>JAMPIV010018987.1:0-600000 GCA_024509875.1 Oreohelix idahoensis
CAATGCGCGCCATTTACGTATTTTCTCGAAAACGCGACATGAAGAAAATGATATGGAATCACTTTTACAAATTAACGGTAAACAGGAACACGGATAATTGAAAATATTGTATATCCGAGTTTACCCACTAGAGATGGACATAAAATAGTCTATACCATCAAGAGATGGACAGAAAATAATAGTAAAGTTTTAATTACAAGAAACTGTAAATGTTTTTCCTTATTTATAAGATTGTTTGATTTTTTTCTGGCATTATTTCTTTCATCATCATCATCAGCTGCCATCTCCACAATGAAGGTTGGCTGTAATGGATCTCCAACTCTTCTGTCTCTTGTCTTGGTGGTGCACTCTGATAGACTCTTTCCTGTCCATCTCTTGAGGTTGTTTTCCCACTTATAGCGCTGTCTTCCCCTTGCACGTTTGCTTTCAACTCTCCCTTCTATTATGGCCCTTTTGCAAGGTGTTATGTCTTTTTATGTGGCCAAAGTATTTTAGCTGCCGAACTTGATATCCCTCATTAGTTCTCTTTTCATACCTAGATTTTGTAGGACCTCCTTATTTGTTTTCTTCTCTTTCCAGGAGATGCGCTTCATTCTTCTATATATCCACATCTCAAGAGTCTCAATTCGTTCTATCAATTGCTTATTCATTGCCCATGTTTCTACATCATACAGTAGTGCAGAATATGTATAAAATTTTATACTTCGGTCATAACTTACATTATAACTGCAAGCGTAGAGCTTGTCTTAACGTTAAAACTCCCGTGAAATAATTATGATCGTTTAAAAAAAAAATCAATCATCATGAATTAGAAATACCTACGTATTTCGTCAATACTCAATGATGACTCAGTGCAGTTATAAGTTAGTTAAAAATATACTCGGACTGGTTACTAGCAATTTAATTAAATTATATTAATAGCCGAATGAGTTTCAGCTAGAAATAATAATTTATTCTGCTTTCCACTGTAACACGTCAACTAGAGAATATAACAGACTTATAATTTAATCACTCTGCACAGAAATTAACTAGTGAAATAAAATAAGCGATTTACCACTTAAATCACTCACAAAATACTAGATATATAATATTACCTCCAAACAGCACTACAGGCGATCACCACGACTAGAATTATTCACTAGATAGGTATTCTAGAAGCTCGGCAAAAATTTGCGAGAAAACTAAGAACTTCGCTATACAAGCTTATTCTCTAGCACGAGCGATCCGTCTACTGCAACTTAGGAGGACTGAATGCATGAAGTCTAACTACTGGGGTTTATATCTTATGAAAAGAAATGATTTCCTAATTCTCGAAAACCCGAAATAGTTCCCGTCTAACACTTCACATTCAGTCGGGCACCAGCCATAAACTGCCAATGCGCGTCTTAACACCTCCTGCTAACTATGGCCATTTCTGAGCGATGCATGAGTCTCATATCACACCTCTCACCGAGAAAACTACCCTAAATGCGTCGTGTCAGATGAAAATGTAGACAATCGTCTGCCATCTTCTCTCTGTCGAGAACGAATTTCACACTATTCGCTCCCGCCGAAGATTGAGCTTACGCAATAAAATGCGTTGCTAAATAAGAAAAGAGACAGGCGAAGGTATGAATGGGAGAGTTGTATTTTCACAATCAAACGAATGCTAAAGAAATAAAAAGGATAAAAGAGCGATAATAAAGTAGAAGACGCGGGTAGAATAGAGAAAAGATATAGAAATTTATTAATCATAAATCTCTCTGCGACAGGAAAGAGGACAGTTTGGACATTAACTTTTCTGTTACTCTTCAGTATTCTGCACGGTACACAAGTACAGAATTACGCAGCTCTCGTATATTTCATCCAGACATGTATTGACCTATATTTGAGATGTACCTACTTGTTTTGCTGTATTTATTCAATCTCTTTTGGTTTTTTTTTTTTAAATTTCATTCTTTCTTCCTTACTAAAGTATGACAATAAACATTTACCAGATTTACGCCAAGCTATGTCATGTGACATCCACTCTAGGTATTGACGTGCCTTCTTTATCCTTTTCATAAATAAAATATAAACTTACAGTTTTTCCCTATTTTCCTATATCTGCTATTTTTATCCGTTTTCTCCTGGCGAAACAATTTCTTTATTCAGCATTTCGATTTCTTCTGTTGCTTATTTCAGATCATTTCACTTGGTTATGGCAACATGCGCGCGCTGAATGAACGACCGTTATGTCCTGACCAATCGATACCCGTCAAAATAGAGTTTTCCCGAAGCCGATTTTGTCGTCTGCTGCATATATTAATTTTTTTTATGGTTTTCCATTTCTTATGCTGTCTTTCTTTCTCTTTTTTTTTTACTTCGATGAAATTCTTCCGTATAATTCGTTAATTTCTTTTGTTAGCTTTTTTCATCCAAATTTTTCATTTCCTGTTTCGAATAAGCCCTCAAACTACTTGACAGATAGGCTAAAAGATAATCATCATCGTTATCATCATCAGCATCATCAGCATAATCATCACCGTAAGTACCTTTCAGCTCCCAGTGAAGCACGTGTCTACAACAAAAACATATCGATCTCTCCTGAACCGTGCCATCCGGTCACGGGCTTTCTTTACCAGATGACCTTTTTCTGTCTCGGACGGCTAAGTGAAATTATTGTCTTTATGTGACTTGTCCAGTCTACCCAGCTGTAAATGGGCGCCTGACTCTGCTCTTGAATTAGGGAAGCCAAATGCTGCTATGATAGCAACTGATCACCCCAACTTATAAAAAAGTAGGACATAGTATAACGAAGTATCTAACACTTTACTCCTATATGGCAGTATCTGCTATGAGACAACCTTAACCTTTATGTACACAATATACACGGACGACACTGACGCACACACATATATCCAGTCTTCTTCTACTACCTCCTTGTTTCTTTCCATAATGAGCACGAGCTTGCCTCTGTAGGTGGGTCACGTGCAGGAAACTGCTGCAAAGCAATTCATTCTTTCCTGTAGTGATGTTTCTTTAGCAATGTGTTTTATACGATGAGGTTGCCAGTTGTATGCCCAACTCTCTTGTCTCTTTAGTTTTGTTTACACTGACGATCTCTCAGACACAAACAAACGACCTTATCTCAGACATCGCTCCCACACAAAAATGAGCATACATGTAAACATTAATTATTTCGCCCAAATATGACCAAACTCATAAACACAATCTCTCCCACACAAAGATGAACACATGCGTAAACACAATCTCCCCCACACAAAGATGAACACTCACGTAAATACAATCTCTCCCACACAAATATGAACACATGCTTAAATAAATCTCTCCCACACAAAGATGAACACTCACGTAAATACAATCTCCCCCACACAAATATGAACACATACGTAAATACGATCTCTCCCATACAAAGATGAACACATGCTTAAATAAATCTCTCCCACACAAAGATGAACACATACTTAAACACAATCTCTCCCACACAAAGATGAACACATACTTACTTAAACACAATCTCTCCCACACAAAGATGAACACATACTTAAATACAATCTCTCCCACACACAAAGATGAAAACATACTTAAATAAATCTCTCCCACACAAAGATGAACACACACATAAACACAATCTCTCCCACCCAAAGATGAACACACACATACACATAGACACAATCTCTCTTACACAAACATGAACACACTCACACATATATATAAATACACTCTGTCTCATACAAATATGAACACACAATAAACACAATCTCTCCCACACAAACATGAAAACAAACATAAAAATAATCTCGTCCATACATACATGAACACACATATAAAAAACAATCCCTCACGCACACACAAAAGTCTCACATACCTCACAAAATCTCAACAACAACAGCAACAAAATTATCATATACGTAAATTCTCATGACCACAGAAACAGTTCCACTTACACACACTTTCTCAAATACTCTAAATCAAATACACACTAACACACCAAAGCACACTTATCTCTACATATCTAAAAACCATGTTCTTTGAGCAGTAAGCTCAAAAGCTCGTAATAAATAGTTTCCTTTAATCTTTATTGCCGTTCCTACTTTTACATTTCCGAAAATCGTCTCTTGATCCGGACAGGCTAAATATAGCTGGCTTAGCATTCACCCGGCATCCCCCCACACGGCATTAAAAATAATCCAATCAGATTGAGAATATCGACATATGTTGAAAATTGTTGTCTGCTTCAGTGGCGTAAAGTGCTCGGCACCAAAGTTGTGGAACTGGTCTGTTTATCAAGACATCAAACCAATTCAGACACTCCAGCTCAACTGTTGTTGTGTTTTGGAATCTGCAACGATGAAATAACGTAAATTTAGAACCAGTGGCACAGTTTTTCCGCCCTTTTTCAAGTGAGAAATACTAAGTATTATTTTAATATTTCGAGGTAATACCTAATTCGTTTTCTGGAGAAGATACGCTAAAGTCTCGGGTCACGACGGTCTCGATTAACGGCAACCCATCGATACAAACGAGGCATAAGAACAATTAATTTTTTTACTTTTTTTTTAATTTTTGGGGGGAAAGGGGGGGGGGGGGGGGTCGCTAAGTTGGCTGTGTGGAGAGGCGAAGGCGCTGCTTGGATGGCCTCTGGTTAGATTCCCCCAATGAGCCTAGAACTGTTACTTTTTTCATTGTCTAGTACCGTTTTATTTCTTCTTCTTTTTCTTTGATCTAAGCTTAGCCGCCGACTGTCAAGCAGTCAGTGGCCATCACACCCGGTGGCGTCCAACTGGCAGCAACAAACTGCTTCCACTTTGCTCGGTCGACGGCCATCCTTCATGCAGTGCCCCAGCTCTGGTTCATTCTTTGCATCTCGGCCTCAACAGTTCTCCGCCAAGTTGTTTTTGGTTGGCCTCTCTTTCGCTTGCCTTCAGGGGTTTTATTTCTTACGCTGCGTTTATTCCTAATTCCAGAATACTCTAAAACCCGAAAGCAGGCATTCTTTTATGAAGGAAGATCTTTGGAGCATTGAGTGTTTCTAAAGTAGATCTCCATAACTCCTGGATTACCTGCCGCTGATGTACACCTTCAAGCGCCAGACCCTTATTATTTTTGGCAACGTGGTGTTGTTAAGTGCTCATGCTATGCACCGAGACCCGTTATAAACACGTGAAACTCTTAACTTTACACTTCACAGCACTGGGATGTTCACTCGTAAAAAATATGAATTTACGTTCTTTAAATCTTCGCGTTCTGTGACCTTTACTTATTGTAAAAACGTAAAAGTGCAAACCTTACATCTTCTTGTGTTATGACTTTTCACTTGTTTTGACATAATGGGAATCCCAACTGTCAAATGTCATGGGCTGGAATTTCTACATGTCATACAAACTCTTGTAACTTTATATATATATATATATAATGATAACTATGAATTAGCAGTGGTGCACCACTTCACATACCAGGGGTCTACCATCAACGACAAACTATCTCTTGACACAGAAATTAACAGCCGCATTGGCAAAGCTGCAGTCACCTTTGCCCGCCTCACAACGCGTGTTTGGGGAAGCCTCCAAACTCACAACGATGACCAGGTGTGGTATATAACGCCTGCGTCACAGCATACTTCTGTATGGCGGCGTGACATGGACAACCTATGCTGAGCAAGAAAGAAGGCTCAATACCTTCCATCTACGGTGTCTACGCCACATTCTCGGTATTTCGTGGAAGGACAAAGTGACGAATGTCGATGTGTTGTCACGTGCTGGCCTTCAGAGCATGTTTACACTGCTTAGACAGCGCAGACTACGCTGGCTTGGCCATGTCCGCCGCATGGAAGAAGGTCGCATCCCGAAAGATATCTTCTACGGACAACTGGCAGATAGCAAAAAAACAGTTGGGCGATGGCAGCTGATATTCAAGGATATTTGCGAGAGAGACATCAGGGCACTGGATATAAATCCAGCAACCTGGGAAGATGAAGCTGCCGATCGCACCATTTGGCGAAGCTCTGTACGCCGCCACCTCGCTCTCACGTCCTCTCGAAAGGAACACGAACCTCAGGGGCGCATTCCCAGTTATAACTGAATGGGCTATTATTATTATTATCATTATTATTATTATTAATAGATATATACCCCGTTCTAGATCTCGGGGGTTTCTTGTTATGAAAGAAAGAAGGGTAAATTTTGTCCCGGAGCAGAAACTGCCGTACGGGAGTGAAGTGTTAGAGACTTCACAATACTTGGTCCGGCTTTTTATCAGGTGGGATGAACAATTTCTTTCCTTTCTGCCTTCGCCTTTCCTAACTCAGAGCAGAGTCAGGTACCCATTTACAGCTGCGTAGAGTGGAGCGTGACTAGCGAATCTGCTAGTTTCTTAAAATATGAACAAATGAAGAACTACCTCAATAGTTTTTGGCTTTGTACAAATGACTGAGATATCCACACTTCTTTGCCTAGGTCTCGTTCAATTTCATGCACTTTTAGTCTCAGAATAATCTGGTAAAATAAACAGCATTCCGGTGCTGTTGACTTTCTTTAGTAACTTTTTTTGGGGAGGTTACAGGCTCGACGTCAAGTGTTTAATCACTAACGACTGCAATTGCAAAGGAGGTGCAACAAAGTTAGGGCCTTGTTAGTTCTAATAGGTGAACGTCAGATTGGTAGAGTGGTTAGGGCACTTGGCAAAGTTACGGGGTTTTGAGTTGGACACCTTTAAAATAGATGCCCAGAAGTCATTATATCAATGCGACAGTTACACTTATCAGTAGTTGCAATCTTTAACTTGTTGAATAGATGGTATCCCAATCTGTTGTGACCTGTGCGAAGTCTGAAGATTACCACTTGTTCACTTCTGCTGAGCTGGTAAAACGCATCATTTTTATTGTGGCCTGGATGGTCTGCTTCCCACTTGATAAAACTGTTGGTCTCTTCATAAGTTATGCTTGTGTCAAGTTGAGGTAGCTTTCCCCCTTCCTTTGCCAATCTAAAAGCTGACATTTGTACATTACCATCAATGTGTGATTTTATGTGGCTGGGAGAAACACCATTTTTTTTTTTTTCATCATTGGGTTTCATCAAGTCGAATGGAGCCGCGCTAGCGTAGTGGTTACAACACCGCTCTGGCGACCGGGTGATTCAGGATCAAACCCGGGCGACGGCATTTGAGGATTTTTCGTCGACCGGAATCTCTAATGGGTACCTCCGAAAACGGCGAGTATATGCCTGAATGGCGAGGGACACTTGTCTCTGTACAAGAAAATAGGATACTCACGTAAAAATCAATGTCAGGTTAGACATTAAAAAAAAAAAAAAAAAGTAACCTGAGATTTCGCCTCGAGTATTAGCGGGCGTACGAAAAAAAAAAAAAAAAAAAAAAATCAAGTCGAATTACGGACCCTGAATTCCGGAAATTAATTTAGAGGCTGAGTTTAAATGGGCATTGATTTCGGACTTTCAACCGTAGTTTCTTCGCTTGCTTATGGAGTCTTATCGTGTTTTGACTGGCCACAAGTGGACCTTGACTATCGCTGTCCTGTTACTTTCTTTTTTTTTTTAATTCCTTGCCTTGAAGCGTCATGAGGAGCTGAAATGTTTGTTCTTGAGCCAAATTATGTCTCATTGGCTGCTGTGACCTCGCGTTCTTGTAGGGTGTCTGTAATATTGTCTATCCGTATGCCTCTAGGTCGTCCCCATGCCCTAAAACCAATCTTCCACTGTTGAAGGCGCGTAGTGATAACTGATCGGGCTCCAGTCTCATGAGATGGCTAAATCACTTTATTTTCTGGTTCTCCGTATACTCATTGCAGAATGTAATTGCTATAAATTTTAGCTCGGGGAGTAACACTGTCAGATTTATGCATTTGTTTATTACTAATCTCAGAAATCGTTGCTTTGACTTCAGGAGGAAAGTCTCAAATAGCCTGTGGGGTGTTCAGACAGTCGTGAAATAAACTCAAACAGTCGTGAAATAAACTCAAACAGTCGTGAAATAAACTCAGACAGTCGTGACATAAACTCAGGCAGTCATGACATAAACTCACACAGTCATGACATAAACTCAGACAGTCGTGACATAAACTCAGACAATCGTGACATAAACGCAGACAGTCGTGACATAAACTCAGACAGTCGTGACATAACTCAGACAGTCGTGACATAAACTCAGACAGTCGTGACATAAATTCAGACAGTCGTGACATAAACTCAGACAGTCATGAAATAAACTCAGACAGTCGTGACATAAACTCAGACAGTCGTGACATAAACTCAGACAGTCGTGACATAAACCTGATTCCATCCTCTCAGCAGCGGTGTAATAATCTATTGCTATTATCATCTTCATCATTTATTTTCTTTTGGCTCCTAGTGGAGATAGGAGCCAGCTGGTTGACTTGTAGGAAGACTGTAGCTCCTTGTGGAGATAGGAGCCAGCTGGTTGACTTGTAGGAAGACTGTAGCTCCTTGTGGAGATAGGAGCCAGCTGGTTGACTTGTAGGAAGACTGTAGCTCCTTGTGGAGATAGGAGCCAGCTGGTTGACTTGTAGGAAGACTGTAGCTGCTTGTGGAGATAGGAGCCAGCTGGTTTACTTGTAGGAAGACTGTAGCTCCTTGTGGAGATAGGATCCAGCTGGTTCACTTGTAGGAAGACTGTAGCTCCTTGTGGAGATAGGAGCCAGCTGGTTCACTTGTAGGAAGACTGTAGCTCCTTGTGGAGATAGGAGCCAGCTGGTTCACTTGTAGGAAGACTGTAGCTCCTTGTGGAGATAGGATCCAGCTGGTTCACTACTAGGAAGACTGTAGCTCCTTGTGGAGATAGGAGCCAGCTAGTTCACTTGTAGGAAGACTGTAGCTCATTGTGGAGATAGGAGCCAGCTAGTTCACTTGTAGGAAGACTGTAGCTCATTGTGGAGATAGGAGCCAGCTAGTTCACTTGTAGGAAGACTGTAGCTCCTTGTGGAGATAGGAGCCAGCTGGTTGACTTGTAGGAAGACTGTAGCTCCTTGTGGAGATAGGAGCCAGCTAGTTCACTTGTAGGAAGACTGTAGCTCCTTGTGGAGATAGGAGCCAGCTAGTTCACTTGTAGGAAGACTGTAGCTCCTTGTGGAGATAGGAGCCAGCTAGTTCACTTGTAGGAAGACTGTAGCTCATTGTGGAGATAGGAGCCAGACAGTTCACTTGTAGGAAGACTGTAGCTCCTTGTGGAGATAGGAGCCAGCTAGTTCACTTGTAGGAAGATTGTAGCTCCTTGTGGAGATAGGAGCCAGCTAGTTCACTTGTAGGAAGACTGTAGCTCCTTGTGGAGATAGGAGCCAGCTGGTTCACTTGTAGGAAGACTGTAGCTCCTTGTGGAGATAGGAGCCAGCTGGTTCACTTGTAGGAAGACTGTAGCTCCTTGTAGAGATAGGAGCCAGCTAGTTCACTTGTAGGAAGACTGTAGCTCCTTGTGGAGATAGGAGCCAGCTGGTTGACTTGTAGGAAGACTGTAGCTCCTTGTGGAGATAGGAGCCAGCTGGTTCACTTGTAGGAAGACTGTAGCTCCTTGTGGAGATAGGAGCCAGCTGGTTCACTTGTAGGAAGACTGTAGCTCCTTGTGGAGATAGGAGCCAGCTGGTTCACTTGTAGGAAGACTGTAGCTCCTTGTGGAGATAGGAGCCAGCTAGTTCACTTGTAGGAAGACTGTAGCTCCTTGTAGAGATAGGAGCCAGCTAGTTCACTTGTAGGAAGACTGTAGCTCCTTGTGGAGATAGGAGCCAGCTGGTTCACTTGTAGGAAGACTGTAGCTCCTTGTGGAGATAGGAGCCAGCTGGTTCACTTGTAGGAAGACTGTAGCTCCTTGTGGAGATAGGAGCCAGCTGGTTCACTTGTAGGAAGACTGTAGCTCCTTGTAGAGATAGGAGCCAGCTAGTTCACTTGTAGGAAGACTGTAGCTCCTTGTGGAGATAGGAGCCAGCTGGTTGACTTGTAGGAAGACTGTAGCTCCTTGTGGAGATAGGAGCCAGCTGGTTCACTTGTAGGAAGACTGTAGCTCCTTGTGGAGATAGGAGCCAGCTGGTTCACTTGTAGGAAGACTGTAGCTCCTTGTGGAGATAGGAGCCAGCTGGTTCACTTGTAGGAAGACTGTAGCTCCTTGTGGAGATAGGAGCCAGCTGGTTCACTTGTAGGAAGACTGTAGCTCCTTGTGGAGATAGGAGCCAGCTGGTTCACTTGTAGGAAGACTGTAGCTCCTTGTGGAGATAGGAGCCAGCTGGTTCACTTGTAGGAAGACTGTAGCTCATTGTGGAGATAGGATCCAGCTGGTTCACTTGTAGGAAGACTGTAGCTCCTTGTGGAGATAGGAGCCAGCTGGTTCACTTGTAGGAAGACTGTAGCTCCTTGTGGAGATAGGAGCCAGCTGGTTCACTTGTAGGAAGACTGTAGCTCATTGTTGAGATAGGAGCCAGCTGGTTCACTTGTAGGAAGACTGTAGCTCCTTGTGGAGATAGGAGCCAGCTGGTTGACTTGTAGGAAGACTGTAGCTCCTTGTGGAGATAGGAGCCAGCTGGTTCACTTGTAGGAAGACTATAGCACCTTGTGGAGATAGGAGCCAGCTGGTTCACTTGTAGGAAGACTGTAGCACCTTGTGGAGATAGGAGCCAGCTGGTTCACTTGTAGGAAGACTGTAGCTCCTTGTGGAGATAAGAGCCAGCTGGTTCACTTGTAGGAAGACTGTAGCTCATTGTGGAGATAGGAGCCAGCTGGTTCATTTGTAGGAAGACTGTAGCTCCTTGTGGAGTCACTTGTAGGAAGACTGTAGCTCCTTGTGGAGATAGGAGCCAGCTGGTTCACTTGTAGGAAGACTGTAGCACTTTGTGGAGATAGGAGCCAGCTGGTTCACTTGTAGGAAGACTGTAGCACCTTGTGGAGATAGGAGCCAGCTGGTTCACTTGTAGGAAGACAGCACCGAGCAGTCACATGACCTTGCAGCCTTGGCTTCTGTTGGCAGCCTTGTTGCACATCCTCATGCTTGTCGCCTCGTCCGATGTGCCCGGGGAGGGGGAGGGATAGCTGCTTTCTTTTTGTCATCGGAGACACCCCCCCCCCTTTCCCCCCCAGGAATTACTTTTTTAATTATGGATATGGTGAATTCGCTTCCTTAATCGCCGCGCTTGTGTCTCATTTATAAATCTGCTTGTCGATCACTGTTTGGGATAAATCATTAGCTTATCTACACGTACGTTCCGTGGGGGAAAAAATGAATGAATCAATTAGTTAATAAAATCTCGTGCAGGGACACACCCTCAAGCAAACCGTTCTTTGAGTCCAGTGCCTCTTAAACGTTAGATAAGTGTTTCTTACACTGTGGTCCACTGCACTGACTCACGGGCTAGTTGACGTACTGTTTCTTACACTGTGGTCCACTGCACTGACTCACGGGCTAGTTGACGTACTGTTTCTGTTTCTCTGTCAAGACAAACAAAAATAAATAAATAAAGTACCTGAATGACAGATCGTCCGATTGGCAGAGTGGTTAGAGCGCTGGTCTCACGCGGCAAAGGTACTGGGTTCGAAACGGTACCGACACACTCTAGTCTACCCAGCTGTAGATGGGTACCTGACTGTTATGTTTGAGTTAGGGAAGGAAAAGGCAACGGGGAAGGGAACTAGTCACCCCACCTCTCCATGCTGGACCTAGTGTGATGAAGTCTATAACACTTCATACCTCCACGGCAGTATCCGAGAAGGGACTACCTTGACCTTTTCTTACCTTAATGGCATGGCTGTTGTTACTGTTGGTCAGTAAAGAAAGAAATGTTAGGGTCAGTCTTGGACAACGCCAAGCACATATCATGCCAGGCATCCAGTCGATTTCAAGTCTGTGTCTTCACACTAACAAACCAAAATAAACATGCTCAAAGTTTTTTTTTGGTCATCGCTGAAAAGAAGAATATATCACATTAAAATTATGATCCAAACTGGTAACTGTAAGATATTGTGTAGGCTGATAGATTAAACTATATAACGTCAATGTATGACCTCAGGTCAATTTTGGACAACAAATAGAGACGAAACAAAGCAGTACTAATGTTGAAATATCCAGATTCGCAGAGGTTGGTTGTAGCAGAAAACTATATAGTTTCATCCTGAACCTTAGAATGGTATCCAGTGAGAAAGCAATTGCGATACATTTTTTAAGAGCCCCTCACGCTTTCCCCGTGTCCCTTGCGCTCCAGGGTAGGCACAGCCCACAGTTTAAGAACCCTTGATTTAAATGTTAAAAAAATAATTTAACAAAATATATATAACATCGAAGCCCCTTGTAGATCCTGAAGCTCTCTGAAAAAAATTTGTCACCGCGCTAATCCCATCCCATCCCATCCCAACTAACATAATTACCTATGTCTGTTACGTCGGTCGGTCTCACTCAAAATAGTAACTCGCGCCAGAAAAAAAAAGTGCGCAACGCACGGTGTGCAACTTGCGCGGCGTGGGTGTTATGTAACACAAATACTTTGGTTTTATTTATTTATTTTTTTTTTAATTCTTTCACGAAATTAGTAGCGCTTGCTACGAGTAAGCAGATCTTGGTTAGTGATGGTATTTGGCCAAAAGATTCGGTAAAATTTTTCTTAGGCATGTTGTGTGAAAAGAGAACAATTTCGACATTTCCTTCTCTGTAACTCTCCAGCATTCCGCACCATAGAGAAGCACACTATAATTAAAAACCCGTCAAGTTTGACGGGTTATTGCTAGTAATATGATAATTGTTTTTGCGGGGGTTCTGATGACGTCATAAGGATAGCCTCCAAGCGGCACCGGAATGAAGATAGAAAGTCGGAAGAGAGGAACAATATTCATGACGTTATGCGGACCATGGATACTTCGGGATCTTGAGAAAAAGTTCGGCGATATGCTCGCTTGGATCCGGATTTTGTTACTGCCACAAGATTGGAGTGGTTTAATGGGGACAGATGCCCAGTTATGTCTAAAACGATGGACGCGGCCACAAATTTAAAAAAAAATTGGACTATACCACCCTGAGTTATATCGTACCAGGAGACTAATATGACGTTGTGCCCGAGGCTGGCAACTTTATAATTTAACACAAATTGCCACAGAAACCACTTCTGCAAGAGCAAGTGACTGTTTGGTGCAGGTTTCCTGTAGAGGGACCAGCTGCCATGGTGGCTCCATGCTCCGTATGGAACGAAAAGGAAAATTGTGATGATGATAAAACGTCGAAAAAAATCCAAGAAGCGGAACTTATGAAGTGGAAGACGTTCTTCAGTATGCCAAAATAGCACTCTCAAAGCCAAACCGGGATGTTTAGTGTCATCTGATCAATGCTGTATAAATTACCAGCTTAATAGTTTTGGCACGAAATGCTAAATCTTGTTTACTTTTTGGAACAGGAGTTATCGATGGCATTCCTTTTGTGGTTTTTATCACCTGGCATGTCGTTAATGTGTATTAGTAGCATCGAGTTGTTGTTGACAAAAAAAAAAAATTCAGGCAATGAATGTTCAAAGCTGACAACATTTATATTTTTGTTGGATGAACATTTATCGTACTTCTGCAAATCTGTCATCTTTCTATATCTTAAATTCTGTACCTTAATTTTTGTTTTTAAAACTGTCTGGTTTTGTTTCACTGTTTTCCTGTGTTTTATTTCCATGACTTTTTTATACACCTTGGTTTCTTTCTGTTCATTTTTCTGTTTTACCCTTAAGCTCCCCAAGAAGCATAGGCATTTAACAGACTTTCGCCGAGTCTGTCTGTCACGTGCCATCAGCTCAAGGTTTCTCCGTGTCTTCTTAATCCCTTCATGTCTCTCTTCAGTTCTCTTCTGCGTGCGTTTTTTCTTATCTCTCCCTCTGCTTCCCTTACCCTGGGGATTCCGGAACAATGATTACCTTGTAAAGCTATGAACAGATTTTCTTTGTGTGTGTCATATCCATCTCCAGCATCTCCTTCTCATCTCTTGTTCCTCTGGTGCTTCTTTTTATGTAATGTTTTCTTTGTATAGACAATATGAATGGCCAAAGCTACATTGAACAACTGAAGACACATACTATCATCTACTAACATTGAACAACTGAAGACACATACTATCATCTACTAACATTAATCAACTGCAGACACATACTATCATCTACTAACATTGAACAACCGAAGACACATACTATCATCTACTAACATTGAACAACTGAAGACACATACTATCATCTACTAACATTGAACAACTAAAGACACATACTATCATCTACTGACATTGAACAACTGAAGACACATACTATCATCTACTAACATTGAACAACTGAAGACACATACTATCATCTACTAACATTGAACAACTGAAGACACATACTACATCTACTAACATTGAACAACTGAAGACACATACTATCATCTACTAACATTGAACAACTGAAGACACATACTATCATCTACTAACATTGAACAACTGAAGACACATACTATCATCTACTAACATTGAACAACTGAAGACACATACTATCATCTACTAACATTGAACAACTGAAGACACATACTATCAACTACTAACATTGAACAACTGAAGACACATACTATCATCTACTAACATTGAACAACTGAAGACACATACTATCATCTACTAACATTGAACAACTGAAGACACATACTATCATCTACTAACATTGAACAACTGAAGACACATACTATCATCTACTAACATTGAACAACTGAAGACACATACTATCATCTACTAACATTGAACAACTGAAGACACATACTATCATCTACTAACATTGAACAACTGAAGACACATACTATCATCTACTAAACGATGAACTAACAAATTATAATCAAATGCTATATATAATCTTCATTACTGTATGGTGCAGAAACATTGACAATGAACAAGCAATTAGAAGAAAGAATTGAGGCCCTTGAAATGTGGATATATAAAAGAATAAAGCGCGACTCATTGAAAGAGAAGACAACAAATTGTCACGAGTTGTATCCCCTTTGCTCTGCAGTGATGGTCCAACAATCTCGTTCAAGCCCCCTACTGATTTAATTCAGTGAAATCTTAAGTTAGTAGCTCTGTTTAAAGTGTATTTAAGATGACTTAGACACACGGGTGCATTACACTCAAAAGCTGAGCCACGGTAGCGCGGTGGTTAGTGCCCTGGCTTCCTAGCTAGGCGGTCCATGGTTCGAATCCCAGTTGATGTGGGATTTTTTAGACCGCAAACGGCTCCGGAGTCGACCCAGCCTCATGTATTGGGTACCAGAGTAACTCTGGACAGGTTAAGGCGGCCGGCGTGATGCTGACCACATCACCCCTAGTGTGCCGATGGTTAAGAAAATATGGGCCTAACACCATATTCCCAATATGCCTCAATGGACGTGTAAACAGGATCCTTTACCTTTTACCCTTTTACACTCAAAAGGATTAAATCAACTATAAATTTGTGTATTAACAAAAAAAAAAACAAATTTAAAAATCAATTATATTTAACAGTGTAAAATGATTAATTCTTTTTTAAAAAAGGTAATCGCCACAGGGTGATGTTATGGATATTGAGGGAATTGTCTGAAAGTTCACTTGGCAGCTTTTAAATTTGTACTTAGCTGCCAGTAAGTTTGTTGGTATCTGCTCCAGCCAATGTTTGGTTCTTTGCAGGTTATGGACTGATTCACTTTCGTCACTGGTCAAGTCTGGAGGTTGTGACACGTTCGAAGAAATATCAGGGAATAATCACCAAGCGGGTCCAGCGTCTTCAAGACCCATCTGATGATGGTGTCTAGCGTTAACAGCAGGTCACTTATACCACACACTTTGTTGCAGAGATAGCACCCTCAACTGGTACCACCGACTAGTATCGTGAAAGAAGAGAAACAAATACCCTCCTGAGTCTTGGGTTTCCTCACACAATCATGTGCCCCCTCATTCCACCATCCCATCTACATCAGAACTTTATCCTCTCTGAGAATTAATCTGAATCACAGTGAGCGGAAAACTTTGATGACATTTAGATTGAATAGGTTTACATTTGCACTGGTTGAAAAGGTGAATAATATAATAAGTATGTACATCAGTACATCATTCACTCCCTGCTCCATGTGGATCTTGGGATTACCTCGGCTTTTGGTTCTGTGTGAGAAACCCGCATAAAGCAGTCACAGCTCTTGCAGTGGTGGTTCACGAAACCATCATGCTGAGGTTGCCATCTTCATATGACTAAGACATCTACTAGAAATTTTCCCATGTTAATAAATAAAAAATATAGAATTTAAAAATATACAACTTACCCCAAAATCTCTTTGGGAATACTTACTCCTGGCTCAGAGAAATAGCAAAGGCAACATGTTTAAGATGCCTCTTACACGCGGTCTGGGGTATTACTTTACACTAGGCTCTGACTCTGTATTCAGTTTCCTGGGATTCCAGCTTTCCGTGTTAATGTAGGTAGAGTGTTCCTGAGATATAAGTCCACAAGATGCTCAAACAAGGTCTGGTCCGATAAATAGAATTTTGATCCTATTCCTTACTCTGGCCAGCTGGCTGTCTTCTTGACGAGGTGAATTTTACATTGCTCTAAACCGACGAAAGTGTCAGATCATATTGCAATTTTCGTCCCACGCACGTTGTTGTTACTATCTTACCAGGCTCCAATCAGAAGTATTGTTTATAACATCTAGAATTACCCAGCCAATTGTATTCAATCATGCGTGTTATGGATGGGTTTATCCCAACAATTTCATCCCAGGAAAATTCTGCGTGATGTTTTTAAATTCACTTTCTATATAAGGGATTGTTCTTTCCATTGATTATTGGTACTGTTTACACTCACGACTTCCTACAGTACCGCAAATAATGTCTTCCCGGAAACCTATTACAATATTACGTCTTTCAGGTGCGTGTCTGTTATAAGTCACCACCTGGATAATTATTGCCCTGTACCTGTGCAAACAAACATTCATCGTGTGACCGTCTGGGTTGTGTTCTCTCCACAAGAGAAATTAGGAAGTTGCAATAGACATATCAGCGATAACCAAGCTCGTGGGGCGATCTTCGTGTTAATCCAGCGAGCCAATGTCTGGTACACGAAAATTTTACCAGCCTGGCTGTCGGTCAATATTACATCACCTGTCTACTCTCTTCGCAGGGATGATCAGGTAAACATACATGACGAATTATTACAGGAAGAAGTGTAAACAAGTGACTGGGCACGTATTTATGTGCTCCGAAAATGAGAAATAAGTAAGAGAGAGAAAATACGAAAAAGGGAGCGACCAATAATAATGTCCCACAAATAAAGAGGTCCTAAAAATCCTATGAATAAAAAGAGTATTAATGAAGGAGATCAGAATTAGACAGTATAATTTTTGGACATAACACCTTACTGAAGACCATAATAGAAGGTAGAGAAGACAAACATGCAAGGGAAAAACAGCGCTATAAGTAGGAAGATAACATCAAGAGATGGACAGGAAAAAGTCTAGCCGAGTGCACCATCAAGACAAGAGACAGAAGACGTTGGAAATCCTACAGCCAACCTTCGTTGGGAAGATAGCAGCTGATGATGATTTTATTTCGTACCCTTCGTTATTTTTGTTACTTTTTGCAAGATTCCCCTTTCCTCGTTTTTGCTGAATTGTTAACTTGGTTCTGTCCTTAGCGAAGACCGTTTGGTCGTAACATAGAAATTATTTTGTTCAGCTCTCCTGATAAGACATAACGGTAAAGATTTGGTTTGAAATTACTAAAGGCCTGTACAACTTAGATAGCTGTAGGATAATAACGATAGTGATATAAATGAATAAACTTTGAATTAAGTTTGTAAATTTTTCTTTAACGTCCGATTGGTTAAGCCAAGGGTCGGGAACCTTTCCATGACAAAGAGCCAAATATTTAATTTTGTCTCCATTTTAAAAAATTGAAGAGCCGCATGGAAAAAATATCACATGGTATCCCTCCTTTAATAATATATATACATATATATTATATAATTGAAATAATAAACACAATTTTTCAAGAGCCGCAGGAGATGGCTCAAAGAGCCGCATGCGGCTCGCGAGCCGCGAGTTCCTGACCCCTGGGTTAAGCGGTTAAAACGCTTGTCTCTCAGCTGCAAAGTAACCGGGTTCCAGGATCGAAATCTGGTAGCATCACGCTCCAGTTTACCGAGCTGTAAATGGGTACATGACTCGGCTTTGAGTTAGGGAAGGCAGTGAGCAGCGAGAAATGGAGCTCGTCACCCCCACCTTCTAAAGCTAGACCGAGTCTAGTGAAGTCTTTAACACTTCGCTACCCTACGGCAATTTCAGTTATGGGACCACCTTTACGTCTATTCATTCATCACCCTTCATCTCCCCAACGAGCATAGGCAATCAACAAACTTATGTCAAATCTTCCTCTCCTGTGCAGTCAACAAACTTATGTCAAATCTTCCTGTCCTGTGCCATCAACAAACTTATGTCAAATCTTCCTCTCCTATGCAGTCAACAAACTTATGTCAAATCTTCCTCTCCTGTGCAATCAACAAACGTATGTCAAATCTTCCTCTCCTGTGCAATCAACAAACTTATGTCAAGTCTTCCTGTCCCGTGCCATCAACAAACTTATGTCAAATCTTCCTCTCCTGTGCAATCAACAAACTTATGTCAAATCTTCCTCTCCTGTGCAATCAACAAACTTATGTCAAATCTTCCTGTCCTGTGCAATCAACAAACTTATGTCAAATCTTCCTGTCCTGTGCAATCAACAAACTTATGTCAAATCTTCCTGTCCTGTGCAATCAACAAACTTATGTCAAATCTTCCTGTCCTGTGCAATCAACAAACTTATGTCAAATCTTCCTGTCCTGTGCAATCAACAAACTTATGTCAAATCTTCCTGTCCTGTGCAATCAACAAACTTATGTCAAATCTTCCTGTCCTGTGCAATCAACAAACTTATGTCAAATCTTCCTGTCCTGTGCAATCAACAAACTTATGTCAAATCTTCCTCTCCTGTGCAATCAACAAACTTATGTCAAATCTTCCTCTCCTGTGCAATCAACAAACTTATGTCAAATCTTCCTCTCCTGTGCAATCAACAAACTTATGTCAAATCTTCCTGTCCTGTGCCATCCCCGCTGAATGCCTATCTGTGTCTTCTTCATGCCCTTATGTCTGTCCCCAGTTGTTTTCTCCGTGTGTTCCTTGGTCCCCTTTCCTTTATATTTTTCCAATAATTTGAGTTAACTTAGACACCTTTTTTGTTTTAAAAAAATCATCATAGAAAAAATGTGAATTTATTTATAAAGAAATACAAAACGAACACGTTCTAGTATATAAAAGTGCGCTAAAATTGATTTATTATTACCTGATTATTTGAAGAATCACATTGCGGCTGTGGGTTTGTCTGAGTTTTTAGAACGTTTACGGAAAAGTCAGGCTTCACCTGTTTGTAATTGGCAGACCCCCTTCTTTATAAACAACCACGCTTTGTATACACTAGATCTGGAAATGATTGCCTATTCGACAGTCGTCTTACTGTAAAATTAATTTGTTGTTAGAAATTAGAGCGGTTTATGAGATTTATAGTTCACCTTACACCATTTAAAAAGGCGCCATAAAGGACAGACACACTTAGCGATGTTGGTATTTTCTTTTAGTTTTAAAAGTTCCCAGAAGCACTAGATAACCTGGCGCAAAAGCTTAAACAAAATGTACAGGTGGTTCCATATCAGATACTGCCGTAGAAGAGTGTGGTGTTTGAGACTTCACTATACTAGGGTCCAGCATTATGAGGGTGGGGGTTTACACTATGTCCAGCTGTGTGAGGTGGGAGGACCAGCTCCCTTCTTCACTGCCTTTTCCTTGCCTAACTCAAAAGCAAAGTTGTAAAGTCTTGTTCTTTCCACTCTGTAAAGTTGCTTTCACACACACACTGTAAAGTATCAGTCTGTCTGCTCTGTAAGGAAGAGTGGTGTGTTGTTGAGATCAGGCATGCTCCAGTCTACCCAGCTGTAAATGGGTAACTCACCCTAGTCCTGAGTTAGGGAAGGCAAAGGCTCCAGGGGAAGCAGGCCCTAAACTTGGTCACTTCAGCCGACGCAGGATGGTGTATGTATGAAGTAGAAGTGTAGAGTGTGATTACCGCGAATGGTGTACTGTTCGTGTGCTGACCAATATAACCACTCACACTTGTGTCTACAAGGCACCAATGCAGACTGCTGGAATCTTAGTTTACTCAATTTATTCAGACGTACACACTGGGACATACGAGTACATCATGGTTCGTTGACATATCAATTTGTAGGTATACATAGCAGATCTGAAGTCATGACACATTCAGAAATAATGGGCAGTACATCAAAAGTTCAATGTCATGATACATTATGGCCACATTCCCCTATCTGACTAAACGCGTCAGTGAAGGGCGGATCGATAAATAACCAAAGTTACTTGACGTCCATAGTTTGTAGTATATATTATGAAACCACGAAAGGGGGTTTCTAGCAAGATTGAGATCTCCCTGTCACTGTCCGATAATAAGATAAATAATCTGTTCTCTTGGCAGTGATCAAAACATATGATGACCGAAATCCAACATGGCTGTCTCCCTGAGTTGTCGTTCACTCATTCATAGGAAGGAGAATATAAGCCAGAGTTAATTTATAATGGGTATATAAAGGATTTCATAAATGTTTCCATACAGCTCTACGGTGATCAGGTTAATTCACGTAGCCATAACCGCTGCAGGAAAATCTGTCATCTTCGTCGATACAAAACACGACACTAGCATAGCGAAGCACAAAAGTCAAGCTAGGCCTAACCGACGAGAGATCATCAAAAATAGGAGCTGGGTTTACCTGGAGTCCGAATCATCTATATACTGACATAAGGAGAGTCTCTAACACAAACTATCGTAGAGACACCATCTCCTTCAGAAGAAAAACCACGTCGTAAGACATTTTTTCTGACGAAAGGACCAGCTCTTGAAAAACGTAACCCGCCATTTGTAAGCGGTACATCGGAACTCATCACGACTTGTCAAGACAACTCATACTTCCGCTAGCAAGAATCTAGTCCCTCCTACCCATCCAAAAATATACAATATAGGACTGATTCTACTTGTACTAATAATATGTAATACATATGAATTCAGGCCATAAACACAATAAGCAAATTAATATATTTTCTGGCCCTAAAAAATAAGTACAAACGCAAGCGCAATATCCTTGCGCTGGATCAATATCCAGAACGATTACTCCTATAATCAAAAGTGTGAATCAAACATGGATTATCTCGCTTTTACCATAAACAGCATTTTCATACACAAATAAATGAATGTCTATATTTTTCCCATATTAAATAGCCATATCGATTTTTGTAAAATGTGCGTCAAAATATGCACGCAACAGATTACCACACCCCTCGGGAAAAAAAAAAAATGGTACATTTTTTTTTTTGAAATACATCTAGGAGCAACATACAATAGGCTCACAACGCAGCAATAACAATGCGCAGATGATAAGCATAAGTTTTATGACCTTAGAGAAAGTACTTCTCTAAGTATAAATATTTCCAGAGAGGTGTCACCAACGCATACTACAATATTAGCAATGACACAATTTCCACATTAGTTTATACATAAATTCCATCTAAGATATCTTAACATCATGATCATCAAAGACGAAAAACATTGAAAGATCAGCGGTGAATACATATCAATGAACCGCTAAGTAGTGTTACAATCAATATATGATATATTACATATGTGTACACATTTCAACATAGAAACAACTGTATCAAAGTTGTATAACAGTTATGAATCATGTGGGCATCTAGACAAAATATCTGCCATCACATTTTCTGACCCACGGATAGCTCGCACCGAAAAATGAAATGGCTGTAGAGCAATCGCGTATCGCGTTGATCTCGCGCTCTTCAGATTTTTACTCTGAATAGCCGTAAGAGCTTTCTGGTCAGTTTCCACAATGAAATGCGCGCCCAGAAGAAATCTTTGCAGTTTAAGGATTGACCAAACCATAGCCAATAATTCACGGTCTAGGACCGAGTAATTCTTCTCTGCGGCATTTAATTTCCGAGAAATATACATCACAGGATGCAGAGTTCCAGAGTACTCTTGCATTAGTGCAGCTCCAATCCCGGTGGATGAAGCGTCACTACGAAGAATAAATGTCTTATCCTTAGAAGGCAATACTAGGATAGGTGAAGTAGAAAACATAGTTTTAACCTTATCCAAAGAGGATTGACATTCTTGAGTCCAATGGACTACATTAGGAGACCCTTTCTTTAGCAAGGAAGAAAGAGGTGACATAATGGAGGACAGATTCGGGATGAATCGTCCATAAAATTGTATTAGACCTAAGAGACTTCGTACTTGCTTTTTAGTCTTGGGAATAGAAATGTTAAGTATCTTACTTGTATTATGGTCTTCTGTTTTTAGGAACCCATGACCAACACGGTGTCCTAAGAAAGATATTTCGCTAAAACCAATACATGCTTTCGATGGTTTCGCTGTCAGGTTATGCTCGCGTAAGATAGACAATAGTTCATTTATACCATTATAGTGATCGTTCCAAGTATCACTGAAAAGACAGATGTCATCAAGATACGCAATGACATCTGAGCGATGAGATAGGATTCGACGCATCATGCGTACAAATGTAGCAGGGGCGTTCATAAGACCGAAAGGCATGAAATTCCATTGGAATAGACCCCTAGGCGTCGAAAAAGCAGTAAACGGTTTGGCGTGTTCGGATAGTGGAACTTGCCAATATCCCTTAGACAAATCGAGTTTAGTAAAGAAGTGAGAATTCGATAGTCTCGTAAGTAGCTCTTCTAGTAAAGGCATAGGTTCAGCATCGAATTTAGTCACTTGATTCAATTTGCGATAATCCACGCAAAGACGTATGTTATTGTCTTTTTTTCGTACTATAACCATCGGCGAAGAATATGCTGATGTGGATGGTTCAATAATTTTTAACTCTATCATCTCATCTAACTCTTTCTCTACCTGTGCTTGAAAATGTATCGGAATAGGATACGGTCTGACTCTTATAGGACTATGGTCAGTAAGAATAATGTCATGTTGAATGACATCAGTTTGACCAGGAATGTCAGTAAGGACATCCTGAAATTGTTCTAACATAGTAGAAACTTGTTTCTGCTCTCCTGGAGATAATTCTGGAGAAATTGCAACATCTTTCCATGATTCATTAGAGTGAAGAGGAATCATTGGAAAAGGTAAATTTACATCCGAGAAACTCGTTTCCTCATCCTGTATTACTGACAGAGATGAGTACTGTCCATGTTGGACTGGAAAATCGTCCGTTGCCTGGAAAACAGGTTGTAAATAATCAGGACGTTCATGGAATTCCGTGAGCATGTTGATGTGGAAGGTTTTACGCTTCCCGTCAATATCGACGATATAGTCAACATCGGAAACCTTTGATATTATATCGTACGGACCTTTCCAAGAAATGAGAAGTCTATTTTCCCTACAAGGTAGCAAGACAAATGCTTTGTCACCTGGACAAAGTTGACGCAAACATCTCTTTTTATTGGCAAATTCCCTTGCCTTCTGTTTCGCAAATTCAGAAGAAGCAGTTGCCAATTTGCATGCTTCAATAATCTTGTGTCTAAGTGCGATGACATATTCATAAGAGGATTTTGTGTCATCGACAATATTATCAGCAGTTATAAGATCATGCAGTAAGGACATAGGACCTCGCGGTTTCGCGCCAAAGACAAGTTCAAAGGGAGAAAATCCTGTATGTTCGTTGGCGACCTCTCTATATGCAAAGAGAGCCGCGGGTAAAACCCTATCCCAATCCTGAGGATGATCTTCTGTTATCTTACCTAGTAGGTTTTTCAGAGTTCTATTCAAACGTTCCACCATCCCATTGGACATAGGATGATAAATACTACTCAGCGATCTCTCTATCTTCAGAGTCGACATTACTTGAGACATGGTATCCGATATGAGTTGGGTACCATGGTCGGATAATATTTCTGCTGGAAATCCCAGACGAGAAAATATTAACCAAAGAGCATCTGCGACATCAGCAGTAGTTATGCTCTTTAGAGGAACAGCCTCCGGCCAACGTGTGCACATATCAACACACGTCAAAATAAATTGGTGTCCTCTAGCAGACTTTATCTTAAATGGACCAATGATGTCTATTGCCATTTTTTGAAATGGCCGAATGGGAATGTCTGCAGCCTGAATAGGTGCATCATGGCGTGGACCTCTGGATTTAATCTCTTGACATACTTTACAAGATCGACAATAGATTCGTATGTCCTTATTCACCGCAGGCCAAAAGAAAGATTGAAGAACTCTAGCTTTAGTACGGGAAAAACCCATATGTCCAGCACACTGCGAATCATGAGCGTGCTGTAAAATTTTAACTCTCATATTTTTAGGCACAAGGATTTGAGAATGAATGGACTTAGCGGAGTCTTGTACCATACGTACAAGTACGCCATTCTTCAACGTAATCCAAGATTTACGATTAGTATCCTTATTCGGATCACCTTTTGTTGCCAGAGTAAAGAATTTCTTTAGAGTAGGATCATCTTCCTGCTGTTTGATAAAGGAATCGTGGGAAATCTCCAAGGGATCATCTTGGATCTGCGCATCATTATCTTCAGAATGTGAAGATTGTGGCATATTGAGAGCTTGAGCCCTAGTGATTACTGCATTAGCAGATTGCATATTAACATTTTCCCAATTAGAAATTTGCTGTGGAGTGCATTCTTTCACTCCATGAATGCGACCGATGATAAGATCAGCGATCGGATTCGGCAAGAGACATGCTTGCACCTCTCCTGTAAAGAAAGGCGTAGCAATATTGATAATGGCAGTGGAGTACTTCTCCAATGTGCCACCAAATGTTACACATTTGACTATATTGCCTGTAGCTCGAGAAGGATTTACGAGTGATTGCCTCACTCCAATTGTAGTGCACCCCGAGTCGAAAAGAATTGATACCGGAGTACCATCTATTAGGCCCCTATTAAAGACAAGAGCACCCCTTCCATTATGCGCAATTGACGCATGGAGAGCGGGAAGTGGGTGACCGCAGCTTAAAGTAGACACTGTGGTTGGATCGAATAATGTTTTGCATTGCGAACACTCAGATGCTCTAGCAAAATCAAAAGCGGAATTCGCTACACTATTGGAGTCTTTTTTATCATTATTCTGATTATCGGTGTCGTGGAACTCCTGTTGTGCAGAGTTAGCCTGGTAATAAGATTTACCATGTCTTTTGTGTTGTGATCTACCTCGGTTATAATTGTCTCTATAATTATTATTGCCTCTGTTATAACCCCTATTTGGGTTTGAATCATAATATTCATGATCATAATCATCATGCTCATTAAATTGAGTATCCCTGTAATATTGTTTCTTTTGTCTCCATGAAGCACTTGGGTAGTTCCTATAGCTACTCCCTTTCCGAGAATTTCTAACATTATGGGCACCCCTCGCGTGTCGAGGACTATCAGCCCGATTCCAGTTCTTCGAAGAAGAACTCTGATTTGAGTGGTTATCTTGGTTTTGATACTTATTCCAATTAACCTTTTTATCAAATTTATTTTTAGCTCCTTGGAATTTGTGTGAGTAATTCTGATTTTATTCTGTTGCCGAAGCAACTGGCATACTCTCTTTAATGTTAGAGTTACTAAGAATCATGTCAGGGTGTGCCGTGGCATACTGGTCACAATATTCTTCCATTTGCTTTATTGTACTAGGTTTACGCTCATGTAAGAACTCTAGGAATGATTTATTTACAGAAGACATGACCTTGTCTCTTAGTAATAAATCCGTAAGACCATCAAATGTTTTCTCTGTTTTGGATAATTCAATCCATCGTGAAAGTGTAATTCGTGCTTTTGAGATGAATTCTGAGAATTCTACACCTACCTCAGGTCTCATTGTTTTAAACAAAAGACGATAACCTTCTTCAGACAGCTGATATCTCTTTATCAAAGCTGCCCTAACAGCATCATAATTATCTTTGTCGGCCTCTTCAACAAAATATAACTTACTCAGAGACTCCCCTTTTAGATTTTCAGACAACTGATTCACATACTGTGATTTGTCAACATTATGAGATCGACAAGCCCGTTCAAATCTAGAAAGCCAAAATGTTATGTCATCACTGGTAGGGTTAAACGCTGGTACCTTGACCTTGTACACGAAGGGTTTACCATTACCACCAGATGCCTGATTAACATTACTCATACATGTCAATTTTAATTTCTCTAATTCAAACTCATGTTCTCTTATTGCTTTTCTCTCTTCAGCTTCTCTATCTAATCTTCTCTGTTCTGCAGCAGCTTCTAATTTCTTCTGTTCTGCAGCAGCAGCAACTTCTAGTTTTTTTCTGTTCTGCAGCAGCTTCTAATTTTTTCTGTTCTGCAGCAGCTTCTAATTTTTTTTTGTTCTGCAGCAGCTTCTAATTTCTTCTGTTCTGCATCAAATCTCCTTTCCTCCACTTGCATCTGCAATTTCTTAAGTTCAGCAGCAGTATCAGCTTCTTTTTCTAATCTTTTTTCTTCAGCTATTGCTTTCCTTTCTTCTGCAGCAGCTTTTTTTTCTTCTATTTGAAGTTTTCTCTCCTCAGCCGCAGCTTTTTTTTCTTCAACAGCAGCAGCAGTTTTTTTCTCTTCTGCAGCTAATGCTTTGTCATATTGAGCAACAGCCCATTGTTCTAAGTCTTTTCCAGTCTTATCAAGAGATTTTCCTTGAGCAATGAAATAATCTAATGTAGACATATTGTCTTCCTAAATCAGAAACCTGAAAAAGTAAATAAATTACCCTCTTTCAAGTTAATGGGAGACAAGTCTATACCTTAGACTTAGTCTTAGTCCAAACTTGTATGGTTTATAATAACCAATGATAACTTGAGTACCTGTGGACAACAATAATTGTATCTCAAATACTGTGGGGGACAAGCCTTACAAAGGTCTTGTATACCTCAATGTAATCAAAGATCACTTGAGTACCTGTGGAAAAAAAATATTTCCCTTTACCAATCACTTTGGGAGACAAGCCTTACAAAGGTCTTGTACATTTTGTTTTATAACAATAACAATCAGAAAGTACTGATCTGTACTATACTATCAGTGTATACCACTCTACGTCATATGTCAACTAAAGACATTACAAATGACAAACAAGAAAAGACAATCTGAAAACATTTGCAGAGATCAAATTAAATCAAATAGAAGAAATGAAAAAAATGATCACAGAAACCGTGATGATAACTGCCATAAGATAACAAGACAAATAACGCCACAGTGTATAAACATAAGGGTGTAAAAAACTGAAATGAAAGAAAAGATGAGACCTACAATTATACAAACAAATCAAACAAAACTAAGGAACACAAAAAATGTTACAAATACAAATATGAAACAGTCGTCACAACTAACCAAATATTTGCAAACTATGTTGCATGCAAATTTCAATTAAGAAATTGCTCCCTATCGAACGCCAGAACAAGACCAATATCACTCGGTATTTCCTGTTCTAGTCCCCACCCATCCAGGCCCGCAACATATAAACCCCTACACATATATAAACAAATAACATGTAAGCATAAATAGCATATAGCATACAATATCATTTATGTCATGAATGGAATGTGTTGCAGGTATAGTGTTGTAAAGCAGGCACAGTTTATTTTAATACTAATAACTTGCCACTTTATTCAGTAATAGATTTAATTTTAAACTATTACACTGTCAATTTTTCTCTGTTGAGCATCTGAAGAACCAACGATGAACTATGCACTTTATGTTCAGCAACACTGTGATTCTTCTGTACGTTGAGAAATGTCAACAATATTGCTCCAGATATTTTCTACACTTGATACCACTGTCCTGTGTAATACTGTCTGTACAGCGAAAAACTGTCAACAAGCGCTGACCTAGATACAGCATCCTATCGGTAATACAGGTCAAGCTGACATCGACTGTATAGCTGTCCTACTGGTGTTGATGTGTTCAAACAAATGTTCTTTCAGCTGTAAACCGAGATTCTCAACACAAAACTGCGTAAGCTGGACCCAGGAATCTGGCTCGCCACTGTAAAGTCTTGTTCTTTCCACTCTGTAAAGTTGCTTTCACACACACACACTGTAAAGTATCAGTCTGTCTGCTCTGTAAGGAAGAGTGGTGTGTTGTTGAGATCAGGCATGCTCCAGTCTACCCAGCTGTAAATGGGTAACTCACCCTAGTCCTGAGTTAGGGAAGGCAAAGGCTCCAGGGGAAGCAGGCCCTAAACTTGGTCACTTCAGCCGACGCAGGATGGTGTATGTATGAAGTAGAAGTGTAGAGTGTGATTACCGCGAATGGTGTACTGTTCGTGTGCTGACCAATATAACCACTCACACTTGTGTCTACAAGGCACCAATGCAGACTGCTGGAATCTTAGTTTACTCAATTTATTCAGACGTACACACTGGGACATACGAGTACATCATGGTTCGTTGACATATCAATTTGTAGGTATACATAGCAGATCTGAAGTCATGACACATTCAGAAATAATGGGCAGTACATCAAAAGTTCAATGTCATGATACATTATGGCCACATTCCCCTATCTGACTAAACGCGTCAGTGAAGGGCGGATCGATAAATAACCAAAGTTACTTGACGTCCATAGTTTGTAGTATATATTATGAAACCACGAAAGGGGGTTTCTAGCAAGATTGAGATCTCCCTGTCACTGTCCGATAATAAGATAAATAATCTGTTCTCTTGGCAGTGATCAAAACATATGATGACCGAAATCCAACATGGCTGTCTCCCTGAGTTGTCGTTCACTCATTCATAGGAAGGAGAATATAAGCCAGAGTTAATTTATAATGGGTATATAAAGGATTTCATAAATGTTTCCATACAGCTCTACGGTGATCAGGTTAATTCACGTAGCCATAACCGCTGCAGGAAAATCTGTCATCTTCGTCGATACAAAACACGACACTAGCATAGCGAAGCACAAAAGTCAAGCTAGGCCTAACCGACGAGAGATCATCAAAAATAGGAGCTGGGTTTACCTGGAGTCCGAATCATCTATATACTGACATAAGGAGAGTCTCTAACACAAACTATCGTAGAGACACCATCTCCTTCAGAAGAAAAACCACGTCGTAAGACATTTTTTCTGACGAAAGGACCAGCTCTTGAAAAACGTAACCCGCCATTTGTAAGCGGTACATCGGAACTCATCACGACTTGTCAAGACAACTCATACTTCCGCTAGCAAGAATCTAGTCCCTCCTACCCATCCAAAATATACAATATAGGACTGATTCTACTTGTACTAATAATATGTAATACATATGAATTCAGGCCATAAACACAATAAGCAAATTAATATATTTTCTGGCCCTAAAAAATAAGTACAAACGCAAGCGCAATATCCTTGCGCTGGATCAATATCCAGAACGATTACTCCTATAATCAAAAGTGTGAATCAAACATGGATTATCTCGCTTTTACCATAAACAGCATTTTCATACACAAATAAATGAATGTCTATATTTTTCCCATATTAAATAGCCATATCGATTTTTGTAAAATGTGCGTCAAAATATGCACGCAACAAAAGTCAGGTACCATTTACAGGTGGGTAGACTGTAGCGTGACGCCACCAGGTTTTGAACCCGATGGAGACCCAAAGACGCAACAATAGAGAACGCAGTCAGCGACCAATAGCTTGACTGCTTGCGTCAGGGTCAGCGAACCAGAGCTGACCAAGACCCTACTCCACCTCCAAGTGGTGGTCCTGGAAACAGGCTGCATCACTGCAGTCTGGCTGAGAGAGTAGGGATCAAAGAGGGAAATCTAACCCGGTCCCAAAAAATGCCGTGCGGAAGTCGGATGTGTCGGCCGAAAGGCGCAAATATCGCAGCTCCGCTGTAAACGGGCACAACGCAACCAACGTCCTTTTCAGGACGAACAAGGAAGAAGAAGAAGAACCCGATAACTTTGGCGTGATAGGCAAACGCTCAGATGAATCTGCCAGTCGGACGCTCCGGGTTTAAAGATACAACCGTAAATTTATGTTGGTGAAAGGGAAAGAATCGAAACTTCTGAGATGAAAGAAACAGACTTTGAGAAGGGGCGGTAAAATAGTAAATTGACATTTTGACACTGCCTACCTTCCCTTTAAATACGTTTTTCCCAATCAGGGGCCCATGTTTCCCCTGACGCCGAGGGTACGCGACCCACCTTCTGAAGTACGAGACATGCCAGATATCTTAGAAGACGAATCTTTATAAACACTATAGAATACTTACTTACTTACTTACTTAGTCGTTCCCCTTCTACCGTGAGGTGTAGAGGTTTGGAAGAGAGAGCGCCAGACCATTCTATCAGCTGTCTTCTTCCTGGCCTGGTTCCATTCTAGTCCTCGGTCCTTCAAAGATTGTCTAATGTTGTCCTCCCAGCGGACTCTGGGTCGTCCTGGAGGTCTGGATCCCTGGCTCTTTGTTTCCCATGCTTGTCGTGGTAGCCGATTGTTGCGTGATAAATTCTCGCAACATCATTTTATTACAATATCTATTTTATAACGCAAGGGCAACAACTGCTTGAAATTTATAGTTACTTTTCTCGGTAAGCATTTGTCTTCTCGCGTTGGTATCGAATGCAGTTAAGTTTGAGCTGTTGTCATTTTGCGCTGGACTGCGCATGACTTGTCTTGCTTTTTGGTCGATCGGTTTCCGCCCACCACTAGTGGAGTGAGCGATTTGGAATGGCGAAAGAGATGCCTCGTTGAAGAGGGGATCTCCGCTATTTTTTGTTCTGTCAGGGATGTGTAGTCCTCTTAATGGATATTTCGTTTATTCGAGATAATACCTCTAGTGTTTCCCACATGTCGGGAGGCGTGATATTTCTGTGTATTTCATGAAAGCAAGGTAAATTAACATTTTCATTAACTCTATCGATTTTTGGTCGTGAACGATTTCTGGCTCATAGCCTGTCTTCGAAAGTCGTCGTCACGAGATGTTTTCCTAGCTCACATGTCGCTGTATTGTGCTGCATCGGTTGATGCAGGTCCCAAGGACTATTACTTGCTACTTGATTACCTGAACTAGGTTTGAAAAACCTTTGTTATCTAGAGGATATTTTTGAGGACATTATTTATACTTCGGCAGACGTGTCTGTCTTGCTGAAGTCAGACTAAGGAGAGTGAACTGATCTCATACATCTGGTTATCCCCTGGCTGTTATAGAAAAGGATGGAGTTTTCCACCTGACTACATTTACAGCACTATGAAATATAACATGCATCTGACTCATCATTGTAATGCTGTCTACCGTCTATTGCTGTATTGAATGTTGCTGTGATAATGACTGTTTGATGTGTCTACATATTCGCGTAACCATTTTGTCACTGTGGCGTCCACAATAAATAATGAAGAAAAACGTCAACGGCTGTTACAAGAATCATTGACTTTACATGTCGTGAGTTTACTGACGTCCTATATGGATTGCCCTGTTATTGTGTATGAACATTGTTTGACTGTACATCATCTACACACTACACACAAAAACAGACATGCGGATACCATTCATCACCATATGGCATCACGCATCATTTGGTGGCCATAAGCTGGTTTGATTCTGGTACCAGCAAACACGGGGTCCCTTACCCACTTCATTTTCAACAAGAATTCATCAGCATCCTTCAAGAAATTAACATTCTTCAAGACAGTCAACATCTTCAAAATTTTCAAAGTACTCGGCGTTGGCCGGTAAAAGTCAAAATTTCAACTTTTTGACGGAAACAAGAATTTGACAGTACCCGGCGTTGTTACATGTTGCCGGATAACTCGGACTGCTGTTATCTTTTACGCAAGTCAAGCAAGTTGCTGCTGTCAAGGTTCCAGTGCTGTCGTTTTTGTGAAGGTCAAGTGCCGGTTGAAACGGGTTGTTTTCTGAAGAAGGCCAAGTACCGATTTCCATCAACTTACTTTTGGATTAGAAGGTCAAGTGCCGAAACAACTCAACACACAGTATTTCAGAAGCTCTTGTACCATCGTGTTAGCAGTGGAAGCAGTTCAGATGTGCCATCATCGTTGGAGCTTCGCTCTTTAGGACGTTGATTGACATCCGTTTTTCTGCTGTTCGACGATTGGAAGCCTATAAGTTAAGTGGCCTGTTTGTATGTAAACTGTGCCCTTATACTTCTGCTGAGTCTTCTGTGTATCATCTCATTCTATATGTTATATGTCTATATGTTATTTGTATATTTATATGTTTATATTTCAGCGGGTTCTCGGTTGGGTGGTGTCTCCGTTAGATTATGCCACGTCATAGAGGTCGTCTATTGTGAGCGTTTTCTGTAGGGTTTGCAAATTTCCAATACTGGAATTTGCTAAGCGACTTCTGTTGCTATTTATGTTAGCTGTGATGACATGTTTTAATATTGTTTTCGTTATTATTTCGCATTCTTTAGTTTTGTTTTGATTTGTTTGTATTTGTTAGCCTACTCTTGTCTATAATTTAGTTTCATACAACATTTTTGTTTATACACTGTGGGGTCATGTATTTTGTTTAATTCTATCGTAGATATCGTCACATTTTTTGTGATATGTCATTAATTTCTGCTTTATTTTTAGTTGATTTCTGCGAACGTTTTTGTATTGTTGCTGATCTTTGTTATTGTTTACATTGTTATTGTTTACATTGTTTGCATTGTTTACATTTTCAATGTTTACATTCTGCATGTGTTTACATAGTCATTGTTTACAGTTATAGTAATTAGTTAATGGGCTATGCTAATGCACTGTTACTACTACACTGATGATAAATGAATGATGAATAGTGTTGTGCACTATTGAATGAGAAGTGCACTTATGATCAAGAATTGATTGGTGATATTTCATATACAAGTTCTTTGATTGGAGACTTGTTTCCCACAGAGACTGGGATAATATAAGGTGATGTGAATATACAAGTGCTTAATTAAGACTTGTTACACTTAGGTTTGAATAAATTAGTTAATTATTTCAGGTTTTGGACTCATATGTTAGACAACATGTCTACATTTGAGCACTTTATTGAGCAGGGTAAATTGCTTGGGAAGACTGGTGATAAGTTAGAAGAATTTGCAACTGCTCGATATGATAAAGCAATGGAAGCTGAACAAAAGAAACTGCATATGGAAGCTGAACAAAAGAAACTGCAGATGCAGGTGGATGAAAAAAGATTCCAAATGGAAATGGAAAAACAAAAAAGGGAATCAGAAGCTGAGGAAAGAAAACTCCAGCTACAGCTAGAAGCTGAAAGACTTCAAAAAGAGGCTGAGAATAAAAGACTTGAAAAAGAGGCTGAAAATAAAAGACTTGAAAAAGAAGCTGAAAATAAAAGACTTGAAAAAGAGGCTGAAAATAAAAGACTTGAAAAAGAAGCTGAAAATGAAAGACTTCAAAAAGAGGCTCAGGCTGAGGAAAGAAGATTACAGAGAGAGTCTGATGAGAGGAAAGAGAAAGCAAAAATGGAACATGAAGAAAAGGTCTTAGCTTTAGAGTTGGAAAAATTGAAATTGACAAGCATGAGTAATGGTAATGATTCAAACAAGGGTTCATCTTCTGGTAAGGCTAATAATGATACTTTTAAGATTAAGTTACCAACATTTAGTCCTTCCAGCGATGACATAATGTTCTATCTGGACAGATTTGAACAAGCATGTACAGCTCATAACATAGACAAAGCAAAATATGTTTATCAGTTATCAGGGATACTGACAGGTAAAGCTCTAAGTATATTAAATATGGTGGATGAACCTGACAAGAACAATTATGAGGTTGTCAGGGCCGCTTTGTTAAAGAAATATCAGCTTAACGAAGACGGCTATCTAAGACGGAAAAAACTTATAAAGGACTTATGGACTTAATACTTAGAGACAAAGTCATGTCGTCTGTCAATGAGTCTTTCCTTGCTTTCCTTCATGAACGTAAACCTAAAACAATAAAAGAAATGGAAGATTTCTGTTGCCAATACGTAACTGCACACCCACACATAACCATGGGTAACTCTAAGGTGAAAGAAGGTTTACCAGTTGCTTCGGCAGCTCCGTATGGTCAAAACTTTGCTCGTAGATTCCAACAAAATTTTGATAGAAAGAGCAGCGGTAATTTCTGTCAAAATCATGGAAACCAATTTCATGGTGATTCTTCTTCGAAGAATTGGAGACAACCTGATAGTGGTCGTTACTATCACCCTAATAATTATAGGCATTTCAAAAGAGGATATGGTAATAGAGGTTATTCCTGCCGAAGACCTCAGAACCAAACAAATAGATGTTCGCATCAATGTGAACATGATAGTAATCGTGGAAACTGGAATTCGAACCAGGATAACAATTACAATAGAGACCATAATAACTGCAGAGATAATAATAACTCTGATAACTTCAGAGGTAATAATAGTCGGGGTAGATCTCAACACAAAAAAAAGAGATATCAGCAGGCTAATGCTGTACAACAGGAAACTGAGGGAGCCTGTAATCATGTTGTTGATAGTAAAAACTTTGACGCTGTCACTGGTTCTGCTTTTGACTTTGAGAGAGCAAACAAATGCCCCCAATGCAGTACTTTATTCGAACCGGGTACCATAACTACTTTGAGTTGTGGTCACCCACTTCCCGCTCTTCCTGCTGCTGTTGCGCATGACGGGAGGGGTTCTTTAATCCTACATAAGGGTCTTGTTAATGATACTCCGGTCTCACTACTTTTCGATTCCGGATGCACCACTATTGGTGTTAGACAATCGCTTGTAGATCCATCTTGTGCTACAGGAAGGGTTATTAAATGTGTCACATTTGGCGGCACTCTAGAAAAATATCCTACTGCTGTAATTCGCATTGCCACTCCTTTCTTTACTGGAGATGTGCATGCTTGTCTCTTACCTAATCCTATTGCGGACCTTATTATTGGTCGTATTCACGGAGTTAGGGAGTGTACCCCACAGCAGATTGCTGCTTGGGAAGATAATAACATGCAAGCTACAAATGCAGTAGTTACAAGAGCACAAGCTCTACAAACACCCGAAACTTCACTGAATAGTGATAATGAAGTTGATAGCCAAGATAGTCACTTAGTAATCACTCGTGACTCTTTCATAAAATTGCAAGAAGAAGATCCTTCTTTAAAAAAATTCTTCGTTCTTGCGAAGAAAGGTGATCCGAATCAGGATACAAATAGAAAATCTTGGATTGCAATGAGAAACGGCGTACTTGTACGTATGGTACAAGATTCGACTACGTCGGCACATTCGCAAATTCTTGTTCCCAAGAGCATGAGAGTGCAAATATTACAACATGCTCATGACTCGCAATGTGCTGGACATATGGGTTTTTCCCGTACGAAGTCGAGAGTCCTTGCGGCTTTCTTTTGGCCTTTTGTCAATAAGGACATTCGTATTTACTGCCGATCATGCAAGGTATGTCAGGAGGTCAAATCTAGAGGACCACGACATGCTGCGCCTATCCAGGCTGCTGACATTCCTATTCGGCCGTTTCAGAAAATGGCCATAGATATTATTGGCCCTTTTAAGGTCAAGTCGGCCAGAGGACATCAGTTTATCCTTACATGTGTCGATATGTGCACACGTTGGCCAGAGGCTATTCCTCTTAAGAGCATATCTACTACAGATATCGCAGATGCTCTTTGGTTGATATTTTCTCGCTTGGGGTTCCCCAGAGAAATATTGTCAGACCATGGCACTCAACTCATATCTGACACTATGTCACAGGTAATGTCTACCTTACATATTGAACGATCTCTCAGTAGTATCTACCATCCTATGTCTAATGGGTTAGTTGAGCGTCTGAATAGAACGCTCAAGACTTTGCTTGGTAAGATAACTGAAGATCATCCTCAAGATTGGGACAGGGTTTTACCCGCGGCTCTCTTTGCCTATAGAGAAGTCCCTAATGAACACACAGGATTTTCTCCCTTCGAACTTGTCTTTGGCGCGCGTCCACGCGGCCCTATGTCTTTATTACATGATCTCATCACTGCCGATGATATTAGCGATGAAACTCAATCCTCATATGAGTATGTCATTGCTCTTAGACAAAAGATCATTGAGGCATGTAAGCTAGCAACTGCTTCATCAGAAGTTGCTAAAGAGAAGGCAAGGCAGTTTGCTAACAAGAATAGATGTCTACGACAACTTTGTCCAGGTGACAAAGCATTCGTCCTACTCCCCAGTAGGGAAAATAGACTTCTTATTGCATGGAAAGGTCCGTATGCAATAGTCTCTCGGATTTCCGATGTTGACTATGTGGTCGATATTGATGGAAAGCATAAAACTTTCCACATAAACATGCTTTCGGAATTTCACGAACGTCCGGACTATTTGCTGCCTATTTTCCAGGCAACGGATGATGCTCCTGCACCTCACGGTCATTATTCATCCCTGTCTGTCATACAGGATGAGGAAGCTACCTTCTCTGATGTCAACCTTCCCCTTCCAGTGGTTCCATTACATTCCACGGAATCTTGGAAAAACGTTTCTGTTTCTCCTAATCTTTCTGGTGACGAACATCGACGAGACTTGTCGATGTTACAAACATTTCAGGATGTTCTCACTGACATTCCTGGACACACAGATGTCATAGAACATGACATAATTCTTACCGACAATAATCCAATTAGGGTTAGGCCTTATCCTATTCCTATACACTTTCAGTCGCAAGTGGAAAAGGAATTGGATGAAATGATTCAATTAAATATAATTGAACCATCGACTTCACCATATTCTTCTTCCATGGTTATTGTCCGGAAGAAGGATAAGAACATACGAATTTGCGTTGATTATCGCAAATTGAATCAGGTCACAAAGTTCGACGCTGAACCGATGCCTTTGTTAGAAGATCTACTGATTAGACTTTCTAATTCTAGATTCTTCACTAAACTTGACTTGTCTAAAGGTTATTGGCAAGTGCCTTTAGCAGAGCATGCCAAACCTCTTACTGCTTTTTCTACACCTAGGGGTCTATTTCAATGGAATGTTATGCCTTTTGGTCTCATGAACGCCCCTGCCACTTTCGTTCGCATGATGCGTCGAATTCTGTCACATCGTTCGGATGTCATCGCATTCTTAGATGACATCTGTCTCTTCAGTGATACCTGGGAAGATCACTATTTAGGGTTATATGACTTACTGTCCACTCTACGTGAGAATAATTTGACAGCAAAACCTTCTAAAGCTTTTGTTGGTTTTGGTGAAATCTCTTTCCTGGGTCATCGTGTTGGTCATGGTCTCTTGAAGACAGAAGACCACAATACTTCCAAAATACTGAACATCTCTGTTCCTAAAACGAAGAAACAAGTTAGGAGTCTCTTAGGTTTAATTCAATTTTATGGGAGATTTATTCCAAATTTATCTTCGATCATGGCACCTCTCTCAACATTGTTGAAGAAAGGTTCGCCTAATCTGGTCCGTTGGTCTGAAGAATGCCAATCTTCATTAGACCAAATCAAGAATATATTTTCTTCTCCTCCCATCTTAAGATTACCTACTCTTGATAGGACTTTTGTTCTTCGGAGTGATGCTTCATCCACTGGGATTGGAGCAGCACTGATGCAAGAATATGCAAATACTCTGCATCCTGTTATGTACATTTCTAGAAAACTAAATGCGGCAGAGAGGAACTACTCGGTTTTAGACCGTGAGTTGTTAGCGATGGTTTGGTCAATTCTAAAGCTACAAAGATTCCTCCTGGGCGCACATTTCATTCTAGAGACTGATCAGAAAGCTCTTACAGCTATTCAGACTAAGAATTTGAAGAGTTCGAGATCCACTCGATATGCTATAGCTCTTCAACCTTTTCACTTCACGGTACGAGCTATCCGTGGTGCGGATAATGTGATGGCTGACATTTTGTCTAGATGCCCACATGACTCCAACTAATACTTCTGTCCTATATTTCCATATATTACAGAGTCATAACACACCTATATTTCTACAATAGATTAGCACATCTGTACTTACTTTATATGTACACACTATCGTGCTTTGTTGTCATCTTCTTCTGTTCGTATTTTAAGATGATAGAGGAGGACTGAGTAGTTAATATAAGGGCCGTTAGTTTACTAAACAGCCACAATTATTAATAATGTATTGTACCTTATGAAGCATATTAGTTATTAATTAGCATTATATTGCTTGTACTTTCTCAGAATGTCATTGTTGAGCTGAGGACTTACCTTACTAGTATCAAGCATGACGAGTTCTAGATTGTGTACTTACCCTCGGAATGCCAGAGCATATGTCCTGGATCGTCATGTAGTTTAACTTTACTATGTACTTATGTCATTACATGTCAAAGAATGTACTATTTAAATTTTCCTATCAGATTTGTACATCCATTTTTTAAAGACAATATTAGAGTATGCTGTTTAATGATGATTATGGTAACTTGCATACGTATATTGTGTTTACATGCTAACGTGATGTGTGTTGGTGACACCTCCCCGATGTGAATATTTTTTGAGACATATTTATTTTTCTGTTGAGGTATATCCTCACCAGACACTCTATATTTAGCCTCATGTTAGGCAATTTAATTAATTATCAGCGCATAATTCGTGCGTTTTGAGCCGCTTATCGCATGCTCTTTGATATTTAAAAAAAAAAATATGTTCCACATTTTTTTTTTATCGGGAGGAGGTGGTGATATGTTGCGTGATAAATTCTCGCAACATCATTTTATTACAATATCTATTTTATAACGCAAGGGCAACAACTGCTTGAAATTTATAGTTACTTTTCTCGGTAAGCATTTGTCTTCTCGCGTTGGTATCGAATGCAGTTAAGTTTGAGCTGTTGTCATTTTGCGCTGGACTGCGCATGACTTGTCTTGCTTTTTGGTCGATCGGTTTCCGCCCACCACTAGTGGAGTGAGCGATTTGGAATGGCGAAAGAGATGCCTCGTTGAAGAGGGGATCTCCGCTATTTTTTGTTCTGTCAGGGATGTGTAGTCCTCTTAATGGATATTTCGTTTATTCGAGATAATACCTCTAGTGTTTCCCACATGTCGGGAGGCGTGATATTTCTGTGTATTTCATGAAAGCAAGGTAAATTTACTTTTTCATTAACTCTATCGATTTTTGGTCGTGAACGATTTCTGGCTCATAGCCTGTCTTCGAAAGTCGTCGTCACGAGATGTTTTCCTAGCTCACATGTCGCTGTATTGTGCTGCATCGGTTGATGCAGGTCCCAAGGACTATTACTTGCTACTTGATTACCTGAACTAGGTTTGAAAAACCTTTGTTATCTAGAGGATATTTTTGAGGACATTATTTATACTTCGGCAGACGTGTCTGTCTTGCTGAAGTCAGACTAAGGAGAGTGAACTGATCTCATACATCTGGTTATCCCCTGGCTGTTATAGAAAAGGATGGAGTTTTCCACCTGACTACATTTACAGCACTATGAAATATAACATGCATCTGACTCATCATTGTAATGCTGTCTACCGTCTATTGCTGTATTGAATGTTGCTGTGATAATGACTGTTTGATGTGTCTACATATTCGCGTAACCATTTTGTCACTGTGGCGTCCACAATAAATAATGAAGAAAAACGTCAACGGCTGTTACAAGAATCATTGACTTTACATGTCGTGAGTTTACTGACGTCCTATATGGATTGCCCTGTTATTGTGTATGAACATTGTTTGACTGTACATCATCTACACACTACACACAAAACCAGACATGCGGATACCATTCATCACCATATGGCATCACGCATCACCGATCTTCTCCCATTCTGCAGACATGGCCAAACCATCTTAGTTGGGACTGTTCTATTTGGGTCTGCAGCGGATGGGATTTTAGGCCTTGACGGATCGTCTGGTTGCGGACCATGTCTCTTCTTGTTACTTCAACCACTTTCCTCAGATACCTCATTTCTGAGGTTTGGATCTGGCTTTTGTGGGTTGTAGTCATTGCCCACGACTCGCATCCATATGTCAAGACTGGGACATAGGTGGAGCGGTATACAGCCATCTTCGTTTTCTTACCAACCTCTTTCTTGCTGAGGAATCCACGATTTATGGCCTGAAAAAGTCTCCCAGCCGCTGCTTTTCGAGTGGCCAACTCTTCTTTGATGCCTCCCTTTCGGTCTATAATAGCTCCGAGATATTTAAAGTGGTCGACCTGCTCCAGGACCTGTTCTCCCAACTTAATCTGATGTTTTCTTTCTTCTCGTGATATCACCATGGATTTTGTTTTAGAGCTGCTTATGACCATCCCTCTCTTCTCCAGCTCTTCCTTCCAGACTTGCAGGTTGGATTGGAGATGTGCCTCTGATTTAGCAATCAGGGCAACATCATCAGCAAATGCCAGCTCCGAAATATAGACCTGTCTCATCTTCCAGTACCCCACTGAATACTTTCTTGTTCTCTCCTTACATGCCTTGATGACATCGTCCATAAGGAGTATGAAGAGGTAAGGTGATAGGATATCACCTTGTCTTACACCAGTGGTGGTCCTGAACTCTTCTGACTTATGGTTTGCTGTCCTCACATAATTTCTGCAAGACTTGTAGAAGCTCTGTATAGCATGAATCAGAGGTGCTGGAATATTCTTCCTTGCCAAACAGTCCCAAAGTTTGCTCCAGGGGACCCTGTCAAACGCCTTTTCCAGATCTATGAAACAAAGATGGATCTCACTCTTATACTCAAGGGCCTTTTCACTCAGCTGTCTGAGTGTGAAGATTAGGTCTTGAGTACTTCGGTTTGCTCGGAATCCGCACTGGACCTCATCCAATTGTGGCTCAGCTAGGCGTCGGAGTCTCTGCTCTAGGATTCTAGAGTAGATTTTACCAGGGACACTGAGAAAGGATATGCCTCTATGGTTTCCACATTGTCGATTGTCACCCTTTTTGAAAATTGGTGTTATGATGGCAATCTCCCAATCCTTTGGTATGGTCTTGTTGCACCATGCTGCCTGTAGGACCTTTAAGAGTAATAGGTCGCCTGATGCTCCCATGTACTTAACCATTTCTGGTGTTATACCATCATGCCCTGCTGCTTTGCCCATCTTGATTTTCTCTAGTGCTGCCCTCAGTTCTTCCATCTTTATGTCATCTTCACCATCATTGGTTTCCTCTTCTGTGTCAGTGGTTATCATTTCTGATGCTTCATCATGCTCACCATCCAGGAGTTCTGAGAAATATTCTTTCCATCTTTCCATTACTTCCTTCGGGGCAGTAAGCAATTTGCCTTGCTTGTCCTTTATAAATTTGAGAGGGCATTGTTTTTCTTTCCTCATGTTCTTTAGGGTCTTATAGAACAATTTCTGGTTTTCTTGTGCATCTTTTTCTAGCTTTTCTCCAAATTCTTCCCAGGACTTCTGTTTTGCTGCTAGCACTTTGTTCTTTGCTTCTGTTCTGAGTGTCACATATTCTCTATATTTTTCCATTTGTCCTGTTGTGTTTTTAGCTCCTAAGTATTGTTTCCATGCCATTTTCTTCTCTCTTATTTCTCTTTGACTTCCTCTGTCCACCAAGGTGTCCTCTTTCTCTGGTTCCCAAGTCGGACTTCACCGCATGCTTCTGCAGCAGCTGTCTTTATGATATCCTTGAATTTATTCCAGAGGGTTTCCAAGTCATCAGGTCGTTCTTCTGTGTTGCTCACTGCTGTAGCAATAAGCCCCTGCTATCTGGTCTTAATTTCTGGCTCTCTCAGCTTGTAGGTCCTAATGCTCATTTCTCCTGCTCGTTTACTTGGTTTCTTGTGTGATGTTGGGCAGTTCCTAGGCTGAGCAACTCTTTCAGTTGTTCGTTTGATTGTTAGCAGGTAGTGATCACTTCCAATCTCTGGCCCCCTCCAGACTCTTGCATCTCAGACATATCTGAATGAGCTTCTCCGAACAATGGCATAGTCGATCACTGACTTCTCATTCTTGGTTGGTTCACATCTAGTATATGCATGTATGCGCTTATGGGGGAACTTTGTGTTTGTAATGATCAGATTCTGCTCACTGCAGAATCTAAGGAGTCGCTTTCCATTGTCATTGAGAGTATCTTCTCCATATCTTCCGATAACTCCACCCCATCTAGCATGGTCATTTCCAACTCTAGCACTGAAATCTCCGAGCATAATAACTTCATCTAGGCAGTCATCCACTGTCCTTTGAAGCAGCTCGAAGAATTCCTCCTTGACCTCTGCTCTCTCATCCTCATTTGGCCCATACACTATGACCAGGTTGACTATGGTTTCTCCTTCTTTTAGTTTTACAACCATAATGCGCTCCGAGACAAAGTTCCATCCCTTGATACTATCTTTTTGATTTTGGGCCACAATGCAACCCACGCCCCCTTTAGCTCTTTCAGATATGGGTACACCACTGTAGAGCAACGTGTTGCCATCGAGATCCATGACTCCTTGTCCTTTTTTCTTCGTTTCCGTTATAGCCAGGATTTCTAGTTTTGCTTTCCTCATCTCTTCCACCAGCTCCTCTTCCTTCCCATTTATACTTCTTGTGTTCCAAGTTCCATAAGTCGTAGTCCGTAGTCCGTTCCAGTTCGTCGCCTTTAGAATCAGTCCGGTTTTCTCTCTTGTAGTTCGCGTAATCATGATTTAAAGCAAACAGGTGATTGGCCTGTTGTGCCTTTGCATGGTGGAGGGGCTGCCTCCTTACGGCCTCCATGCAGGCCGCCCTCCTCCTTTTTCATCCGGGCTTGGGACCGGCATTGGCGGAGTTCACTATAGAATACACAGAACTAAAAGTGTATTTGTAGAAAGTGGAACAATGACATTGTGAATTGAAATCCCACACCATTATGTAAATATCATTTTGTCAAGACTTACGTTTATCTCTTTTTCTCATTTCTGGCATGTTTTGCAAGCTAGAAGATAGCGAGTAAGTCACCTGTCAAAATATGGCGGGAAATAATTAAGCTGTGCTCTTTCCGCTGCATGCCTTGATGACGTCTTTAAATGACCTTGCGGTAATTTCCATTTTGCTTCAGAAGTAGGAAACACAGAAACAGTGGCACGACAGCCTGGAAGCTTCATTTATGATGAGCAATGAGGCTTCACTGTGTGTGTGTATGTGTGTGTGTGTATATATATTCCAGAAACTGTGTCTAAAAAAAAAAACATCCCGTGCATGAAAGTATGTTGGGAAGACATGCGCGTTATGTTAACAGGCGCGCAATTTAGTTCCCATCCCAGAAAATAGGCAATGAAAAAAGTTGCACCCTTGATGTGAAATGGTGGAACTATTGTGGCGGATAAAAGAATTAGGTGTAAAGGTGTGTGAGGCTTTTTAAGATGATGTAAAGGTGTGTGAGGCTTTTTAAGATGACGTAAAGGTGCGTGAGGCTTTTTAAGATGATGTAAAGGTGTGTGAGGCTTTTTAAGATGATGTAAAGGTGTGTGAGGCTTTTTAAGATGATGTAAAGGTGTGTGAGGCTTTTTTAGATGATGTAAATGTGTTTGAGGCTTCTTAAGATGATGTAAAGGTGTGTGAGGCTTCTTAATATGACGTAAAGGTGTGTGAGGCTTTTTAAGATACTGTAAAGGGGTGTGAGGCTTCTTGAGATGCTGTAAAGTGATGTAAGCTTTCTTAAAATGCTGTAAAGGGGTGTGACGCTTCTTTAGATGATGTAAAGGGGCGTGAGGCTTCTTAAGATGATGTAAAGTGTTGTGAGCCTTCTTAAGATGATGTAAAGGGGTGTGAGGCTTCTTAAGATGATGTAAAGTGGTGTGAGGCTTCTTAAGATGATGTAAAGGGGTGTGCGGCTTCTTGAGATGATGTAAAGTGGAGTGAGTCTTCTTAAGATGATGTAAAATGGTGGGAGGCTTGTTAAGATGATGTAAAGGGATGTGAGGACTCTTAAGAGGCTGTAAAGTGGCGAGAGACCACTAAAGGTTAAGAAGAACTGCTATAGAATAAACCCAGCGAGGATGTGGAGAAAGAACATGAAGTCGTTTACAGTACACATATCGTGTGTGTTACTTGGGCCCGAATGTGGAGTAAGTATAGTTACAGTGTAACCTTCTAATCAAGTCAGATAAGGCGCTTAAAGAGGATTAGGTAAAGGGATTGGTAATTCCATCCTGTAGGAACGTTATGACCATAAGTTTCCTTTGCGCTGCTGACGGAGCATGAAGTCACCACTGTGGCTGGTCTCCTTGCATGAAGCCTGCACAGAACATGCTGTTCCCACTGGCGGATTTAAGAATTGTCCAAGGGAGGAGCGGATACAACAGAATGATAAGGCTTCCCCCCCCCCCCCCCCCCTTTTTTTTCTTCCTAATTTAAACATATTTTTAGACAGTTAAAAAACAAAATAACGAATTTTGAAAATAAAATGTGACATATTGTTAGTTTGATTATACAGTAACTCAAAAATATTCATTTTTATTTTTTTTTAAATATAACTATTTATAACATAGTTATATAAAAGTAAGGTACAACGACAAAGAGACAAAATTGGAATTGGATAAAAATTCATGTATATTTTATATTATAGGTTAGCATTTTTTTTTATTTGGGGTTGGTCACCCGATATAGAGATTATCCACCTTTTGTCACAAAGTCTTCCGTTTTTACGCTTGAGTGAAGTCCCCTTATGTTGCCTGCCTGGCGCCATCTTTTGTCACATTGTTGTAAGACGGTTTCGCCAATTTGAATTACTTGCAAACTACGTTTGTAACCTTTAGGGTACTTAACATTGTCCAAAACTAGGCATGTTTAATTCGTCCGTCGTCCGACCTAACGAATAATTTTCATTTAAATGGGGGGTAAATACTGGAGTGGTTAATATGAAATAAAGGTTTTCGCCTCGTCGCAACCTCCTCGGATCGGCCAACTCTTCCATCCGTTGTCCTGTCAATTAATAATTGGGTCTATCTCTTTTCCTCTCCGGCAGTAGTTAGTTACATTTTTTAAAACTAAATTACTTGCAATTTCCGTGGTCGCCAATTTCTTTTTCTGCTATCAAGTAGATATTAGCTGTTTTCTTATCAATTTTACACTCCTTTCAGTGATAATTGATCATGTTTGCTTTGCGCTTCTCGGCTTTGCTAAGATTAAGACGCAGGTAAAACCAAGATGGGCCAGGTCAATTTTCGTATAATGACCGCGTGTCATGTTTACCTAGGAGTGCCCCGCTATAAATTATCGACCTGTCGGCATGCAATCGGCGGAAACGAATGGCATAACCATTTCCTGTACACCTTGTTTCAAAGACATTACTTTAGATGAAAGATGTTGTATTTGAGAAAACCTTGCCGAGAGAGGTTCAAATGTTTTCATTCCATATTTGGGAGACACGACCTTTGCAGCAGCGTGCAGAAATTTCCGTGTGGAAATAATTTGAATTACACCACAAAACACGCACGTTCTGAAACGATTGGCGGTGGTTCGAAATATAGGAACAACCAAATTCCTGATTAGACCCTGCCTAAATCGTAACAAAGTAGACAAATGCAATATAGCCTTACATTTTTGTCAGTTTAGAACACTGTGAAAATCTACCTCGCACCAAGAAGACAAACAGACCGTGCCAGAGTTAAGACTAAAGTCAGCTTTCATTTATCGGACTGGACCTTTGTTGGAGCATATTGAGGACTTAGAGCCCCGGAAAACGCTACCATTTTAACACGGAAACCGGAATCTGAGGGAACTGAAACACAAGTCAAAGTGGGAACTTATTGCTAAAGTAACAACACCCCAAACCAAGTGTAAGAGGTCTCTACAAGTGCCTTTATTTCTCTGAGCCAGCAGTCTGTGAGCCTAAAGATTGGCATAAGTTGTACTTTATGAATTCTGTATTTTTTCATTATTAACATGTGAACTAATACGTATATATTGACATATGAATATTAATAAGTGAAAATTGCTAATGGATATCCAAGTCTTTTGAGGCTGGCAACCTCAGCATATAGAATGATTATTTCATGAACCACCACTGCCACGGCTGGTGACTGCTTTATTGCGAGTTTCTTATAAAGAACCAAAAGCAGAGGTATCCCAAAGTTCCATATGGAGCAGGAAGGGAATGATGAAAGAAATGATGTACATACTTGATATATTATTAACCTTTTCAACCAGTGTAAATGCAAAACATATTTACTCTAAATGTAATGAAAGTTTCAACCTTTTCTACCAGTGTAAATGTAAAACATATCCACTCTAAATGTAATGAAAGTTTCAAACTTTTCAACCAGTGTAAATGTAACACATATTCACTCTAACTGTAATGAAAGTTTACAACCTTTTCAACCGATGTAAATGTAGACATATTTAAACTATATTGTTAACATTTTCAACTAAAGTTAAATATAAAACTATTCACTGGGATTAAGATTAATTCTTACAGAGGGTAACAGTTCTGAGATAGATGGGATGATGGAATGAAAAGATGGGGGCACATAAGTATGTGTCGGGAAACTCAATACTCAGAGAGTATTCGTTTTTCTCTTCTTTTGCCATACTAGTTTGTGGTACCAGTTGAAGGTACTATTTCTGGACCAAGTGAAGGTATAATTGGCCTGAAGTGACACTAGACACCATCATCAGACTGGTCTTAGAGACGCGGGACCAGCTTTGCAGTTACTTCCTGATCCTACTTGGAACGTGCTGCAACTCTTAATCTTGACCAGGGATGCGAGTGATCCAGTCACCTATCTGCGAAGAACCAAAACACAAGCGGGTGCAGAAACCCCAGCTGCTAAGTGTACAAATAAAAACTGCCAAGTGAAACTTCCCCTTATATTAATCTCCATTAACATCATATGATGATGACCAATATTTTTTAAAGAATTATTAAGTTTTTAATAACTGTTAAAGCCTAATTGATTATTAAATTTGTTACTTATTTCTGTCCAAATTTAAAGTTCATTTAATCATTTTGAATGTGTTGTATCCCTATATCTCAGACAATTTCTTAAATACATTTAAACAGAGCTATACAATAATAATAAAAGGAATTCGCTGAATTAACTCAGCTGGGGGCTTGAAAGAGCTAACGAATTATAAGATAACCCTATCCTTCACAAAAATTGACGGCAGTATCTGTTAACGTGCTCAGCCAATGCAGCATTATTCTCGCTTTTCTGAATATCTTGTGAGAACTCCCTGGAGGTAGAAGCATCATTATCCTTCTGTCTACAACTCTGCCAAGAGTAATCTTGTGCGAAGGCAGACACCTTTGACGACCTACATCAGTTCCTCTTGAGTTTTGGCCACTGTTGGACCACTACTGCAGAGCTAAGGGGAGGCAACCCGTGACAGTTTCTATAGCAATGTGTTTAACATAACGAGATTTCTACCAAGTTCATCCCCCTTGTACGACATGCCTGAGTGTCCAGTAGTCCTATTCTTTCTTGTTCTGTTCGTAGACCCCCGGGACGTCACGTGACAATTCAGTTTACCCATAATCAGACCGCGTATCGACAGTACCAACCTGGTTGATTTCAAGTATCAGTAGCTCACGGGAAATCGATTCTCTCGTCGATATATGTCACGCACGTGAGCGTTGAATATATTTATTTTGTCTGGTCGTGCTTTGATGTTCCGGCAGTTAGCAGTGCTTGAAGAGAATGAAACAGAAGGGAGACTGTTGTACAGTGTTTATTAGCGTGAACTTCCCCCTCGGTGTGCTCACTTTGATGTTCGTCTTATATCAGATCTGGTTGAAAGGAATGTACGAATTGTGTCCAAGTACAACCAAATTCCTATTATTTTAAGGATGAGCTCCAGCTCGTAATTTGTTTGTTTGGTTTTGTTGTTGTTTTTTTTTTTTGCCTCATGTTTTCGAATGAGAAGAGAAAGTCGTCACATCACACAATAAATTTATAGGAAAAAAATGCATCGGAATTTGCATTTTTATTTCCTGTTTCGCCAGTTTAGTTGGTCCCCTCTCAGAAAAATAAAGGTAATGGTACATAGTCCCAAAGCATATACGGCCGTAGGGGAGGGAAGTGTTAGAGATTTCACTAGATTATGTCCAGCTTTGAGAGGTGAGGCGACCAGTTCACGTCCTCACTGCCTTTGCCTTCACTAACTCAAGAGAAGAATCAGATACTCCATTTTCAACTGGGTAGACTGAAGCGTGACGTCATCATGTTTCGAACCTGGTGCGTCTTAGAAAGCCTGAGTAAAAAAAAAAAAACCCGTTCATTTTCTCTTGCATCAGTGGTTCCTGCAACACTTTGTTTTACAGGATAAAAAGTCACGTGGTAAGAGGTAAATAATATAAGATTGTGCATGTGTCTGGCAGAATCATCATATAAAACAGATTGCTACAGAAACTTCCGCTGCCAGAGCAGATGAATGCTTTGATGCAGGTTCCTGCAGAGGGAGGGGGGGGGGAAAGGGGGGGCTAGCTACAGTGATAGTTTCTTGCTCCTTAGGGAGCAAAATGGAAAACAAGATGACTGAGTGATGATTATAAATGCACATTGCTGGCTTGCCTGGTCTGCCGCTACAGTTGAGTGTCCTCCCAATTAGAGTATCCCGCGAGAAAACGACGGCCGTGTTAACCATATCACTGCTGTCTCCCATTAGAAAACGACGGCCGTGTTAACCATATCACTACTGTCTCCCGTGAGAAAACGATGGCTGTGTTAACCATATCACTGCTGTCTCCCGTGAGAAACGTCGGCCGTGTTAACAATATCACTGCTGTCTCCCGTGAGAAAACGACGGCTGTGTTAACCATATCACTGCTGTCTCCCGTGAGAAAACGACGGCCGTGTTCGCCATATCACTGCTGTCTCCAACGAGAAAACGACGGCCGTGTTCGCCATATCACTGCTGTCTCCAACGAGAGAACGACGGCTGTGTTAACCATATCACTGCTCTCTCCCGCGATTGAATTTTAAAAAAATATATACTGTAAATATACAAAAACACACAAATAGTAATACGTCTTACAAAGAGAAAGGACAAGAAACCCTACGTTGTGGCCACAATGCCTTCGTCATGGACAGACAAACAAGAGACAGGAGGGAAAAAAATAAGAATTAAGTAGAGAACATGAAACTATAAATGTAAGAGAAAAAAACACTCCCTTATGTCCAGTCACATGGTGGAGCAAAGATGGCTGCCACTAAACCGAAAAGCGGAAGTGGATAGTACATTAAAAACCAAAAGAAATAAATAATGAAAACAAGGACTGGAAAACAGAATGAGGGGAAAAGTGGGAGAAAAAAATAAATAAATATTAAGAAAAAAAAAAGTCAATAAATAATAAAAATTAATTAATTAATTAATTATTTAAAAAATAATAAAAAAATATTTTTAAATTTTTTAAGTGACGGAAAAGTGAAAAAAAAATATGAGTGATCGCAGTCATAGTAGAAAGTCATAATACAACTGGGACTAGATAGAAAAGGACGCCTCAGATAAAAGAATGTGTGTTCGCCATATCACTGCTGTCTACCGCGAGACAACGACGGCCGTGTTCGCCATATCACTGCTGTCTCCCACGTGACAACGATGGCCGTATTGGCCATATCACTGCTGTCTCCAACGAGAAAACGACGGCCGTGTTAGCCATATCACTGCTGTCTCCCGCGAGACAACGACGGCCGTGTTCGCCACATCACTGTTGTCTCCCGCGAGAAAACGACGGTCGTGTTCGCCGTATCCCTGCTGTCTCCAATGTGAAAACAACGGCCGTGTTCGCCATATCACTGCTGTCTACCGCGAGAAAACGACGGCCGTGTTAGCCATATCACTGCTGTCTCCCGCGAGAAAACGACGGCCGTGTTAGCCATATCACTGCTGTCTCCCGCGAGAAAACGACGGCCCTGTTAGCCATATCACTTGTCTCCCGCGAGACAACGACGGCCCTGTTAGCCATATCACTTGTCTCCCGCGAGAAAACGACGGCCATGTTAGCCATATCACTGCGGTCTACCGCGAGAAAACGACGGCCCTGTTAGCCATATCACTGCTGTCTACCGCGAGAAAACGACGGCCCTGTTAGCCATATCACTGCTGTCTACCGCGAGACAACGACGGCCCTGTTAGCCATATCCCTGTTGTCTCCCGTGAGAAAACGACGGCCATGTTAGCCATATCACTGCTGTCTACCGCGAGAAAACGAAGGCCGTGTTAGCCATATCACAGCTGTCTACCGCGAGACAACGACGGCCGTGTTAGCCATATCACTGTTGTCTCCTGCCATAAAACGACGGCCATGTTAGCCATATCACTGCTGTCCAATGAAAGTACATTTCACTTGTTTTTTTTTTTGTTTTTTTTAACGACATAAAGTGTTGATGCATGCCGGTTAATTGAAGAATTACTTCGTATGTTTTATGCCATTTCTAATTCATCCTTGTTGTCATCTTCCACCAGTTCTTCTAATTTATTCCTATTGTTGTATACTTACTGTATTATCTTTCCTCGTTGTATATTCCACTTGTTCTTCTAATTCTTCTTTTCTTAACATCGTATTTTCTATCAATTTTTTTTTCCCAGTTTTCCAGGGAATTCAATTTCTTGTTGTTGTTGCTATCATGTTTTTTTGTCTTCAGATCTTCTTATCACCTGGCTAACCTCTTCATCTCTTCAGAAATCATGTAAACCTCGCGTTATCTGTCCATCTTTTTTGATGATCCTCCTACAGAATATCTCTTCTGGTAAATCGCTAAATGGAAAACCGCGACCAGAATCTTCAGTTACTTATGCTGTTCGAAATAGCCATCAAAGAAAGCCGGAGAACCTAATGTTTACACTGGTTACGTCACGCAGAAATGCCCTGTTAATTTTGTTTTTATTTATTAATGTTCAAAGTCAGAAAAATTTACATAAACCTTTGAGATAAGAACTGGAGTTCTGCAGTGAAGGCTCGTATCGCCATGTCTGTACTTCTTGCTGCAGATTTGATTATGAAACCGACATTATCCATCAGACATGGCATTCAGTGGACTCTCAAACTAAGCCAGACGATCTAGATTTTGCCGATGACCTGACCTTTCTGTCTCATTACTGTAACCAGACGAAAGACATAAGAATATTTGATGAGAGGTTACAGTAGTTCGGTCCAAAGAAACACAAGGAAGAGGCAGATTTTGACAATAAACATGATCAAATAATTGCCAGATTACAATTATAGAAACATCTCGACAAAGTGTACTCTCACACATGTATTTTGGCAACAATATAGATAGAGTTGGAGGAACATGCAAAAACAGCGAGGAAGTTCACACCACCTTATAAAGTTGACACCTAATACACGTGATCTTTAACACTTTACTCAGCTACAGCAGTACCTTGTACGAGACTACCTTTAAAAAAAAAATTCTTAACATATATACATTAATTTAAAATAGGGAAAAACAAGTCCTACTTAAAAAATATACAAATTAAGTGCAAATAGAAAAACTAAGTGTTACTTAAAATCGATAAATTAAGTACAAGCAGGATACAAGTGCTACCTAAAAATTAAGTTCAGATAGAGAATACCAATACTGATTAAATGGTATCAATTAGTAGCTAATAGGAAAAACAAGTGGTACATTCTTCTTCTTCTTCTGCTTCTACTTCTGCTGCCTTCAGTTGGTAGTCATGCTAAAACTGCAGGTCTGTCGCCTGGACGAAGTCCACAGTCTTTTCCAGGTCAGCGCGGCAGCCCATAGCTTCTGTCTGAGCTCTGAACTCTCTGGCCAGGTCAGACGTCGTGGGTCAACGTGGGCTGAGCAGTTTTGGAGAAAGTGCTACCTAAAATCTATAAATTAAGTTCAAATAGGGAAAAACGAGTGCTTCTTAAAATCTATAAATTAAGCTCAAATATGAAGAACCAGTGCTACTTAAAATCTATAAATTAAGTTCAACAATACCGCTTTTAGTTGTATGTGCCCGTGAACAAACACTGCCATTTTTTCACTCTCCACACGTTCATTAAGTCAGACTATAGTTTACCGGCACCAACTCTTCAGCATGCGTTCTTGTAGGTCAGTCTGTCATTTTTTTTTTCTTAAGCCCTTAAGTGTACATCTGTCGCTACTTCTGTAGCTTTATTTACGAAATAAATATACTCACTTTCTGCCAAAAGGCCATTTCAGGATTCCGGCAGAACAAGGTGCGGTTAGAGAAATAGCCGAACTCATCGATTTTTTATCCAGGTTATGACGTCAGTTTCTGCAGATTTATTATTTCCGATGTATCCTTTCGTTGATTGGTTTAATTTCGAGAAAATATATTGTTGTATATGGCAAGATAAAAACTTATCCTATTGGTGACTGGTTTATTTATCGAGAACGTTTATTGTCGTTTATGGCAAGATAAAAACTTGGAACATCTTGCAAAAACATTATTGTAAATGTAGTAGGTATATGTTTGGGTTTTTTTTTTTTGTAACAAAAGGTTAGATGAGCTGTCATTAGATTAGGACAGAGGCTCCCAAACTTTTCTATGCCCCGCACCCCTAGGAAATGTTTGATTAATGTTCGAGCCCCCTACAAAAGTAATATCCCCCCCCCCCACCCCCAACTACGCGGTGCGTAAATGAGCATGCCCGTGCCTTATTAAAAAAGAAACACACGGCCTCTAACTCAAGTAACTTTGAAAACTTCCTCAATGAACTAAGACCAAACATATTTTTTTTAAACCCACGTGACCATGCAAACACACACCACACCACTCCACCTGTCAGAGCCAAAACTAAGTCGTCTGCCAATTTATCTTCTTCGTTTATATTTTGCCTCAAATTACCTGTATCTTGGACAAAGTAGTCGGTGCGAGTTTACCCAGAAATTAATGCGGGGTCGTTTGTTTTGTTAATGCAGGGGGATTCAAAACATTTCCTATTTTTAAATTGTTATATTCTCATGTGTATCTGTCTGGATATACATAAAGCCAGTGTTTCTCAACCTTCTAGAGCTCCCGTACCCGTTTACAGCACCTTAAGAATCCTCGCACCCCTTTAAATCATTTTAAGAATCCTCTCACCCCGTGGTATCATCTTAAGAAGCTGCACATGTCATTAGCTTCTAGCTCACAAAATGTGCAAAAAAACATGAGGAAAAGAAATATAAATATGTTTTGGGAAAATGTTATTTACAAAATGTGAATAAGATTTAGAATTTAATTCACGTTGTCAATATTCTGTTTTGTTCAAATTCATTGGAGTTCTGTGATTTAATTTTAATGATGAATCATCTTCTGAAAGTGTGTAATCGTTAGAGTGATTAAGAGAAAATATTCGAGTAGAATTATGTTTTATGACAGTAAAGTTTTATGATGAATATTAACTGAATTTAGTTATAGTCTGAGGGGAATAATCGAGAGAACAAGAAGAAAGGGACAAAAGTAGTGTTGCCGTGCCTTTTCTGCAGTGTTTAGTTTAGGTGACCTTGAATGAAAATTCTAATGTTAAGTTTTTTTTGTTTTGTTTTGGGGAGCTCAGCTACGGGAGCGAGCAAGGGAATTGTATCTTTGGGTGAGATATTTGTGAGACAAGTTGATCGAGAATGTTCGGAAATAGTTGTAGTGGTAAAACGAAGTTTTAAAAGTAAGCAGTTAGATCCCAGACACCATAGCATTTAGAAGCAAGTTTGCTTTTCAGTGTGTAAAGTTAATATTTTGAAGTGGCAAGTGAATTGAGAGTTTTCATCGGGTCGATATGCCAAATGATTTTTTATTGTTTCTGTGGTGACAGAAAACGTAGACTATCGCCCAGACACTCAATCGCTTGGTACGCCATAGTTAGATATGACAGTTCGTTATTTTATTATGTGGACAAGATGCCATTGTTCCAAGTCAGAGAAAATGTGTGTATTTTCGAAAACCCAGGTACGTTGAACATTTTAGTCTCATAGCCAATAGAGAAGTGCTATAGACAAGTGACAAGTTAGTAAGCAGAAGAATAACTTGGTAAAGCAACATCCCTGACGGTCAGGCCAGTCTCTCTAAGACACGCCAAGGCAGACATCAGAAGAAATAAGTCAGAACAAATAAAAGAAACAAATTATTACATACGAAGAACATTATGACCAGTAAAATATTGACAACAGTGGTTCTCAAGCCATGACCAAAAATAACCACTAGGGACAGTAATGAATACAGAAGCAGCGACAGAGAGAGAGGGAGAGTGAGAGAAAATGACATTGTATTATCACCTACTAAAAATTGCTGTATAAATGCCAACCTCAAGAGGAAGGTTGGGCATATATTGTTGTCAACCTTTTCGATGATGTAAATAAAGTTCAACATTTGACTGTTACAGCTGTCAGCGTGAAGTCATTCATCAACTGTTGAAATCGTTCATCAACTATCAGTACAAAAACTGTTGTCGTCTTAAAAGAAAGAAGCGTTCTTTACCACAAATAAGCTACCTACCGTTTAGGGTAGAGATACGAACGCTACACGATCACACAACAGAGAAGTAGGAAATAGTAGACAAGTCATCATACACTGCCACATCTTCTTAATTGGCGCACATGACCACTCCGTCAACGGCCACAACATAACCGGCATGTCTCGCACCCCCTGAAGGTAGCTGTCATAACCCCAGGTGGGGCATGCACCCCTGCTTAAGAAACACTGCATGAAGCAAATGTTAAAACAAGGGGTGTTAACTGCCATTTGACAAATAAGTTTTAATTAATTAATTTAGAAGGATCTAACTATGGACCCAGTGATAGGCAGGGGAAGCTGAGAAGTGGTTCTGTGCAGGACGTGACAATTCCTTGGGAGATCCCAGAACCAGAGTACAGTATTTTAGCTCTTTGATGGCGGGTAATGCACCGTATACTACGCACTTCGTATTCCTAGCTTGCGACTAGATGTGACGATCCTTTAAATGCAAGACAAGCTGGAGAAACTGGAGCTCATGACTTCAACTCATCACGTTTCGGAAAGGCAGAAAAGAAACAGGAAAAGCCTAGACCTACAGTGTAGATCAGCGGTTCCCAACCTGTGGTACGCGTACCCCTGGGGGTACGCGACAGAACGTTCAGGGGTACGCGAAAAAAATTGAGTAATGGCGGAAAAAAGATACATATGTCAACAGTGTAAAAGACAAGTCGTCAGCTAACAAAGATAACGAAAATGCGGTTGAAGCCTCCTACCGTATTAGTTATCGTATTGCTAAATGTGGTAAAAATCATACTATAGCTGAGAATTTAATTTCTCCTTGTATAACAGATGCCGTTCTGTGCATGCTCGGAGAGGAACATGTTCGCAAAATGAACGCTATCCCTCTTTCGAACAATACAATTTCTCGAAGAATGCAGGATATGTCTGACGATGTTGAAGCGACAATAATAAGTAGAATTAAAAATAGTAAATTCTTTGCTATTCAAGTTGACGAAAGCACAGATATTGCTAATTTCGCTGTTTCGCTTGTTATTGTGAAGTATTTGAAAAGCAATAAAGTTGAAGAAAACCTTTTGCTTTGTCATCCTCTGTCAGGGCTTACAAGAGGTGAGGATATATTTCATGCTATTGATTCTTATTTCAAAGAAAAGGACATTAATTGGTCTAATTGTTGTGGACTATGCACTGACGGAGCCAAGTCTATGTCAGGTTGTTACTCCGGTCTTCGCGCTCGTGTCACGAAGGTAGCCCCAAATATAACCTGGAGCCACTGCTGCATCCACAGGCAAAGCCTTGCATCTAACCGCCTCCCTGGTGAATTAAAAGTCGTTCTTGATGAAGCTGTGAAAGTGGTTAATTTTATAAAGTCAAAGTCCACAAACTCGAGGCTTTTCAAAGCACTGTGTGAAGAGATGAATAGTCTTCATTCTACCCTGCTCCTTCATACACAAGTAAGGTGGCTCTCTCGTGGTAAAGTCCTTACCTGGCTGTTCGAACTTAGACATGAAGTCCAACTTTTTTTTGAAGACCATCCTTTCCAACTTACTTCAAAGTTACACGACTGTGATTGGCTTCAGAGTCTTGCATACTTATCGGATATTTTCCTACAAATAAACAAACTAAATTTGGCACTTCACAAAAGGTCGGTAACGATCTTCAATGTTTCAGACAAAATTGAATCTATGATTAAAAAATTAGATTTTTGGAGGTCGTGTATTGAAAAAGGCCAGCCTGAGATATTTGAAACTCTGCACACTTTCCTATCTGAGAACGAGCTGCACCTCTCTCAGGAAATCAACGAGAAAATAATTGAACACTTGAAAGGGCTAAAATCATCTTTCGAGAAGTACTTTCCGAAACCTGGAAAAGAGAACTACTGGATTGTAAATCCCTCTGAAGAAGAATATTTCCAAGCAGCCACATTATCAATCAACGAAAAAGAGAAGACTGATACTACTTTAATAGCTGAATTCAAAGTAAAATTCCTTATTAACTTTTGGGGAGACATCAGCAGAGAATATGAACAGCTGACCGACAAGGCGCTTAAGTTTCTGTTGCCATTTACAAATACTGAGCTGGTGGAGCGGGCTTTCTCTTCTTATACCTTTATAAAAAATATACTGTTCAAAAAAAAGAAACGCAACATTATTGCAGTGGTAATGGACACTAAATTTCAAACTTGTACCAAAATTTTATTTTACGGGATTAATGTTTCAATCTTGGCATGAAGACACTTTCAGACTTTAACAATGAAATGATGTTCATTAAATTTGGTTTGGATTTTTATTCTTTGCGACTGAGGCCTCCGTTTCAGTAAGGTGTATGGCCTCCTCTGGCCTCTATCAGAGAACGACATCTCCTTGACATGGATCCGATTAGCCGTTGGATCTGTTGTTGTGGGATGGCTACCCACTCTTCCAGCAGTGCAAGAGACAACTGTCGGAGATTAGCTGGAGCCACGTCTCGCTGGCGGAGTCGTCTGTCGAGTTCATCCCATAAGTGTTCTATGAGGTTCATGTCTGATGACATGGCTGGCCACGGAATGGTCTGGACGTTGTTGTCAGCGAGGAACTGGGTGGTGAGTTGTGCCACATGAGGTCGAGCGTTATCCTGCTGAAAAATCGACCCTCGTGCAGCCAGAAGTGGAAGGACGCGAGGACGAAGAATTTCAGCGACGTATCGTTGGGCATTCAGGTGTCCTTCAATTTGCACCAGGTCACTTCTTCCCATGAAGTTGATCGCCCCCCACATCAGTACACCTCCACCACCATGTGGAGGAGCTTCATCAACGCTGTTCTGGGCGTAGCGCTCATGGACTCTGCGGTAAACTCTTCTCCGTCTATCGTGTCGCTGGAGCACAAACAATGACTCATCACTAAACCAAACCCGTCTCCAGTCATTCCCAACGGTCCATTGACGATGCTGGTTCGCCCACTGCAGTCGGTTCTGGCGATGCCGGTCCGTAAGAACAGAACCTCTGTAGGGTCTTCTAGCCCAAAGACCAGAGTCGTGCAGCCAGTTCCTGACCGTTTGATCTGAAATTCGACGAGCTGCTGACATTGACTGGACTGTGGAGGACGCAGATGCAAGTCGATTCCTGAGGTGACGCAGCCGTATGAAGCGGTCTTCGGCAGGAGTTGTGACTCTGGGTCTTCCACTGCGCGGCCGGTCTGCCACTCAGCCAGTTTCTTGAAATCGCCTCCAAAGGCGACTAATGGTGCTTCTAACCACATTAAATTGTCTGGCCACTACACTTTGTGACTGTCCAGTCTGTAAACGTCCAATGATGATGAGTCGTTGTTCTGTAGTGAGATGAGCCATACTTGCGCACTGAATTTTCAAATGAATTTATTCGAGGAGCGTCAATCTTTTATAGGCATTCAATAACATGGTCAGAGAGTTTTGTGTTCAGTAAGTTTCATGGGATTCTCTTGAACCTGTCACGAGTTATTGTCAAAAATGTTGTTTTGACCTTGACCTCTTTCATGACCTCACGAATCATGAGGTGAATGCAATTCAGGTAACCACGAAAAGTTAATGACCAGGTGGACACAGTCGATAGGTTGACTGATGTCCAATCAGCGAATATCTTTTATAAAAGTAACACCAAAAAAGTTGCGTTTCTTTTTTTGAACAGTATAAATACCGTAGTAAACTGAATGCAGGTCCTAATTGAGACTGTATCTTACATCACTTGAACCTGATTTTTAAAAAAACTATGTGCCTCAAAACAAGCTCAAGGATCGCACTGAACATTTGTCATGGTCACGTGACATGTGTGTTATAAAAAATGATTTCAACTTTTAACAATAACAACGTTTTTATTATTATTATTAATAAATTAAAAGTGTTAATTTGTATTGTAACTTCTGATTTTTTTTAACGTAAAAATATATGCACTGTTTGTTCACCTTTTTATTACATTGTTTTTTAATCCCGTGATCGGCCCCTTTATTTCTGGTTACAATCTATACATTTTTGAATAACAGCAACTATATTTTCAAATATTTTGCTAATATTAGGGGTACAGTTTATAGAAATAGGCTGCCAAGGGGTACGCAAGTGAAAAAAGGTTGGGAACCGCTGGTGTAGATAATACCAAATAGTCTCCAACTTGGTATTGGCTGCAAAAGAGCAAGAAGCTCAGCAGCCCTAGTTAAATAACAACAATTAACGAATTAATTTTTTTGTTATTCCCAGAAACAAAAGAAAAGTTTTTAAATCTGAAATGGTCAATAAAGATAAAGTAAAAGTTACTGCACGCTATGACATCATGTGTTGACCAGACTGGATCTTACGTTGCGTTGTAATCGTTATGTGACATAACAATTTATGTAATAAAATGATAGTTAATTATCTTCATCATGACATTTGTTTCGTTTAAATTAGTTTGTATAGGAGTGACGAAATAACAGTTTCAAAATAGGAGACGACTTTTTAATCACACTATTGGAAAGAACATGTCTCCTTTTCGGACAGAGTAAGTAAAAAGAAAAAAAACTAGATACGGAGTCCACTTTTATTAGTGATACACATGCAGTAAATAAAAAATAAAATATTTTAAACACACGCTTTTAATGCACTAAAAACCCAAAAATAATTGTTCAAGGAGTTTATAGCTTGCAGTCAAAAACTGTAACATCAAATTGACAAAAAGCGTGGGGCGCTTAAGCGGCTATCATATATTTTATCCATAAGTTTCTAATGAAGTATAAATCAGAAGTTAATTTCATTCAGAATCAACGCAGTTGATTCACTGCTGTACGCTGGGCAGGACTGGGGCAGATGTTCGGCTGTCGTGGGGCTGGTGCCACAGGAGCAGAGATCTGTTGGACCAATTCTGTACCTGTGATATAGATGGTACCTCAACCTATTGTGACCAGTACATAAGCGGAAAATCATGACATGGTCTCGCCCAGATAGCTGGTGATAGGCATCATCTTTTATGTGACCTGGGTGTTCTCTGTACCATATAGACTTGAATATGGCTTTTAAAGTTGTTTTAGCCATTTCATAAGTTGCCTCTATATCGTTTAGTTGCAGGACTCCCCTTTTTTTTACCACGTTTATCTGCCTCTTCGTTGCCCGGAATGTTGCAATGGGCTGGAATCCACATTATTTGACATATGATTCACGGCTAACATAAACTTATGAACGATATCACAAATTACTGATTAATGACAACAGGCCTTGTACTTTCATTGTGAGACAAACATTAAAATAAAGCCGGTGGTGCATCACTTCACGTACCTGGGATCTACCATCAACGACAAACTTTTCGTGAACACATACATTGACAGCCGCATTGGCAAAGCTGCAACGATCTATGTCCGCCTCACAACGCATGTTTGTGGAAATTCCAAACTCACCATGAAGACTAAAGCTGCGGTATATAACGCCTCCGTCACCAGCATGCTTCTATATGGCGGCAAGTCATAGACAACCTATGCTAAGCAAGAAAGAAGACTCAATACCTTCCATCTACGGTGTCTACGCTACATCCTTGGTATTTCGTGGAAGGACAAAGTGACAAGTTTCGAGGTGTTGTCCCGTGCTGGCCCTCAAAGCATGTATACACTGCTTAGACAGCGCACACTACACTGGCTTGGCCATGTCCGCCGCATGGAAGATGGTCGCATCCCGAAAGCTATCTTCTACGGACAACTGGCAGATGGTCAAAGAACAGCCGGGTGACTGCACCGGGGATTCAGAGACGTGTGCAATAGAGACATGAAGGCACTGAATATAAACCCAGCAACTTTGGAGGATTACACTGCCGATCCCACCAAGTGAGGATGCTTCCAACTGTGCCACCTCAGATTGGATGAAAAGAAGCGCTCACAACAAGCAGAGAAAAGAGCAGCAGAAAAAAAGGCAACTGAGGACTACCACCTCAGGGGCGCATTCCCATAGTCAGTTATGATTGACGGGGGCTACTTCTACTTTTATTGTATGCTCTGGAATGTTTAGGAAAATTTAAGTTTCCAGTTTTATAGTGCAGTTGGTAGCGCGAAGAAAAGTGGTCTCCTTCAACGTTTCTTAAAAATTAATTTTTTACTTCTTTCATAAGTTAATGTCGTAACAAAATATTAGTTGCTCGGAACGGCTATCACTTCTGCCCAGTAAAATTCATCTTTGAATAAAATTTATTTTGATAAGTTTAACCACCTAATGTAATAAAACTCATTATCAATAAAGTTGGTCGTTATTAGAGTTGTGTTTAAAACAAGACTCCCTGACCTTGTTGTTTCAAGAAGCACAGTGATTTAATCTGCACGTCACCATTCACCACCCGACGCCCATTTATATACGAAACACAATTTATGTTACCAGGTAACGCCACGGTGCATTTCGCCCAGCTGTAAATAGATACCTAACTCTGCTGCTGAGTTAGAGCAGGCAAAAGCAGCAAGGAATGGAACTGGTTATCCCATCTCATAAATCAGTCAATCAAAAAATATCCCTTAGCTCCCCAAGGAGCATAGGCCTTCAGCAAACACATGCCAAGTCCTCCTGTCACGTGCCAACAACTCAAGTTCTATCCACGTCTTTCTCATCATTTTCACTTCTGTATTCAGTTCTCTTCTCTATGTGCTTTCTTTCAACCGCTGCCTCTCTTTCGCAGGGAATTCCAGAACAACGACTGCCTTGTAATGCTATCAACAGGTTTCCTCATCGTGTGTCTTATCCATCGCCAGCGTCTTCTTCTCATCTCTTGTTCCATTGGCACTTGTCTGGTTCTTGTCGTCAGTTTCACATTGCTGACCTTCTCATACCATTTCAATCCTTCTATTCTACGCAAGCACCAATTTACAAAAGTATGTAGCTTTTTGGTTGTTGTTTTTGTTGTTCTCCATGTTTGAGAGCCATACAATAGGACTGACTTGACAATTGATTTGAAGATTCTTATTTTCGTGTTGGACTTGATTTCTCTTGTTCTCCATAAATTTCCTAATGCAATGAAAGCTCCTCTAGCCTTTTGTATTTTTTTAAAAATATTATTACCAGTCCCTCCTGTCACGGATTGCCTCCCCTTAGCTCTGCAGTGGTGGTCCACCAGTGGCCAACACTCAATAGTATCTAATATGGGTCTTCAAATGTGTCTACCTTCGTAAAAAGATTACTCTTGGCAGAGTTGTAGATAGAAGGATAAGGATGCTTCTATCTCAAGGTAGTTTCACAACATGTTTTCAGAAGTCAAGAACATTCCTGCATAGGGCAGAGCACTATTAACTTATATCTGCTCCGTCGCCTTTCGTGAAGAATTAAGCAATGGTTTTAGCCCGTTCAAGCCTCCAGCTGATGTAATCCAGCGAAATTCTTTTATAAGTATGTGCTCTATAGATGTAAGTTTATGTCTAAATGTATATATATTAAAGAGTCTTGCTCACACGTTTGCTTTCATACCTACAATAACTGAATCAACAATGATAGTTTTGTTTTAAAATAACATGTAACAAATTAAATAATCAATTAGTTTTAACAGGTTAAAATAACACTGGAATGATGGTGAATTATGTATATTAAAAAGAAAATGTCTTTATTGAGACCGGGGTTGAGAATATATATAAAAAATGTGTCCTTTTGCTGTGTCCTTTAATAAGAACGTCGCTGGTCTAATTGAGTCCTGCAGCCGCGGTTTCGGCAATTCTTTTGTGATGAGGGCACATCTCCACACAACTCTTCCAATGTAGGAGGTTAGTGTTGAATCCCTGCTCTTGGCTCACAACTAGTGGCGTAGAAAATGTAGTCATTCAGCTTCGTACCACGAACTTTAGAAAAAATAAAAAAGCAAATGCCTCTGCTAAGTACATTTTTGGGCTGCAAATTAACAGGCGCATTGTCTCGCTGTCCACCCACCAATGATAACCTCTCTGGATAATTATTCTCCCTCAGTATACACAGTTTAACTCAGGGAATATGATATGAAATCACCGTTATCCTTCTATTTACTTTAATGGGAAAAAGGTGTCTGGACAGCGCGAGGGCAAGGGCTTGCCTGAATTACAATTAACAAGGTACATATATCTCTCAAAATGATACTATACACTTTAGGAACCTGTGATGTAATCAACACTTCTCACTGCTCCATTCGGAGTCTGAAGTCACCTCTGCTGTCGGTTTTCTGTACGACTAGCAAGAAGCAATCACCAGCGTTTGCTGTAGTGGTTTATGAATATACTATTTTCATATGTTGAGGTTGCCAGCCTCCTATGACTGGTATAACCACTTAGCAAGTACAGACATGTCACAATTCACTTTTAAAAAGTGTAGGTTCACAACTTACTCCAAATGGGATATACAATCTCCTGGCAAAGTTAGAATGGGCACAGCAACTTAGGTTAGATGCTTCGAATACTGGGTCTGGGGTTATTTTAGAATCCCTCTAATGACGTGATTCTGATTCCTTAAGGTAAGGCTCCAGTCTTTGTATTTAAAAATGCGGGTTAATTTTTAAGTTTCAAAGTTGCCCAAATACTCTATCCTGGTCCTTTCGTATGGAATCTAAGTCCTATTCTCTTCTGGCTCTCTCTCTCTCTCTCTCTCTCTCTCTCTCTCTCTCAGGAGTTGCTACTTTGACGTTTAGCAGTGCAGTGTGTCTAAGTCTCAAATTGTTCGATTATAAATCTCAACCTTCGCTTCAAGTCCGGTATTGTAATTCCGACGAATTTGCCAATGAAATCCAATGTCTATTCCGTCTCTCAAATTAAACCATTGGTAAGCTCTTTAGAACTATGTGGGTCGGGGTGTTAAATCATTTCTATCCTCCTCGTGTTTAAAAATATTTTAAAATTTAAACACATGACCTATCTCTCAAAATGGCATGTTTACTTCCGTCGCTATTATACAGATGGGCGAACACATCTGTGATCTCATCCCTTAATGATTGCCTGGCTCATAATATCTCCTCAGACCTATTTTATCTGTATTAATTACACATTTAAAAAAGTCTGGCTAAAGAGATAAGCCGATTATCCACGTACTCAAGTCGTTCACGAAACAGATAGTTGCTGATACAGCACGGCGCACAAACATTATTCAACGACACACCTGGTCGTCTACTGTTCTTTCCGCTCAAGGTGTCGGAAGGCGCTGTGATAAACCTCGAATTCCAGGTGGTCACTCGGTCTGGGCCGGAAGTAAGTTATGACAAAGTCACTATTACTCTTCACGTTTACCTTCTGCATTCAAGGTGGCTAGACCACTTAAGTGATTACAATTAATCCTCAAGATAGTCGTTTCAGCCGTGAAATAACCTTACTGCAGTGTGAATAGGGGTTAACAACTCTAAGAGGCGCGACTGTGAGGTGAGGAAAATGAAGACATAAATGATAATGCCGGAGAGAACGAAAGTTATAAAAAGTGCACAACTGATTTCATTACACCTCCAACTCATAAAGCTTAGACCTAATATAGCGAAGTCTCTGACACTTCACTTCCTTACGGCAGTATCTACTATGGGACTACTTTTACTTTTTAGATGATTCTAGAACTTTTTTTCTCCAAACTGGACCATTTGTTATCAAGCGCTGATTGTACTGTAATTCGTGGAGTGCCTTGAAGAGAAGCATTTAGTTCACTAAGATGTGTTAAAAAAATATTAGCTTGAGAAGCCAAACCTTTGAGCTATTCAAAATCTCAACCCAGCGATGAGATATTAAATAACGATTCTGAAGAAGCGCCGTGACTTCAGATCGCACCAAAATACAGTCGCACCAAAAGTTTGTAAAAACTACGCCACTTCCAAATAAAAATGTAGCATTGCTCATTGACTATACATTTCTTTTAAACCTGAACACAAACAGGACACTAATTGTTCTCACATTTATCCTCTGTCTGTATTCTCACATCTTGGATTTCTTTGCGTCTTCCATTTTGAGGTTATATTACTACGCTGCTACTTGGTCGAGATATAGTTGATCTGCACATATTCTGTAATAGTTTTATTCGTATGTCTGAAACGAAGAACGACTGAGGGAGGTAATCATTAAAGTATCAAAATCTAAACAAGAAGTAAACAATTTCACAACTTCACGACTCGAACGCAGAGTTAATATTCCCCGTTTAAAAACTAGAATATGCTCAGGCGTTAACGTGCATGTGTTTGAATGAAGTAGTGGTCAACTGAATGATAAACTTATCAATTAGTTTTGACATTTTCGTTCAGTAAATGTTTTGACTACCAGTACATTGTGACTCTAAGAGTACATTCTACTTGCTTGCTTCAGTTCGACGTGTAAAACAAATATGAAATATTTTAAAATGCATACATGCCTAGTGTGGTGAAGTGGGATGTTATAAATATTTATAGGGGACTTAGTGTACTGACTGAGATCAGCTGTGAAGGTATCTATATCTATTAAAAGTAGTGTATTATAGATAACCTTACTTGCTACCACATATCTCTTTATCTCAGTCAGAATTATTCTGGAATAGTGTGATGCTACGTTATGTGTCTAGGGTATGTGTATGAAGAAGTGTAAGTCACAACAACAGACAGATAAACAATTTAATGTAATCCACTACTCTTGACAACACTGTGACACTCACATACATATAACACTCTACAAAGATATCTTAAAAGAGTCACTGATAAACTTTCGAATAACAATATGTATTCATTACTGGCATGAATGAATATGTGTCCTGATTCAACTACAAGGGAACCAGGAATCACAATCAATTTAAATTACAAGTTATGTACAGAATGTATTTAATATGAATATTGTAGTGACATATATTATTACAAATGTTCTATGTGTGTCAGTTGTGTAGTAGTAAAATGAGGTAATACTGGTTTTGTTTTGTTCAAGCTCTGTTGGTATTTGTCATCATGACTTCAATAGTTTGTCTTTAGGGACTATTATTGGAGATGTTCACAGTTCCTGATTTTAAGACAAGTAAATTCCCCTCTGAATGGTATTTTTATAAAGTTATTTCAAGATGAGGGGACATAATGTTGAGCTCAGCTGGCCAATTCGCTTATCTGGCGTGATGGCGGCAGGAAAGGACTCCTCTGCTCGAATTCTCCTCTGGGCTCAGGAGACACCTCACTGATAGCTAAAAAGACCAAGGAGTATGCTGTCCGACTCTGGATTCAGCAAATCTCTGACCAGATGCTGCTCACTACCATCAAGACCACTGTCCCACAATTTCATGGAAATAAACACAGATACGTTGATTAGCAATGAATTCTGGCACAAACTGGCACAAATTCCGTTCTGCCTATGTTCCAGACTTTTATTTTAGCAAAAATGTGAGCTGGCTTCAACGTACTGTCGCTTTATCAAGCTTATTTGAATTAGTGGTCTCGAACTAACGCTCCCAAGTGTGTATATCAGCGAGACTGGCCAATGAGCCACGTTTCGACAAGTGTTTGAAAAAATGTTATCTTTTCCCGTCTCCCCTAACAACCAAGATAGTATTTATAACCCGACCAATCGTGGTTAGGCTTTCATTTGTTGCGCTCCAATCAATTTGGAGTTTACATGGTAGGCTATTTATGTAACGTAAGGTTTTTTCAAACACGTTATAAAAAAAATTTTATGAGCAGAAATGATTTTATGCTGTCAGGCACCCCCAATATTTTATTTTGGGTATAATTTATTAATTCCTGGACTATTTGCGTAACGTTTTACATATTATTTGTCAGCAAACCCTAAGGAACCCAAAAATACTAATTTAAAGGAGCTACGTGGCTGCGTTCAAAATATGCAATTTCTTCTATCTCCTGTTAGTAGTAGGGTATGTACAACTTAGGTATCATTCAGGAGGCGCGCAGGAGGCGCGCCAGGAGGCGCGTGACTTTTATATAGCAAAAACGCCAGGAGGCGCATGACTTTTATATAAGCGCATTCAGGCGGCGCAAGATGGCGGACTTGAGCTAACAAGGGGAGGTTATATGGGTCAAGATGGCGGACTTGAGCTAACAAGGGGAGGTTATTTGGGTCAAGATGGCGGACTTGAGCTAACAAGGGGGTAAGATGGCGGACTTGAGCTAACAAGGGGGAGATAAAAAAGATGGTGGACTTGAGCTAACAAGGGGGTAAGATGGCGGATTTGAGATAACAAGGGGGAGATAATAGGAAGAGGTATGTTTATATAAGGAAAATGTGGCAAGATGGTGGATTTGAGCTAACAAGGGGGAGATTATTTTTAGAGGTATTTTGAGCTAACAAGAAGAGGATGTTTATATAAGAAGAAGATGATATATATATATATACAGTTATATTGAGACATAGACATACATACAAACAGTTATACAAACATTTAGACAAACATTTATACAAACAGTTATACAAACAATTATACAAACAGTTATATTTAGACATAGACAAACATTTAGATAATAGGATATATTTATATACATATAGACAAACAGTAATACAAACAATTATACAAACAGTTATATTTAGACATAGACAAACATTTAGATAATAGGAAGATAACAAGAAGACGATATACATTTAGACATACATATTTTACAATAGTTATACAAACAATTATACAAACAGTTATATTTAGACATAGACAAACAATTAGACAAACAGTTATACGAATAGTTAGACACACATTTAGACAAACAGACGATATATAGGTAACAAAAAAGCGTTTTAGTTAATATAGTTTTTTTATTTTTTCAAATACTAAAGGACAACTCTCAGCCGCTTGGTAGGCTTCTTCTTCTTCTGTGGTGTGACATCGGGTAGGTCTGTGGTAGGAAACCAACTCGGTTCTGGGGATACTGGACAGCTAGACTTCATGATTTCGTCAAACAGATTAGTGGAAGGCTTCTTCGAGGGTAGGACATCGGTCAGGTCTGTGGTAGGACACCAACTCGGTTCTATTGGTTGGTAACAGCTGGAATTGATGTACTGATCAAACGTGGTAGTGTTAGTAGGATAGGTGCTTGGTGGCTGTAATCGGTTAAATTCGGCGAGGATTTCGTTCTGTAATGTCAAGAAATGTTCAAACTCGGGTCGAGTTAACGTAATGCCGTGTTTGGTAGGAAATTTGAGGTAGGATTCACCAAAATATTTTCGCACGTGCAGTAAAGGTTGGCCTCGGTAAACACTTACAGACGCAGCCTTCAGACCACTAGCCAAAGGTTTAAGCATTTCATCACTTCTCTTGATGTAGACCCAATTGGTGGGAGCAGTCATTTTCAACGAGATGTATCTAGTGTGTTAATAAAGTGTCGTCCTTTTATATCGTATAATCTGGGTTTTTTTAGCGTGCCCTAGCTAGGATTTGATTCGTCGAACATCGAACGTGTGTTAGGCAGGACGTGATTCGTCGATGTATTGCGTGGGAACAATGACACGTGGCTGTCGTGAGGGAAAAAATACACCTGTCTATCCATTTCGTCTCTTGTTTAGCAAAGTGGGGTTGAGTTTCACTAGCCAGGGTCTGACTAGGCGCGTAATTAATCGATCGTTGGCGTGTTGTCTAGCCGAAAATGGTAGTAGGACCCGCTGCATAGTGCCACCTCGTGTTTTGATCAAGATGAAATAAATCGCGTAGAGCCCGCAAACGTTGGTGACTACATCTTGTAAATGTCTGGGGTTGTAGTTAACAGGTCGAGTAGAGTTTCTGGCTATAAAATTAATCAGGTCCGAGTGTGTAGGTGGTAGGCCAAAAGAATCAAAATATTCAAAAGTACCAAGTCCGTTATAATATAGGGCGACCCAGTGGTCACCGGGGCGATAGCTAGGGTCAGTGTTGATGACGAAAGCAGCCGTCTTGGTCGGATCGATGCGTAGAGGTAATTGGTCACGAGCTAACACTTTAACGAGCCCAGTTCGTTTAACAAATATGTCCGATAGGAGGATGGTGCGTATCTCGTCTGTGTTCATTGTTTAAGTGGTGTAGTCTGTCAAAACTTGGCGCGATTTCGAGATCTCCAAGATCGAGTCTTGCTCGGCGTAGACGAGAACCTGTAATGGTTCGGGTGTGACCTCGGCGAATTTAAGTTCTACTGAGACTGGGCCCGACTTGGCCATCTCAAACTGGTCACCGTCTAGTAGACTGGGGGTGAGGTCAAAGGCATATAAGGCGTAACCGTGCTTAAAATGTCTATACTCGAGGTCGTTGCCGGCGTCTTTACCAACCAGTCCCATAGCTAGATTCGTCGCGAAGAAGGCTCTCACGTACTGGTTGTGTTCATAATCCATGGACAAAGGCTTGCCACTGACGGTTCTGCCGTCCGCGCTGACGTTCAAATATATCAGACCAAAGGTAGCGAAATTGAACGGATTAGCCGTGTACGACCCGTTAAAAGCTGACGAAGTGACTAGTCCAATCACGATCCGTGTAGGTGTTTGACTGAGAAACAGATTATCCTGCATGTGCGATAGCATACCTCTAGGGATAGAGAAAGTTTTTAGCACAACTCGTTTCAAGGGGTACTTGGCATTACCTCGCACCAAGGCTTTCTCGTGGGCTAGCGAGACGGCGGGATTTAATTTAGCTTTCCGGACAACCAAGGCCGCATAAGTTATAATAGATTTATATCCAGCGGTGGGGTCGTGTCCCAGCACGTTGAAGGCATCTTTAGACGGGGTGAGTTTTACTTTAACTGTCACACCATTTAACAGGTAACGATCTTGAGCAAAGATATCTGAATGTAAACGACCCATCATATCAATCTCCTGAGAACCAGCCGCTATATGTCGACGCAGTCTTAACCCATTGTTATTGTCACCAGTTGTGTCCGTAATAAAATTTGGCGTGTCTTTGTAAAACAGAGCCGATGTCAGATGACCTCGTTTGGGTTCCTCCCCGTAATTCAACGTGGCTTCGATGTAAGCTCTATAAGGGTAGGTGTTCTCGCTGGGTGTAATCAGCGTATCGTTCAGTGAAACGTCGACTTGGGAGAATAAACTGTGCAGGTAATAGTTGATCGGGGCCACCTCTGCGTCAGTGGGTAATGCGCCGCCATTAGCTAACGTAACCTTGGCGCGCACGTGCAGAAAAGTATTGAACAAGTCTAGATATTCTTCACCGTTTCCCGAAATTACAAATTCCACCGGGGCTCCGGGGGCTAAGGCGGCCAACGGATGTATCTCCACAAATTGTCCCTCTTCTACGGCTGTCTGCGTTGGTGGTACGCTAAACAAATCTAGACCACTGTGAAGACACTCGCACGAGCTGGGGTGAATAAGCGCCATCATTCAAATATATCAGAGTACCTTCGCTTCTTCTGGTGAGAATGAGAAGGTCGAACTCGGTTACGGCGTTTTATGCGTTTCGGCTCGCCAGGTGGGGCGGCTCTCGTTTTTCTTCTTCTAAGTCCGCTGCCCGATTGGTTAGTGGTGAGGTGTTCAACCGCTCCCTGTAATAAACGTTGACCAGATTCTTTCGCTCGTTCACGAAATGCCTCGCCAACATTTCTGCCGGCTAACGCATCGCTCGCGACCTGTAGACCGGTCCCAAGCCCTTCTCTGAGTAAAGCTTTGCCTCCAGTTTTTAACCACGGGAGAACCATACGACCGAGCCCGCCGAAAAAACTACCCAAACCATGTCCTCTTTGACTTCTGCCTCCGATAAACACTGGCATCCCATGGCCAGCTTGGTTGCAGTAAAACTCCTCATACATCTTGGGGTTTCGTCGGATGGGTACGTGTCTCACCATTATGTTTCTAGTCAAAATCAAACCGTCTGTGAGTTCGGAAGTGTAGTGTCAACACCGAAGCTCCGCTAGTGAATGGGATAGTCTTACCCTGATCGTTAGTTAAAAGGATTTCCACCGCGTCAAACGAAAAACGGCTCAGGGGTACGTAGTGGGGTTTGTCGTAAATCCTAAAAACAGAAGCATTAGTCCTATCCAAAATAGGCACAATCCGTAACAAAGGGACAGAGGCATCTCCAACCGGTCTCGCCGCTACGAGATCGCAGTACACGTATACATTTTTCATGTCGCTATCCATTTGTACTTCAGTCTCGCCTCGTAGTATTGGGTCAATGTCTGTGGCGATCGAGGCAGGAAAACCTAACATGTGTTTCAACGTCTCGCTAATTCTAACTTCAACCTCCGGATCATACAGATTCAAGGTGGCCTTATTATTGTTAAAATGGAATCTAACTCGGGCTTTTTCATCCACATCCGTGGCTAAAAGCAAACGATTCAACTCGTCGATCAGCGCGTGTCGGGTGACGTGTATAGACCAGCGGGTAACGTGAGTAGTATAGACTCATCTTCTTTGTTGGGAAAATAATGTATCCATACATCATCCTCTAGCACGTTAAAATAACTTTTGGGAAATTGAATCTCAACCAAACCAACCTCATAACGTGAAGTCAAGTCTATAGTCTGTGGCAATTTGACGAAAAAGTGACCGGCGTTATTGTTTGGGTATATTTTCATCGAGGCATTGCTGGGTAAAGTCACGTAAAAAACTCATCCTATCTTGGGGTTAGGTAACATGTAACCCAAACAACTGCTCATTAAAGCGATCCAAAACTTGCCGTCTGGTCCCTCTGCGTTGCTCCGACTCAGATTGAATAATGAGACACCGATGACGACATATATAACGATCATCTGACAGAGGAAAACGATCTCTAGTCGCGGGACTAGTTTCCCAAAAAAAGGCCAGAACGAGGTTCTCGTGGTCTTGGGAGGGGGTGGCCTCAAAACTGGGGTGCTCACGTCTTCTTCAATATCCATCAGTCTCGATATCTCGCTAGTTGTTTGGCCGCCGCAATCCAGCTGTTGAATGACGAGTTATAACCGAACCATTTGACTAAATATTCTTTTATACCCCTGCCACCGCGGCGTTCCTCCAAAATGGACTCGATTCGATAAACTATCTTGTCGCCGACTCGTTGCAGCTCTTCTTGGTAAAAAGAACCTTTCAATTCCTCACCCGAATCATCTTTAAGGATGTACGTAACCGGTCTTGTTTGGTTTAGTCGGCTGATCGTAAACAACTCTTCTGTCCACGCCGGCGTATAACCCTTTTTAAAAGTTTGTCTGGCTTGGGCGATCCGCACGCGATCACCAGGTTTAAAATAGACTTTTCTACCGACGACGTCAGGGGTCGAATACAAAGTACGCCACACTTCTTCTTGATTGTTCGGGGTAACTTCCACCGGTGCCATCTTAATACTCCGATGATACGAATTGTTGTAGTTGTGGACCAGTTGTGGTATCACGTCGACGTAGCGAAGACTGTTGGTTTTGGTAAAGTAACGCCACGTTTTTTCTTTGAGGGTTCGATTAAACCGTTCGACGATAGCTGCTTTGGTGTCTTCATTCTCCGTAGTGAAGAAATGGACTTTCTCATCTTTAAGAAACTTTAAGAATGTTTTGTTGACAAACTCACTGCCTTTGTCTGTTTGAAAATTTATCGGTTTGCGATTGTTAAAAATTGTCTTTACCGCTGTTACTAAAGCTGTCCCAGTCTTGTTTTTCAGAGGAACAGCCCAAGCAAATTTACTAAATACATCGATACACGTTACTAGATACGAATACCCATCGTTGAATCTCTTTAAACCACGCAAGTCAATTAAATCAGCCTGGAACTGTTGATCGATACCACCTGCAATGGTCGTACGTCGTTTAAATTTTCTGCGCACCGGCTTGTGTAGGGTGTAGCTGTCCTGATGGCCTAACCACTCTTCAATTTTCTTACGACTAAGTTTGGTGCTACGTTGTAAGGGGGCGATTCCGCCATAAGCTCCAGGCCGTTTGGGTCGTAGTAATGTCGTTTTAAAATCACTTCTTTGGCCATGCTTCCCACTTTGGCGCTTTTTTCCTTCTTCTGAGCGAATACGACGATGTTTCTCGCAATTTACTAGCCACCTTTTTTTCGATTAGTGGGTGTGACGGGTGGTGACTGAGGTGTTTTGTCGACGATCTCCTCTTTAAGTACAGTGGGTTGTTCGCTGGTTTGTGGTGGTTGTTTAATATCCACGAGACCTAGAGGTACGTGGCTGTACTGTTCTAGTCGAGTCAAATATCGCTGTAATGTTTGTTGGTAGAGTCTAGCCTTGTCTCCGATTGGTAAATCTTGTCGATCCAAAACTAGTTGCATTTGAGTGTCCAATTCTCCCAAGTTATCTCTTAGAGCATCGGGTGGTCTATAAGGTTTTTCTAACAAACGAGGATCCATCAAAATCATTTTCTTAGCCATTTTACAAAAAACCTCTTAGTACAGATAGTATTGGTCCAAGCAGAGCAGATAAGAAACCTCCAGTTTGTAAAAATTGTTTTCGTCTTTTGAGCGAGACTTTCTTCTTGGTAAGGGATCGTAGGATGTTTTTGTAACGACGTATACGTGTCTTCTGATTGGGAGTTAGTGTAACGTTACCTTTTAAAACGTTGTGACAACATTCACAGAGTGTTCCTACCAGCTCGGGTGATCACCTTTTTTCGATTAGTGGGTGTGACGGGTGGTGACTGAGGTGTTTTGTCGACGATCTCCTCTTTAAGTACAGTGGGTTGTTCGCTGGTTTGTGGTGGTTGTTTAATATCCACGAGACCTAGAGGTACGTGGCTGTACTGTTCTAGTCGAGTCAAATATCGCTGTAATGTTTGTTGGTAGAGTCTAGCCTTGTCTCCGATTGGTAAATCTTGTCGATCCAAAACTAGTTGCATTTGAGTGTCCAATTCTCCCAAGTTATCTCTTAGAGCATCGGGTGGTCTATAAGGTTTTTCTAACAAACGAGGATCCATCAAAATCATTTTCTTAGCCATTTTACAAAAAACCTCTTAGTACAGATAGTATTGGTCCAAGCAGAGCAGATAAGAAACCTCCAGTTTGTAAAAATTGTTTTCGTCTTTTGAGCGAGACTTTCTTCTTGGTAAGGGATCGTAGGATGTTTTTGTAACGACGTATACGTGTCTTCTGATTGGGAGTTAGTGTAACGTTACCTTTTAAAACGTTGTGACAACATTCACAGAGTGTTCCTACCAGCTCGGGTGATGCTGTTTTCATAACAGCCTTGATGACTGGTGGTTTGGCTGTACCTAGAAATTTTAACATATCAGCATGTTTTTTTACTTTTTCTCCCATGTTACTTGGGTACGTAAACAATATGTTGCTCCTCTGGGAAGATGCTTGAACGAAGCCTTAGATTATCTGATGTATCTTGACGGAGATCAATTAGCAAATAACCGTGTGGGACTGAGGTCGCGTCCTTAAAACTATCTTGCACATAGGCAGTCCGACCTGGGTACATCTGTTTGGCTAGATTAACAATCTGAGATCCATCGCGTGGATTTTTGAAAAGCACAATGTAATGAGAATTCAAACTAATGGTTCTGTGTTCTTTGTTCTTGCCAAATAAATTTTGCACGAGATAAAAGACGCTTATATTTTTATGATGAGACTTTTTTGTAAATAAACTAGTTACACGTTCGTCTGTTTCGTTCATGAGGTCATCGATAATCACCAACCGTCTCTTATCACCTGTCCACTGCTCAATATCGGGCAGTCCTTCAACAAACTGAACACCAGTCAGTGACTTGAATAAAGGTTGATATTCCCCGTAACACCAAATAATCTCATCTGGGATAGCTGTGATCATATCTTTGATATGTGTCAGGAAACGTTTGACAAAAACAGTCTTTCCAGAGCCAGTAGGCCCACTAATTAACGCTGTAAACGGATGGACCCAACGTGTGTCCATTGATAAGAATGATAACTGTCACCTACAACCAGTTATTTTATATCAAAAGACACATTGTGAGAATAAAAAAAAACGTGAAAATCAAGCATTGTGGGAATAAAAAAAATTTGAGAACCACTGATCAAGAATTTGAGAACCTTTGGAGTAACGTGAGAATCAAGCATTGTGAGAACCACTGGTCAAGAATTGTGAGAGTAATGTAAGAACTCAACCAACATGTATTGAGAATCATTGTGAAAATAAAATAAGAACTCAACCAACATGTATTGAGAATCACTTTTAAACAAATTCGTGTGTTAAAAGTTAGCATAAATATCTCTTTTTTTTTTTTCTTATATATCATCCTTTAATGTTTTAGTCTAAAAATATCTCTCTCTGTCTCTCTCTATCTCTCTGTGTCTCTCTATCTGTCTTTCTCTCTATCGCTATCGCTCTCTGTGTCTTTCTCTCTCTCTCTCTCTCTCTATCGATCTCTCTCTCTCTCTCTCTCTCTTTGTCTCTCTTTTTAGTTATTTTAAAGCTTGTTTTTTAAGCTATCATTTTTGTTTAAATATTCAACTAAACCGTTTTAAAATGTATCTGCCTTTCCCTTTTAATATATAAGAAAAATATGTGTCTCAATTTAGTTCAAAATAAGCTACTAAAACGATGTTAAAATGTCTTTTCTCGAGACATCTGTTCATGTCACAAACAAAATGTTTGCTAATGTTACAACTCCAGTCAAGTTATAAACAGCTGTTCCCTGTGTAAACAATTACCAACAGTTTTCACTGTGGATCAATACTTGGCCAGGCCCAAACGAACGACGACTTAACCGTTTAGGTATCATATTACCAGGTGAAACGGACTGTTTCAGAACACCTGCACAGTGGGTCTGTTTACGGTACGTGACAATTTACGAGAAACTGTTTGCCAGTAATAACAGATGTGTAAGGTCGTTGACCTCGTTACGTGCGCGCATTTTTGGGATATAACAGAACGCATTGTTTAAGACGTATCATTCAATTAAGAACCCTCGTTGCGAACACATCTCTGAAAGAAAAGACCAACTTGTTTTGTCATATCAATTGACTGTTACGCCGTACGTATTCGTCTGTTTTATTTTCTTTGTTAAATTGTTAGGCTACCATAAATATCTTTAACAATGTATGTTTTTTTTCGTGTGTTAAAATAATTATTTCTATTTAAACTTATCCGTGTTTCTCTCTCTCTCTCTCTCTCTATTTAACTCCTTGTTACATATAACACTGTGTTTATTCTCTCTTCTCTCTTCTCTTTCTTTCTTTCTTTCTTTCTTTCTTTCTTTCTTTCTTTCTTTCTTTTTTTTTTTTTTTCTTTTTTCTTTTTTTTTTTCTTTCCATGTGTTAAGATGTTAAAATAATTAATAAAATAAGTTTTAGTTGAGTGCGTATTCGGTACTCTGTGTTAAGATGTATATCTTTAAAAATATAAAAGTTTTAGTTGTTAGTGTGTTGTGTTAGGATGTTAAATTATTTCTATTTAAACTTATCCGTGTTTCTCTCTCTCTCTCTCTCTCTCTCTATTTAACTGCTTGTTACATATAACACTGTGTTTATTCTCTCTTCTCTCTTCTCTCTGTCTCTTTCTTTCTATCTTTCTTTTTTTTTCTTTCTTTTTCTTTCTTTTTTTTTCTTTCTTTTTCTTTTTTTCTTTTTCTATCTTTCTCTGTCTTTTTCTTTCTTTCTTGTTAGACAAGTATTTATGTGAGGTTTATTTGTGTTAAGGTGTTAAATATCTGTTTTTTCTATTTAAAAGGTATGTCGGTATATTCGATTTTTCGCTAGCCCGTGTTGCTAAAAAATCTGTTTCAAAATAGTCTATCTGTGTTAACTCAGATACTAAATTGTTTTATGTTAAATCCGGACATAACATATTTTTGTTCATTTATGTGAGATTACTCAACCTGGATTTCAACTGATGGTGCAATACTACAAACTAAACTCGATCGTGAGGAATATTTTTTCACATAATAAAGAAAATTAAAGAGAACATACCATATTTTTTAACAGTACTATACATGTAAAAATAAAGAGATAATACAATCAACATATTACATTTGAAACAAGTTTATATCTCCATTATTTCTTAAACGTCAGGGCAAATCGTCACATGCTGTGTTTTTTAATCGATATCTTTGCCAGCGCGCGCGCGGCTTTGTGATATGTTAAACAAAATTATTTCTTTCACATAGAATAACAATTTTCTTTCTTTCTCTATTTCTCTCTCGCTCTTTCTATCTTTTTCTTTCTTTCTTTCTTTCTTTCTTTCTTTCTCTCGTTATTTGTATTTAATTTTATGTGTGAGTAATGTGTTTTCGTTTCTACTTCACAGATGCCTTCAAGCCAAAATCTTTGTGGACAATGCGGGAAATCATTCACTCGAGCTCGGGATATCGCGAGACATATCTCCTCGGTCCATACACACAAAAATCATCCCTGTCGTGTGTGTCCCCAAGTCTTTGCAGGACGTGAGACCCTCCAACAACACATTGAGAATGTCCATGGTCCTGCGGCCCCGAGATCCCCCACAGCGGAAACCATTGCACCGGGGGCCGCTATAAACGTCCCACTGGGGACCACCACTGCAACAGCGTCCGCTACAAACCCCTCAGCGGGAACCACCACTGCAACGGCAGGTGTTATAGACAAATCAGCGGGAACCACCACTGCACCAAGGCACAGTCTCACGTGTCCCCGCTGCAACAAAACATTTAACCGACGGGACAATCTAGCACGTCACGTAAAAAACAGCACACGGTATACCTCTGTTTTCTTGTGACATTTGTGGGAAACAATTTACTCGTAGTGATAATCTACGAACCCACAGAATCCAACAACATCAGACTGTCCCCACACCAACATCAGGTGCCCCAGCAGACTCATCATCATCATCGGGGCACCAACAAACATTACCTACAGGTACCACAGACTTATCATCGAGATCGGCGCACCAAGAGACAACAACATCATCATCATCTGCTGCAGCAGGCACCACACCATCAGCGACCTCTTCCTCAAGCCCCACTCCAGCCCACCCACGAAAAACAGGCCAGACCAAAAAACGTCCCATGACCAGCATTCAAACCCATATAAAAAAACCCCGCTTGTCGTCAGAAGAAGACTCTTTAGAAGACTTACAGGCTGACATAAAACAAATCTACATCGATAACTGGCAAGCCATTAAAACACATGCAAAAAAACATAAATTCCTATCCACTTTCACTTTTTTTCACAGACCAACAGAAAATACGGACTGGGACAGTCTCTTGCTCCCTGTATTCAAACAACAGACAAAACGATTCAAAATAAACTACAGTTTTCACATCGTCTTAAGACACAGAGAAACAAATGACCTTCGCTTCTTTCACGCTTCCTCGAATAACACAGTCGTCTTAGATCAACCACACTTAGTCAACAACATCACAGATTTCAAAGCTTTTCTCTCACAGTTACATGATAGCGATATTGTCACACAAGCACAATTAAATAGACCAAACACAAAATACTTTGTCGAAGCCATTGCCGCAACCTCGTTCTATCTGTATCATATCCAAGACTTTCCCATTGGCTGCTGCATACAAGACATTCCCTCTTTCATCACGGACAATAATCACATCCATACACTACAACACGATTCCCATTCAAAACCATACAGTGATAACTTTTGTTTTTTTAGATGTCTAGCCGTTTTTAGGGGTGGTGCCGTTAAGAACGTTAGAATAAGCACGCACCGATTAGTCGAACAGTGGCAAACACAGCAGGGACTTAGGTCCCTCGTCGATTTCCCCGGGGTTAGTTTAATCGATATGCCCCAATTAGAAAAATGTTTTCACGTAAATATTGACGTTTTTGAATTTGACGATGAGGAAAACCTGACCCCCAAACTTAGAGGTAGTGACACTTTTAAAGATACGTTGCGTCTGTTAATGTTTAAGAACCATTTCATGTACATAGCAGATATTGATAGGGCCAGTAACTCTTTTTCGTGTCCCGATTGCGGTAAGTTGTGGAAGATTTATAGGGCTATGACGCGCCATGAAAAGCGCTGTACCGGCTCTAAGCGGAGAGAAACATTTAGAGGTGGTGTGTATAATCCCCCAGAGACCATTTGGGAATTAATCGAGGAGGAGGGCATAGACGTAGACACAAAATTCGTCTTCCCGTACCGCGCCTCGTTTGACTACGAGTGTTTTTTTGAGAACACTCTAGAGTCAAGTGGTAATACCACCACCTACACAGCCCAAACACGTGCCCCTGTCGTGTTCGGTGGCTTCTAACGTCCCCGGTTTTGAAGCCCCCGTGTGTTTTATCACAACGGGTGACCCGCAAGACTTGGTCAATAGGATGGCTGACCATCTGCTCAAAATTGCCGCGGCCTCTTATGAGATTCTGCGTGCGTATTTTGACGACGTTTGCACACAACTCGAGGCTTTAGAGACGATCGGTACTTCATACGGGCTCCTTGGTAGATTAGAGGGTTATTTGGGGCAGCTACCGGTATTAGGTTTCAATTCGGGCAAATATGATGTGAACGTCATCAAACCGTATCTCATCCAATATTTCAGGGAGGAAGACTTCGAATTTTTAGTCAAGCGAAATAATAATTTTATGTGTATTGCCACTACCGAGTTAAAGTTTTTAGACATAGTCAATTACTTAGCCCCCGGATTTAGCTATAGCAAATATCTCGCGGCGTATAACGTTAAAGAAACCAAAGGGTTTTTCTGTTATGAATACATAACAGATTTAGCAAAGTTAGATGAGACCGCGTTACCACCCCACTCGGCGTTTTTCTCCAAACTTAAAAACACTAACATCTCCGCCGACGAGTACACCGAATGCCAGAAGGTGTGGGCCCAGAACCACATGACCACGTTACGCGATTTTCTGACGTGGTATAATAATAAAGACGTGGTCCCCTTCTTGGCAGCGTTAGACCGACAAGTTAGTTTTTACGCGCGCCTAGGTGTAGACATGTTTAAAGATGCGATCTCCGTGCCCGGTGTCACGTTAAAGTACCTCTTCAAAACCCTCCCGCCCAACGTCAATTTTTCTTTATGCTCGAAGCAGGAGGTAGATTTACATAACATCTTGCGCCAAAACATCGTCGGGGGACCGTCAATTATTTTTCACAGGTTCCACGAGCAAGGCAAAACCCGCATTAGAGGTGGCAAACCTGTTCAAGCCATTAAAGGTTTTGACGCCAACGCCCTTTATTTGTGGGCGTTAATGCAGAAAATGCCCACTGACTTTCCCGTTAGACGGTACAAGGATGATGGTTTCAAGCACCACAAACTCCACAAATATACCGTGCAGTGTCGCGATTATTTGGCTTGGGTCTCCCACCAAACAAAAGTGACCTTAAAAAACCCAGTTTAACGGGCGTGAGAAGGCGTTGGGTGATGTATGCGTTAGGGTAGACGGTTGGGACAGACACTCTAAAACCGCCTACCAGTTCCATGGGTGCCTATTCCACGGCCACCCTAACTGCCCACTAACCGCCGGTCGTGACGTTAACCCAGTCAACAACAAACCGTTGGCTGAGTTGTACGCAGATACGATGGACACAAGTTCTTATTTACGGGGCCATTGCAACGTTACCGTTGTCGAAATGTGGGAATGCGAGTGGCAGGCGTTGAAGAAAACCGACCCATCAATCCGTCGTTTTCTCAACGCCACCTTCCCTACCCAGAAACCGTCTTACACGAAATGTCGGTACCCCCTGACAAAAGAAAATATTCTCGCCTCGGTGCTGGACGACACCTTGTTTGGCCTAGTCGAGTGTGACATTCATGTCCCCGACTCTTTAAAAGAACATTTCTCTGAGATGACGCCCATTTTTAAGAATGTTGACGTCACGAGGGAAGATATTGGGCCTTTCATGCGGGAATACGCCGAGAAACATAAACTCCTGACTACCCCCAGACGGACGTTGATCGGTAGTTATGTGGGCAAAAAGATTCTGTTGGCGACACCTCTGCTTCGTTGGTACCTAACCAAAGGATTAGAAGTCACCTGTATCTACCAGGTGCTTGAGTATACACCCGTGACGTGTTTCAAACGGTTTGGGGACACTGTTTCGAACGCGCGTCGACAGGGTGATACTGATCCTGCCTACGCCATAACCAGCGAGACCATGAAACTGCTAGGTAACGCGGCCTACGGCAAGACATTAACCAATAAAGCGAAGCATGTGGATGTCTCGTACACGACGGACGTGGGTACCTCTGACCAAATAAACTCACCCCGCTTTAGGAAAATGACGTTAGTGACTGACGACATATTCGAGGTAGAGAAACTGAAACAGACTATATGTTGGGACCTCCCCGTTCAGATAGGATTTTTCGTGTACCAATACGCTAAATTACGCATGTTAGAATTTTATTACGACTGTTTAGATAAATTTGTAGATAGGTCAGATTTTCAGTTGTGCGAGACGGACACAGACAGCCTTTACTTGGCCCTTAGCTCAGACAACTTAGCGGACGTTGTTAAGCCCGCTTTGCGACGAGAATTTTATAGCTCCTACCACCAGTGGTTCCCCGCCGAAGTATGTCCCGACCATAGACCCGTTTTCGTCGCTACCGAGGGTAAAACGCGCGCCCTTTGTCAAAAATGCCGCGAACAAACCTTATTCGACAAGCGGACACCGGGCCTTTTTAAATTAGAATACGAAGGCAGAGGGATGGTTTCCCTCTGTAGCAAGACATATCACTGTTTTGGAGACTACGACAAAACCACCACCAAAGGACTCAACAAACACCACAACAAAGTAGACAAACACACATTCCTAGACGTCCTCAACACACAACAGGCACAGGGTGGGAAAAATATCGGGTTCCGGGTACACAAATCCTCCATCTACACATACGAACAACACCGCAACGCCCTGTCTTACTTTTACATAAAACGACAAGTACATCCCGACAACGTCACCACCTCACCCCTCAACATTTAAACTGTCTGTACGAATACACTATTTCTTACGACGTGACGACAATGGGACGACAATGTGACGACACCCCTCAAGGTCTGGCCTGTACCCCTGTGATATTGTATTAAAAATCTGTGATATTTTTATTGTATATAATGTAAATAATATAAATATGTATTATTTACAAATGTTTGATAATGTCACCATTATAATACCCATATATGATTTGATAAAAAATTACCAATTATACAATGTCATTTGATAAAAAATTACTGTCCATTTTGTAACAATACTATATATTACCATGCTCCTGTTTGATAATACAAAAACACTATTGAATATAAAATAAAAACTATATTAACTAAAACGCTTTTTTGTTACCTATATATCGTCTGTTTGTCTAAATGTTTGTCTAACTATTCGTATAACTGTTTGTCTAATTGTTTGTCTATGTCTAAATATAACTGTTTGTATAATTGTTTGTATAACTATTGTAAAATATGTATGTCTAAATGTATATCGTCTTCTTGTTATCTTCCTATTATCTAAATGTTTGTCTATGTCTAAATATAACTGTTTGTATAATTGTTTGTATTACTGTTTGTCTATATGTATATAAATATATCCTATTATCTAAATGTTTGTCTATGTCTAAATATAACTGTTTGTATAATTGTTTGTATAACTGTTTGTATAAATGTTTGTCTAAATATAACTGTTTGTATAACTGTTTGTATGTATGTCTATGTCTCAATATAACTGTATATATATATATCATCTTCTTCTTATATAAACATCCTCTTCTTGTTAGCTCAAAATACCTCTAAAAATAATCTCCCCCTTGTTAGCTCAAATCCACCATCTTGCCACATTTTCCTTATATAAACATACCTCTTCCTATTATCTCCCCCTTGTTATCTCAAATCCGCCATCTTACCCCCTTGTTAGCTCAAGTCCACCATCTTTTTTATCTCCCCCTTGTTAGCTCAAGTCCGCCATCTTACCCCCTTGTTAGCTCAAGTCCGCCATCTTGACCCAAATAACCTCCCCTTGTTAGCTCAAGTCCGCCATCTTGACCCAAATAACCTCCCCTTGTTAGCTCAAGTCCGCCATCTTGACCCATATAACCTCCCCTTGTTAGCTCAAGTCCGCCATCTTGCGCCGCCTGAATGCGCTTATATAAAAGTCATGCGCCTCCTGGCGTTTTTGCTATATAAAAGTCACGCGCCTCCTGGCGCGCCTCCTGCGCGCCTCCTGAATGATACCTAAGTTGTACATACCCTACTATGTGCTGTCTGGGTACTGTTATGTGTTCAAACGTAAACCCATATAATGTTGTCTTTTCTAATAAGAGTCTGTTATGAATTATAAACCTAACTCTGGGAAAGGGTAGTGTATTTTATCACTGTCCGTCTGAAAAAAAATTAGTGCATGTAGACTTACACGCGTGATGGTAGTAATTGTGTATCGCGCGAAGCGGGTTTAGTGTTCGGCTTTCTGCCTCTCCCTTCTCTTTTTATCCCTTTAGTCCATCTGTTCGTTCGTTTTGGTAACGCAGTATAATTAATGTTAGGGTTAATTTAGGTCATTACGCAGTACGTCTCAATGCTTTTCCAAGAATTACAGCACACGTTTCATTGAAGAAGGCGGGTAATAATACAGTAAGCTTTACTATCAACGTGAAAGCGTTACAATTTGCAGACGAAGCAGAAAACAAGGGGGATTTCGAGTACATTCTTTGGGACAGCACTGTCATTTTACCATTGCTCTTCTCTTTATTAATTTTATTTGTTAGGCTTCATATTTACCTAATAATTTATATATGTGGATTAGAATATTTCATGACACCTAGTCTCGAATGTAATTTAGTGGTTAGAATGGTGGCCTTCCAAGCAAACTTTCTGCATTCGATTCTTGCCAGAGGTACAATTTCTTTCTTTCTTTTTTTTTTTAAATTCAGTCATCTGTCTTCAACTGTTATAAGTGTGTTTTTGTTCGTTATACTTTCCAAGTATATTGTAACAGGGAGTTCGAGTGTCGGAAATCCAGTTTCAAACATTTGCATGAGGGAAATTAACGTGAGGGAAAAATCCATGACATGAATTTATAATCAAAGGGTGATAACACTGACAAACAACATTTTTCTTTCTTATATAAGAATAAGTGTTCTTAGGTCAGTTTCTTGCACTGATTTCAAATCTGAAATCCGTTTATCTCTATCACGTCGTGTTCTTAAGATATTTGTGAATAAATATATTTTTGGGAAACCGTTATTTGCTCCGTTTCATTTTTACTATATAACTTATTAAAAATTAATAAAAAGCAACATAATTCTACTTTTTATACTGCTAAAAGATGCATGACATATGTTACGCGATTTTTCAAATAGTTACTGTATTTTGAAATAATTCTGAGCAAAATATGGCTTCTAGAAGTTGTAGAAATTCGGCTGATCTGTTCTGTTACGTGTGCGGATATTTTACCGATCTTGTTGACCAGAAAAACTTTACACCATTACTAAAGAAAACATATGAACTTTATTTCGATTCGAAAGTTGATGATGCAAATAAATCTTGGAAGCCAAATGCAGTTTGTTCGATACATTGGCAGGTTGGTTACGAAAATCGCTGAAGCATAAGTCGATGCCTTTTGGAGTGCCAGTAATATGGCGTAAACATACAAATCACACTACTGATTGTTACTTCCGCTTGACAAATATCCATGGTTTCACTTTTAAAACTAGAAAGTCTGTGGTTTATCCAAATATTGAATCGGTTTCGAAACCAGTGCCTCATGATCCAATCACGGGTCCGATCCAAGTACCACCAGAACAATATCCGTTGGACGTAAATGAACCATCAGAAAGTGATAGTTTACCTGCTTTAGAAACTAATTCTGACTCAGATTACATACCGGTGAATGATGGTGTTTACTTAATTAACCATTCAGAACTTTCAGATCTAATACGTGATCTCGCTCTTACCAAAGGACAAGCGGAATTACTCGGTTCGCGACTCAAAGAATGGAATCTTTTAGCGCCCAATACCCCGATATCTAAATTTCGTCATAGACACAGAGAACTTGTTCAATACTTTGAGATGGATGATGAGATTTGCTATTGCAAAGATGTAAACGGTCATGAGCACATAGTCAACGAATGGCGATTTTTCATCGATTCTTCCAAGACTAGTCTAAAAGCCGTATTATTGCATAACATAAATTTTTTTTCATCAATTCCAGTCGCCTACTCTGTTCATATGAAAGAAACTTATGACAATATGGTTAAACGTTTAGAAAAAATAAAGTACAATGACTACCAATGGCGGATTTGTGGAGACCTAAAGGTCATTGCAATTCTCACGGGCATGCAGACTGGGTATACTAAATTTTGTTGCTTCTGATGTGAATGGGACAGCCGCAACAGACAGGAACATTATGCAAGAAAGGTGTGGCCTATCCGGGATCGTATGCAGCTCGGGCATAAAAATGTAATACGCGAGCCATTAGTTAACAAAGACACCTTCATTTTACCACTGTTACATATAAAGTTGGGGCTCATGAAGAATTTTGTAAAAGCGTTAGATAAAACGAGCAAAGCTTTCACTTATCTTCGAGAAAAGTTTCCGCAAGTTAGCGATGCAAAGATAAAGGAAGGTATCTTTGTAGGACCTCAGATTAGGAAAGTTATTACAGACAAACAATTCGAGAACTTGTTACATGGTAGTGAACTTCGCGCATGGATGGCATTCAAATTGATCGTCGATAACTTTCTGGAAAATCACAAATCTGTCGACTATGTTGCATATTGTTAAGCAGTGCATAGATGCATACAGAATTATGGGCTGTAACATGTCCCTCAAAATCCATTTGCTCCATTCGCATCTTAACTTTTTCCCTGACAACCTTGGCGAAGTCAGCGATGAACATGGAGAATGATTCCATCAAGATATCGCCGTAATGGAGTCACGTTATCAAGGACGGTGGAGTGTGACCATGCTTGCCGATTATTGTTGGATGCTTCATCGCGATGTACCACATGCCATTCACTAATACACCGAAGTAGGGATCAACAGTAGCGTTTACGCCCCTTGAGGAAAAGCGCTGACTCAAGTTTGGAGTTCTGTTTTTTTTATAGTTTTTTTTCAGTTCTGTTTTATTATTTTTTTTTTTAATATTTTTAAAAAAATATAAATTTCCCGTGCCGACGATGACTTAGCCGAGTTAGTGAATTCGGCCAAGTCATCGTCAGCACGGGAACTTTATATTTTTTTAGTGAGTTGTTTTCGATACAGACGATCTAGAAGGTTCGGGAAAGTTATCTTGGTAAACCATTGAACAAAGTTAAGTCAGTCAGATTTTGAAGCGCGTTAGCGTAGGTTCAGAAACGGGCTCCCTCCCCAGTTTGTGTAAGGACAGTATTTTATAAGTGGCTGGCGCAATCGAGAGTTATTATCGAGTGATAAAACCAAATGAGTTTGGCTTGCTTCTGTAGTGACAGAAAAGTTTATAACTATCACTCAGACACTTGATCGCCTATATGTCACTATTGGCAATTTTTGTGAGCTATTCTGAGGACATGAGACAGTGTTGCCATTTCAGGAAATGTTGATGTTTTCATAATGAACAGGTATGTTGAACTTTTAAGAGACTTTACTGGTAGGCAACATAGTAGACCAGTTGACAGTCTAACGAGTAGTATGTAAACTTGGGAAATCGTCAACTCTGACGGTAGGCCAGTATTCTCAAAATAAATACCCCAAGTAAAGACTACAGAAAATTAAGTAGGACAGAAGTAGTTTAGCAAAGCATTTTGAGATGACAATGTTACCATACGACGAATCTAGAGGACAGGAAAATATCGACAGCAGTAGTGTAGCGAGATTTGGTAAACACTTGCTTGGTTGTAGCGCGACACGCCCACGCGACACCCACACACACCAGCGCAAGGTCAGCGCTGCGGTCTTTCTTTGAAGTTGGTAGACAGCGGAAATGTGACTTACGGTTAAAAGCCATACAGTATTACTGAAGAATGAGGAAATAGCTATATAGGAATGTATGGCCGACTTTAAAAGTTTGCATTTACTGGACATTAAATTATTCACTACAGGAGAACGCATGGTTGGAATAATATTAAATAAATATAACTCAACAAAGGAGATAGGCTAGGAATTATATCCAAAAGGATATTATTCAAATATAAATAGTTTTAAAGATAATTAATATTTTTCACCTTCATCACATCGGCTAAAAGTTAGCTAATAATCTTTAAAAATTTATTACACTAACAAGCCTCAACGGAATTGTATAAAACTTATATGTAATGAAAGCCCCATATGGGGAAAAGGAAATGATATATAGGAAGGAAGGAAGGAGATAAGTGTGTGAGTGACAGAAGAGAAAAACGAGTACAGGAAAAGCACAGATTGTTTCAAATAGCTTCAAAACAGGAGATGAAACTAAAATCTTTTGGGGAATTTGGGAGCTGCTTTCTCGTACGCGCGAGAGACTGAAATATAAGGACAGAGCGGCGCATTGTAAATCACACACCAAATCCAGAAGCCAGAGTGAGAAACTGGAGGACAGCCTCTGCAAGAAAAGTTCTATTTTCACGCTGCATGCAGGGCAGATTAAGTTAAGCCAATACAGTCTCACCGTGAGCTTATTAATCCTAAGAGGGTATGTAAGTTTATTAAAAATATATGTATTACTAATATCATTTTATTTCAGATTTTATTTCTGATTGATTGTAGCAGATATAATAAAAAAGGGAATGACGCTAACCAGAGATAACCTTCACCGGCATTGTCAGGAAGCATAACCATTAATTGGTTAGCCAAATATATTATGGCTAATTCTTGCCTGGAAGCTTACGACATACCAGCAAGTACATAAGTGACTTGACATCCATAAGTGGAAGGCAAAGGTTATATCGTACCCATGTATCATAACATGTGATTTATTCATGTATATTGTTAATTCTGCACCTTATACATTATCTTATCATGCTATCTCTGTAATATACTACCATGATTCATTCATTTACATACAAACACTGAAGACATGGTCGCATCATGAACAGCAGAGGGTGGTGAGATTGTTAGAACAATGGCCACCTATTACTTCTTGTTCCAGGTTTTTATGATCAATGTTTATGATCATTCCTGATCGAGAAACTAAAGACTTGAAGAAGTTGATCCAGCTCACTGAAGCCTAGAGGTCAACCAAACTTCAACACCTTAGTCCCCCGTAGTTATAGGGCGGGCTGAAGGAAAGTCTTCCGTACTCCAGTGTGTCGGAGGAACCTCGAGCAGACGTGGATAAAGTTGAGTTTATATATTTCCATCCAACAAATCCTGTGAGCAGTTCTAAAACGACTTTCTAATGATGAAAACTAGATGGCAAGAGATAATGTGACAAACTTGTTTTATAAATTCAGTGGAAGATAAATCCAAGACTTTTTCTATTAGTTATTTTAATTTGTAACTGTAAATAATCATACATTTTACCATCTTCCAACACCCATTTATCATTACAAGAATATATAGATGTACATAATAAATTGGATAATTGTACTCATTTGACTTGTTAAATTTTTAACTGTTAAATTTTGAGTTACTTTTTCTAATTTAATTATAATATCACATAGGGTTACGATAGCGAAGTAGCATCTTATACTTCTGAAGCCTAAATCTATTGTCCAGCTCAGAGTATTCACAGCTGTAACTCACTTGTGATACCAGTGTACTTCTCGGGCACTGGAACTTCATACTTTCTGGAGAGAGATTCTACTTCTGCTCTACCACTACTATCATACTAGGAAAACCTTTCGCTACATTGGGGGCTCTTTCGCGGGATATTATTTTGTATCCTGGGCCACTATCTATGTATTCTTCTATCTTGAGCCACAAATAGTTTGTAAAAATAAATTTTTTTTTTTTTTGGAAAAAATTCTAAAAACTTATAAATTTGTTTGTAATAGTAGTACCATTGAGTACGAAGTAAATAGGAAACGCTCACAAGGTTTTAAGGATTTGTCTTGTTCAAAGTAATTAATTGATTTTAATTAAGTTAGTTTGTTAGTGAAGATAAAATTATATACCCTCTGGTAAGTAAGCATCATGGCTGAATTGGTGAAGTTTAGAGCTGCGATTATGCAGGAAGGAAAAGACTTGGGTATGACAGGAGATGCTCTAATTCGATATATCACAACTGAAGTGGATAAATATTTAGATAGAGAGACCAAAAGAATGGAAGTTGAGGCTGAAGCTAAGAAATTAGAGGCAGAAAGAGAGACTAAAAGAATGGAAGTTGAGACTGAAGCTAAGAAATTAGAAGCAGAGAGAGAAGCCAAAAGACTGGAAAGAGAAGAAAAGAGACTAATTTTGGAAGCTGAAGAAAGAAGGTTACAAAGAGCGCATGAGTTAAGTTTAAAGGAACTTGAACTCCAGGGAGCAGCTAGCAATCATGGTGCTAGCTCACCTCACTCTGAGAGTAGCTCCAACCATAGCGCGGCAAATGGAGCCATGAGTTTCCACCTGGATCCATTTATTGAAAAAGAGGACGCCATTGAGTCGTACCTGGATAGATATGAGAGACTGGCCTCTACCTATGGATTGGAAAAGGAAAAATGGAGCCTTAAGCTATCTCAGGGGTTGAGGGGAGTTTCATACGATGTTTATTTAAAACTCTCAAAAGAAGACCAGGAAGATTATGAAATCTTAAAACAAGCTTTACTGGTCAGGTACGAAAAGAATTCTGAATCTTATAGAAAGAGATTCCGAACTGCTAAGCTACTTCCAGGAGAAAACTATCACCAGTTTTCTGCCAGATTGGAAACTTATCTGACAAAATGGATTAGCTTAGGAAAGTGTCAAGATATAAAAGAAATGGTCATGATGGAGCAACTGAGAGAATCCATGCCTCAAGAAATGAGAAAATTTCTTATGGAACAAGGAGCTGAGAGATTGGAAGATATTTTAACCATGGCTGAAAGATATCAAGCAGCTCAGTCAGAAGTATCAGGAAATAAGAAGAAGCAGGGTGAGAACTTCAAACCTTCACAAAACTTTACCAACTATGAACACAGGGACAATTCCAACAAGAACAAACACAGAACTGATTATAAAGACAAAAACCCTCTAGGATCAGAAAAGAAACCTCCAAGAAAGGAAGGAAAGTGGTGTAAATCTTGCCAAATGAGTAACCACAATACTGCGGAATGCAGACGGAAAAACCCTCCTCATCACGCTGCATGCCTTACAACAGAGAACAAGGGAAGGAAGGACCTGGCAGATAGTCAGAATGACCTCCATCATCCCCCTGTCTGTGAGGAAGTGACCTTGAATGGCACCCAAGTACTGTGCTTATATGATACAGGCTTGGACTTTGACTCAGTAGTGTGCTCTTCTCTGGTGAGTCCGGAACAGATAACCACAGAAACAGTGGAAATCAGAGGACCAGTCAAGGGAGCAGGAACCATGACACTGCCCATAGCCCGAATCAACATAAGATCTCGCTATGTGGAAGGAGAGATCAAAGCAGCAGTGATGGACAACCCTATCTACCCATTAATACTGGGATGTAGATATGTCTTTCTAGGAGAACCTATAAGACCCATAGTGATGGCAACAGTCCAGACCAGGGCAAGCTCTAAGAAAGAGGAGGACACTATCATCAATACTCATCCAGAAGAGATGAGAAAGGCTCAAACTGCTGACAGTACATTGAAGCCTTGCTTTGGCAAATTACCTAAAAGCCATAACCCTCCAGAGAAAGGAGACTTATATATGAAAAAAGGCCTACTATATAGAAAAGCTGGAACAGGACCAAAAGGACATGGACAGCTTGTAGTGCCAAAATCATACAGGGAGCAGGTTATGAAGCTAGGACATGCTATACCCTTCAGTGGACATATGGGAATAGGGGCCACTGGACAACGGATAGCCTGTCACTACTTTTGGCCAGGGATCACAGAGGACATAAAGAGGTATGTGAGATCCTGTCCAGAATGCCAAAGAGTAGCTCCTAAACATAGGACTGCACCAGCAACACTGGGAGAAATGCCCATCATGGGAACGCCCTTCGAACGTGTTGCCGTGGATATTGTTGGACCCCTCAGTAGGACCAAGAAGAGAAATGCATATATCTTAACCTTGGTCGATACTTGCTCTATGTGGGGAGAGGCAGTAGCAATGTCATCGATAGATTCGAAACATGTGGCAGAGGCACTGTTAACAATATTCACCCGATTAGGTTTCCCACATCAAATATTGACTGACAATGGTTCTCAGTTTAGGGGAAAGCTAACACACACAAGAAGTATTCAGGTTATTTCAAGCTAGACATTATCACTGTAGCCCGTACCACGCCCAAGGGAATGGTCAAGTAGAGCGGTTCAATGGCACGCTCATTTCAATCCTTAGAAAGTTGGCTAGTGAGAAACCTGAAACTTGGGACACATACTTACCCTCAGCACTATTTGCCTATAGGGAAGTCCCACATAACTCCACAGGATTGGCTCCAGCTACATTGTTGTTTGGACGACCAATCAAAGGTCCACTGGAAGCATTGTTGCGGACATGGACTGATGAAAAAGCAGAAGAAACCGTGACTTCTTCATACCAATACGTCAACGAGTTGACATCTCGATTGAAAACAAGTTGGAAACTGGCAAATGATAACTTGAGACAGGCCAGGAGGAAGCAGGCTGCTTACTACAATAAAACAGCAAAAGATAGGGAACTTGAGGTGGGAGAAAAGGTTCTGTTACTGTTGCCCAGCAGCAATAATAAATTGCAAATTGGATGGCAGGGACCCTACGTCATATTGGAAAAACTTTCCCGGACCAACTATAAGATTGACAAGAAAGGAAAGGAGAAGGTGTATCATGTCAACCTTCTTAAAAAGTATTATGACAGGGAAGCATCAGAAGTTGCCCATATCATGACCCTGGCCATTGCAACAGAAATGCAGGATGAACCAATTTCCTCCATGGAATACCCCCTATCAACTACGGAAAGCTATGCTCAGGTTAATGTGAGTGAACATTTAACTCTTGAGCAGAGGAAAAAGGTTCAGGAGGTGTTAGAAATCCATGCTGATGTACTCACAGATAAGCCGGGGTGTACTAATCTGTTAGAGTATGACATGACGATTACTGACCCTACACCAGTTTGTATGCGGACATACCCTATACCTTATGCTAAAGGACAGGCACTCAAGGATGAGATTGATTATCTCTTAAAAGAGAAAATTATTTCAAAGTCTGAATCTCCCTACAGCTCAAGTGTGGTGCTATTAAGGAAGCCTAGTGGTGAACACAGGTTATGCATTGATTATAGGAAACTAAATGCTATCACTGAATCTCAGGTAGACCCATTACCTGACACCAATCAGTTGTTTGCTACATTGAGTAAGGCTCGGTATTTTTCAAAAGTAGATCTAAGCAAGGGATACTACCAAATACCAGTGAAACCAGAAGTTAGGAAACTGTTAGCCTTTAGTACACCGGATGGACATTACGAGTTCAATGTACTCCCATTTGGTTTAAAGAATGCTCCAAGTATCTTCACCAGAATGATGAGGAAATTGTTGGAACCATTACAAAATCCTCATATCACCAACTTCATGGATGATATTCTGATTGCTACCACTACATTCGAGGAACACGTAGTAGCACTCTCCATGTTGTTAGGTAGATTAAGAGAAACGGGATTGACAGCACGCCCAACTAAGTGTCATATTGGATGTGAGACATTGGAATTTTTAGGTCACACTATCTCTACAGGGCAAATGTCTCCGGACCCAAAGAATGTAGAGAAAATGAGAAAAGCACCAAGACCACAAACTAAGAAGGATGTAAGATCCTTTGTGTCACTGTGCGGGTTTTATCAGAAATATATACCCCATTTTAACTCATTGTGCGCGCCATTAACCGACTTAACCAAAAAAGGTCAGCCGGATAAAATACAATGGACTGTGGAGTGTGAACAGGCTTATACAGAGTTGAAAAATAAGCTGACAAATAAACCTATCCTTGCCCTTCCCGATCTCACACAAGAATTCGTACTAAGAACGGATGCTAGCAATGTAGGCATCGGAGCAACATTACTACAGCGGGCAGACACACCGCCACATATGCTATTACCAGTAGCTTTTGCCAGTAGAAAGTTAAATACAGCTGAGAGAAATTATTCTACCGTTGAACGTGAATGCCTCGCTTTGGTCTGGTCGATCAACAAATTCGCCCCTTTTCTTTACGGGAAACACTTCATTGTGGAAAGTGATCACCAGCCTTTGATGTTTTTAGCAGTGTCTAAAAAATTAAATTCACGACTTTTAAGGTGGAGTTTACTGTTATCTCCATATTCGTTCAATGTGAGATACATACCAGGACGGGACAATCTTGGACCCGATTTTTTAAGTAGGCATCCTATCAAAGGAGATATAGAGAAACAGAAAATTAAGGAGGAACTGCAGCATGTGTTACCAAAAAGTTAACCGTGCAGGCACTGTTTTAAAGAAGAGGGCTCTGTAGCGAGATTTGGTAAACACTTGCTTGGTTGTAGCGCGACACGCCCACGCGACACCCACACACACCAGCGCAAGGTCAGCGCTGCGGTCTTTCTTTGAAGTTGGTAGACAGCGGAAATGTGACTTACGGTTAAAAGCCATACAGTATTACTGAAGAATGAGGAAATAGCTATATAGGAATGTATGGCCGACTTTAAAAGTTTGCATTTACTGGACATTAAATTATTCACTACAGGAGAACGCATGGTTGGAATAATATTAAATAAATATAACTCAACAAGGAGATAGGCTAGGAATTATATCCAAAAGGATATTATTCAAATATAAATAGTTTTAAAGATAATTAATATTTTTCACCTTCATCACATCGGCTAAAAGTTAGCTAATAATCTTTAAAAATTTATTACACTAACAAGCCTCAACGGAATTGTATAAAACTTATATGTAATGAAAGCCCCATATGGGGAAAAGGAAATGATATATAGGAAGGAAGGAAGGAGATAAGTGTGTGAGTGACAGAAGAGAAAAACGAGTACAGGAAAAGCACAGATTGTTTCAAATAGCTTCAAAACAGGAGATGAAACTAAAATCTTTTGGGGAATTTGGGAGCTGCTTTCTCGTACGCGCGAGAGACTGAAATATAAGGACAGAGCGGCGCATTGTAAATCACACACCAAATCCAGAAGCCAGAGTGAGAAACTGGAGGACAGCCTCTGCAAGAAAAGTTCTATTTTCACGCTGCATGCAGGGCAGATTAAGTTAAGCCAATACAGTCTCACCGTGAGCTTATTAATCCTAAGAGGGTATGTAAGTTTATTAAAAATATATGTATTACTAATATCATTTTATTTCAGATTTTTATTTCTGATTGATTGTAGCAGATATAATAAAAAAGGGAATGACGCTAACCAGAGATAACCTTCACCGGCATTGTCAGGAAGCATAACCATTAATTGGTTAGCCAAATATATTATGGCTAATTCTTGCCTGGAAGCTTACGACATACCAGCAAGTACATAAGTGACTTGACATCCATAAGTGGAAGGCAAAGGTTATATCGTACCCATGTATCATAACATGTGATTTATTCATGTATATTGTTAATTCTGCACCTTATACATTATCTTATCATGCTATCTCTGTAATATACTACCATGATTCATTCATTTACATACAAACACTGAAGACATGGTCGCATCATGAACAGCAGAGGGTGGTGAGATTGTTAGAACAATGGCCACCTATTACTTCTTGTTCCAGGTTTTTATGATCAATGTTTATGATCATTCCTGATCGAGAAACTAAAGACTTGAAGAAGTTGATCCAGCTCACTGAAGCCTAGAGGTCAACCAAACTTCAACACCTTAGTCCCCCGTAGTTATAGGGCGGGCTGAAGGAAAGTCTTCCGTACTCCAGTGTGTCGGAGGAACCTCGAGCAGACGTGGATAAAGTTGAGTTTATATATTTCCATCCAACAAATCCTGTGAGCAGTTCTAAAACGACTTTCTAATGATGAAAACTAGATGGCAAGAGATAATGTGACAAACTTGTTTTATAAATTCAGTGGAAGATAAATCCAAGACTTTTTCTATTAGTTATTTTAATTTGTAACTGTAAATAATCATACATTTTACCATCTTCCAACACCCATTTATCATTACAAGAATATATAGATGTACATAATAAATTGGATAATTGTACTCATTTGACTTGTTAAATTTTTAACTGTTAAATTTTGAGTTACTTTTTCTAATTTAATTATAATATCACATAGGGTTACGATAGCGAAGTAGCATCTTATACTTCTGAAGCCTAAATCTATTGTCCAGCTCAGAGTATTCACAGCTGTAACTCACTTGTGATACCAGTGTACTTCTCGGGCACTGGAACTTCATACTTTCTGGAGAGAGATTCTACTTCTGCTCTACCACTACTATCATACTAGGAAAACCTTTCGCTACAAGAGCTGCCTACTGTTACGATAGTGATACGAACCCACTATACAATCATCATCAGCGTAAATGCCAACGGCTACAGTAAGTTATGTGTTGACCGGCTTCCTTGTTCGTTGGAACATAAGAGGTAGAAGAAAATGGAAAGGAAGAAACTGAATACTATAGTGCGTTTCAAAAAGATCGGTCGACGATTGACTTCAAATATCTCCATATTCCTTGCACTGATAAACATGATTTTTTGCATGTGGTCTTATATTTTCAATGTCCCAAAGTTTTTATAAAATTCAATGTCGCAGGTAGTGTTCTTTTCTTGCAACGGCTAATTCCTTTGATCTTTTTTAACGAAGTAATTATTTTGTCCTGGAAGAAAATAATTTACCGTAAATGAAGGAAGTTGCATATTTTCGGCATAGGCGTCTAAACAGTTCGAATGTTAGAGGGGTTTGTTAACTGATTACTACGTGAGGTCCTTTTTTATTTCTTCGAAATATTTGAGAGAATAATAACGCCTATTCGTTGTAAATGTTACTTTTTATACTAAAACGTGAATGGATGCATGAAGAGGTGAAAGTACTGTGTATGTTAAAAATAGTAGTGAAATCGCGGAGATAAAAAGGAAATGAATTGGTTTACATATACACATAGATGGAGGAGAAAACACATAAAACATATAAGGTATTTACACATTTATTCTGAGTCAGACGAGTCTAACATATTGATGACTATTCTCGGCTGAACGAACGACAGTCCATCTTTCAATGGTCATTTTCCTCTTTTAAGACATGGTCTTCACATTTACACCAATAATCTTTGTGTATCTGCATATGTTAGTTCTTTCATATTGCATAGTCTGAAAGCTTTATTTTCAGCTGCCACCTGTCCTTTAACTTTTGCCCAAACGAGTTCAATTGGGTTTAAATGTGAATGATAAGGTGGCAGTCTCAAACACATATGACCATGCTGTTGAATCAACTTGTCTATATGGAATATCTTGGTCTTTTGTGATTTCTTAACAAGGGACAGTAATTCAGGTTTCAGAAACCCCTCGTTAAATGGAATGTCTTCTTTTCTGAGCCAAATCTTTATAGCATCTTTTGTACTCGAAGGTGTCGGGATTTTGTCTTCTTCTGCCACAGCGTTGTAGTATGATGCGTTGTCCATTATCAGACAGGATGGTCTGTCTAGGGACGGAAGAAGAGTATTTTCAATCCACTCTCTAAATATGTTGCCGTTCATCTCGGTATGATAGTCCCGGTTGTCCGTATAATTGGAAGTGAAAATAAGTTCAGCATTTTTCACTAGCCCATTAGGGACCCCAAGATGCAGCAATAGTGAATGCAGTCAGCGACTCATAGCTTGACTGCCTGCGTCAGGACCAGCGAACCAGAGCTGGTCAAGACCGTGCTCCACCTCCACGTGGTGGTCCTGGAAACAGTCTGCAGCAGTGCAGGCTGGCTGAGCGAGCACGGATCGCAATGGGAAGGCAAACCCGGTCCTAAAAAATGCCGTGCAGAAGTCGGATGTTTCGACCGAAAGGTGCAGATATCACAGCTACGTTGTAAACAGACACAACGCAACCACCGTCCTTTTCAGGGCGAACGAAGAAGAAGAAGACTAGCCCATTATGTCTGCTGCCTGCATGTGCCATTATCAGACGTTGTCCTTTTCCACTGGGTACACATCTTTTAATCGTTCTATCTGATAACTGCCATACCTTTTCACTTGTATGGTGTGCATTGATCCAAGTTTCATCCACATACATAATATCATAATCTTGATTACGCATTTCCCGTACTTCACGTAAATATTTACTTCTCATAGATACTAAGTGCGGCTTCTCGCAGATGACGTTTCTTCCACTAGCGTACTTCCTAAACGTAAAGCCAATGCTTCTAACAGTTCTCCATAATGTTGATTTCGACACATCAATGTCATTGTGTGTTCTCAGCCGAATTTTCAGTTTTCTTAGTGTCACAGTTTCTTTGGAATTGAACATTCTACAAATCTCTCTTCTAATCACATCCCTGTCAAAACTATCTACTACTTCCTTTCTTCCTTGCGTCCTGGTATTGATTGAACTGAAAATTCCATTAGCTTTGAGTAATTTATGAAATGAGCGTTTACTTAAACCCAAAGCGTGAATAGTTCTCTTTTCATGATTTGAGAGACTCCGATACAGTTTACCACGCTTAGCTTCTCTGCAGAAATATTTATACATCTTCACTGCCATTGTATGCAGTGTAAGGAACTTGAGTTTCATACCCATTGTATTACAGACCTAGAATACCGCAAGATACGTGTTGTAGCCGTTTATGGTAATTGGATTGGTCTTCATAACGCGAATGGTAATATGAAACAAAATGTCAATAAACTGTTCTGTGAAAACGAACTACAACAGGTAGTGTTTAAACTGTTCACTCGATGGTAGTACACAAGTCGGTTTACTGTACATATAGTTTATTCAACATGGCACATACGAAGAAACGAGACGATCATAGTTACAGATTATAGGTACAAAATGTCATACTTTGAAGTTGCTGATAATACTCTCAGCTTCTTAGTGATTCTTCAAGAATTAAGTCCTATAAACATTCACAGCAATATATTCAGGTTAGAGTTCTGAATCGGCTAACCTCTCTTTACATCCATGCCACGACTTTGGCATTGAAGCATGTACGGCATTTAAAATATGAAGCATACGAATAAATAAACTGGTTTACACGTAGGTATTATTCCTCTACGGTAATCTAATATGACCACCGACTCCGTCTGTCCATTCTAGGAAATTACATGCTAAGATGACTTCCCGCTAGACTACAACTGGGAGCGGCCTGATACTTTAGTTTACGGCAATAAATATACAAATATAACCGGGGCGACACTTACATGATCCTTCCATCATTGGCTTCGTCAAGAATACCAATTGAATCAATATAACATACTGGCTTATACAAAACTGCCAGAAAATTCCAATAATATATATCTCGGACATAACAAAGTCCGCACTGCCCCGTTCAAAACATGACGTCACAATCCCCAAACTAGGTTACCCGTGCGTCCAAAGTGTCATGAAATATTCTAATCCACATATATAAATTATTAGGTAAATATGAAGCCTAACAAATAAAATTAATAAAGAGAAGAGCAATGGTAAAATAACAGTGCTGTCACAAAGAATGTACTCGAAATCCCCCTTGTTTTCTGCTTCGTCTGCAAATTGTAACGCTTTCACGTTGATATAAAAGCTTACTGTATTATTACCCGCCTTCTTCAATGAAACGTGTGCTGCATTTCTAAGAAAAACATTGAGACGTACTGCGTAATGACCTAAATTAATCCTAACATTAATTATATTACGTTACCAAAACGAACGAACAGATGGACAAAAGGATAGCGAGAGGGGAGGGCTGAAAATCAGGAACGCATGCAACACGCGACGCGCGATATACAAATGCTGGCATCACGCGTGTAAGTCTACAAGCACTAACTTTTTCAGACGGACAGTGATAAAATACACTACCCTTTCCCAGAGTTAGGTTTATAAATCATAACAAACTCTTATTAGAAAAGACAACATTAGATGGGTTTACGTTTGAACACATAACAGTACCCAGATAGCACATCTTCGAAACAGGAGGTAGAAGAAATTGCATATTTTGAACGCAGCCACGTAGCTCCTTTAAATTAGTATTTTTGGGTTCCTTAGGGCTTGCTGACAAATAATATGTAAAACGTTACGCAAATAGTCCAGGAATTAATAAATTATACCCAAAATAAAATATTGGGGGTGCCTGACAGCATAAAATCATTTCTGCTCATAAGATTTTTTTTTAACGTGTTTGAAAAAAATTTACGTTACAGAAATAGCCTACCATGTAAACTTCAAATTGATTGGAGCGCAACAAATGAAAGCCTAACCACGATTGGTCGGGCTATAAATACTATCTTGGTTGTTAGGGGAGACGGGAAAAGATAACATTTTTTCAAACACTTGTCGAAACGTGGCTCATTGGCCAGTCTCGCTGATATACACACTTGGGAGCGTTAGTTCGAAACCACTTGTTTAGATACACTTGATAAAGCATCAGTGCGTTGAAGCCAGCTTATATTTGGCTCAATAAAAGCCTGGAAGATAAGCAGATGAAAATTTGTGCCAGTTTGTGCCAGAATTCATTGCTAATCAACGTATCTGTGTTATTCGTATGAATTGTGGTAAGCTTGAACCATTTAATATCTTTTAATGAAAATTGAATGTGAATTGTTGATTTATGCCTGTATATATATGTGTAGTTCAGTGGCAAACGTGAGGTAACGCCTAAAATGCTCCAGCCTGAACGGAGGGTGTCGGAGAGAAGTAAAACGGCATGGAATGGCCAAACAGTACACTGACACCTGGATGATTGACTAGAAAGAAATAATGCTGGAAGTGCAGAGGCGTAGTAACCATTAAGAAGGGTAATACTGGAATAAAGTATTTCAAATGAAGCTGACTGTTGGCCTAACGCTCTGAACGCAATGTTTGTGCTGTATTGTGATCAGTGTAAAAGAGAATATAAATTAGTTATGAAGTAGAAGGTACATCCTTCTTGATTTCAGGGACAGTGGTCTTGATGGTACTGAGCAGCATCTGGTCAGAGATTTGCTGAATCCAGAGTCGGACAGCATACTCCTTGGTCCTTTTAGCTATCAGTGAGGTGTCTCCTGAGCCCAGAGGAGAATTCGAGCAGAGGAGTCCTTTCCTGCCGCCATCACTCAAGATAAGCAGAGTTGGCCAGCTGAGCTCAACATTATGTCCCCTCATCTTGAAATAACTTTATAAAAATACTATTCAGAGGGGAATTTACTTGTCTTAAAATCAGGAACTTTGAACATCTCAAATACTGGTCCCTAAAGACAAACTATTGAAGTCATGATGACAAATACCAACAGAGCTTGAACAAAACAAAACCAGTATTACCTCATTTTACTACTACACAACTGACACACATAGAACATTTGTAATAATATATGTCACTACAATATTCATATTAAATACATTCTGTACATAACTTGTAATTTAAATTGATTGTGATTCCTGGTTCCCTTGTAGTTGAATCAGGACACATATTCATTCATGCCAGTAATGAATACATATTGTTATTCGAAAGTTTATCAGTGACTCTTTTAAGATATCTTTGTAGAATGTTATATGTATGTGAGTGTCACAGTGTTGTCAAGAGTAGTGGATTAAATTAAATTGTTTATCTGTCTGTTGTTGTGACTTACACTTCATCATACACATACCCTAGACACATAACGTAGCATCACACTATTCCAGAATAATTCTGACTGAGATATATAGATATGTGGTAGCAAGTAAGGTTATCTATAATACACTACTCTTAATAGATATAGATACCTTCACAGCTGATCTCAGTCAGTACACTAAGTTCCCTATGGGTATTTATAACATCCCACTTCACCACATATATTGGGGTCTCGCTCTTGGGATTTTGAATCTTTAACTATTAAAAATATTGGGGGTAATTCACTTCAGGGAATATAAGAATTAAAAGGTATCCTTGGGTGGAATTAAATAAGGTTGAGCTCACGGTGCCTGTGTTGTCCATTAGATATATAGTTAGAAATTGAATTGTTGGGTAGACATTATAAAAATTTACCTGATAGACAATGGCGGACCTGGCCAAATTTCGATCTGCTGCGGTTCAGACTGCAAAAGAGTTAGGATTAGATGGGCAAGTTATGGTTGCCTATGTCACAACGGAATGTGACAAATTTATTGAACGCGAAGAAAGAAGATTAGAAAAAGAAGCCGAAAGAAGGTTAGAGGCTGAAAGGGAAATTAAGAAGTTACAATTTGAAGCTGAGGCTGAGACTAAGAGGTTGCAAGCTGAGGCTGAGACTAAGAGGTTGCAGATTGAGGCTGACAAAGAGGCTAAGAAATTGGAAGCAGAAAGAGAAGACAAAAGATTAGCTGCAGAAGAGAGGAAATTAGCTGCAGAGAGGGAAGCAGAAAAGGAGGAGAAAAGATTACAAAGGGAACATGAATTACGACTAAGGGAGTTTGAGTTTCAAGGCCATGCTCCTGAAAATGGTGCCAGTCCCTTTGCCTCTGATGCTACGGTTACTCAAGGAGCCTCAACCTCAGCTATGAATTTTCATTTAGATCATTTTGTTGAGAAAGACGATGATATTGAGAGCTACCTAAATAGGTATGAACTATTAGCCACCACGTATGGGTTAGAGAGAGAAAGGTGGAGCTTAAAGTTATCTCAGGGACTTCGTGGGGCAGCTTATGAAGTTTTTGCAAAAATGAGCAGAGGTGATCAGGAAAATTATGACATGCTAAAGCAGGCTCTTTTGTTAAGGTATGAAAAGAATGCAGAATTCTATAGAAAAAAATTTAGGAATGCTAAACTACTGTCAGGTGAAACCTATCACCAGTTCTCTGCACGAATAGAGACATACTTGGAGAAATGGACTTCTCTGGGGAAAACCCAAGATCTTAAGGAAATGGTCCTTATAGAGCAACTAAGAGAGTCCATGGCTCCAGACCTGAGAAAGTTTCTCATGGAACAAGGTGCAGAGAGGCTGGATGAGTTGCTAAATGTTGCTGAAAGGTATCAAGCAGCTCAAGCAGAGGTAACAGGTAATAAAAAGAAACAGGTGGACAACTTTAGGGCACCACAGAACTTTAATAAATTTGATCCTAGGGATCAAAATAAAGGTAAGCACCAATTTGATAGGCCACGGTATGACAATAAAAATAAATTCCCACAATTCGATGAAAGGAAATATGATGAAAGAAAATCTTTCAACCAAGGAAAAAGGTGGTGTAAGAATTGTCAGATGGACAATCATGACACTGACCGTTGCAGAAGGAAACCTGTGTATATGGCAACCCTTCAGGTCAGGTCGACCTCAAGACAGGAGGAGGATATTATGTTAGATACCACTCCAGAAGAGATGAGGAAGGCACAGGCTGGGGATAAAACACTCAAGCCTTGTTTCAGAAAATTGTCAACTTGTCATACAACTCCAGGCAAGGGAGATTTTTACATGAAAAACAAGTTGATGTATAGGAAGACTGGAGCTAGATCCAATGGTCACGGACAGCTGGTTCTTCCAAAAAGATATAGGACAGACTTAATAAGGAGCCTACATGTGAAACCAGATGGGGACCATGAGAAGATAGGTACCATCATTCAAAAGGTGGCTCACAATTATTATTGGCCCAAAGCAAGATGGGACATTGAGAACTTTGTAGAAAGGTGTAGCATAGCACATGAGGGAACACCCACAAGTGGGAACATGGATCAGGACCTGGACACGCCATGGGGCAAAATCAGGCCTGACAATAAAAGGAAAAATAGATTTGATAAAGTGGACCAAATGGAATGGGAAGCCCCTTTTCACGGACAAGCTTCACTTAACTGTTTTACAATGGCCACTATGCGGAGAGTGCAAAAAGATGTCTTACCCCAGGATAAGCCGACACTCCCTCAATCGGACTTAAACAAACTGGAGGAAGAGGATGTAGAGAGGAAATCTCTCATCAAGAATTTTAAGAGGGGAGACAGCCCCAAAAGAAAAATTGGTAGCGGTCGTTTTGTGAATGATAATTCTGGGAGGAAAAATCATCACTATAAAGCTTCAAGTGGAAGAGACCATACCGGTGCATGGACAAATAGGTCCACACAATTAAAGGTCCATATGTAGCTTTGTTAAGAACGTGGACTGATGAAAAGGCAGAGGAAAACATTACATCTTCATACCAATATGTGAATGAGCTGACCACTCGGTTGAAAACTGGCTGGAAACTTGCCAATGAAAATTTGAAACAAGCCAGGAAGAAACATGCTGCCTATTATAACAGGAAGGCGAAAGACAGAAATTTGGCTGTGGGAGAGAAGGTACTGCTTCTTTTGCCCGGGAGTCAGAATAAGTTACAAATTGGATGGCAGGGTCCATATACAGTTCTAGAGAAGGTGTCTAGAACAAATTATAAGATAGATAAGAAGGGGAAAGAAAAAATCTATCATGTGAATCTCCTGAAGAAATATTTGGAAAGAGAACATCAGGAAGAGACACACTTGTTGACCTTGTCCATCGCCATGGAGATGAAAAAGGAACCACTTTCATCATTTGAATATCCATTACACCCCTGTGAGACAGCAGCACAGGTGAAAATCAGTACACATTTAACGAAAACTCAGAAAGAGAGAGTGCAACAGGTTCTAAATAATCATGCAGAGGTGTTAACAGACCGACCAGGGCATACAAACCTATTGGAATATGATATGAAACTCATAGACTCCACACCTGTCTGTATGAAACCATATTCGATTCCGTTTGCTAAGGAAAAAGCTTTGAAGGAAGAGATAGACTATCTATTGAAGGAAGGAATTATTTCGCACAGTGAGTCTTCGTATAGCTCCGGTGTTGTACTCTTAAGGAAGCCCTCTGGAGAACATAGACTCTGTATAGATTACAGGAGACTGAACGCTATTACAGAAGGACAGGTGGATCCATTGCCGGATACAAATCAGCTGTTTGCCAGGCTAAATAAAGCTAAATATTTCTCAAAAGTGGATCTGAGTAAAGGATACTATCAGATTCCAGTAAAGCCTGAGGTTAGACCATACCTAGCTTTTAGTACCTCAGAAGGACACTATGAGTTTAATAGATTGCCATTTGGATTGAAGAATGCGCCTAGTGTCTTCTCTAGAATGATGAGAAAATTATTGGATCCTCTGAATAATCCCTGTATAACAAATTTTATGGATGATATCCTTATAGCAACAGAAACATTTGAGGAACACATTGACTCTCTGAACATGCTGTTTGATCGACTTAGGGAGGCAAATTTAACAGCCCGTCCAACCAAATGTTGCGTTGGATGTAAAGAATTGGAATTTTTGGGACACACAGTTTATCAGGGAAACATGACCCCTGACCCAAAGAACTTAGAGAAACTACAGAAAGCCCCGAGACCACAAACCAAGAAGGACGTGAGATCCTTTGTCTCATTATGTGGTTTCTACCAGAAGTATATCAAAAACTTTAATTCCATATGTGCACCTTTAACGGAATTGACACGTAAAGGACTTCCAGATCGCATTACATGGACACCACAATGTGAAATGACTTACCAAGAATTGAAGGAAAAGCTCACAAGTAAACCCATTTTGAAATTACCTGACTTAAGTCAAGAATTCATAGTAAGGACGGATGCAAGTAATATTGGGTTAGGTGCAACTTTACTACAGAAATCAGATGCATTGGATGGGGAATTAAGCCCAGTGGCATATGCTAGCAGAAAGTTGAATAAAGCTGAAATCAACTACTCAACTAGCGAAAAAGAATGTCTTGCAGTAATATGGGCAATAAAGAAATTCAATATTTATCTATATGGGAAGGCATTTAAGTTGCAAACTGACCACAAACCTTTATCGTTTTTAGCACAGGCTAAGCATGAGAACTCTAGGTTACTCCGATGGTCTTTGCTTCTGGCTCCATATAATTTTAGCATTGAATATATATCTGGAAAAACCAATCTGGGAGCGGATTTTTTAAGCCGCCATCCGTGTGATGAGAATCACCGTAAACCCCAGAAATAATAATAAATTTCTATATGTGTATATAGAATAAAGGACTGACATATAATGTCTGTTTTAAGAGGGGAGGTGTCATGAAATATTCTAATCCACATATATAAATTATTAGGTAAATATGAAGCCTAACAAATAAAATTAATAAAGAGAAGAGCAATGGTAAAATAACAGTGCTGTCACAAAGAATGTACTCGAAATCCCCCTTGTTTTCTGCTTCGTCTGCAAATTGTAACGCTTTCACGTTGATATAAAAGCTTACTGTATTATTACCCGCCTTCTTCAATGAAACGTGTGCTGCATTTCTAAGAAAAACATTGAGACGTACTGCGTAATGACCTAAATTAATCCTAACATTAATTATATTACGTTACCAAAACGAACGAACAGATGGACAAAAGGATAGCGAGAGGGGAGGGCTGAAAATCAGGAACGCATGCAACACGCGACGCGCGATATACAAATGCTGGCATCACGCGTGTAAGTCTACAAGCACTAACTTTTTCAGACGGACAGTGATAAAATACACTACCCTTTCCCAGAGTTAGGTTTATAAATCATAACAAACTCTTATTAGAAAAGACAACATTAGATGGGTTTACGTTTGAACACATAACAGTACCCAGACAGCACATCTTCGAAACAGGAGGTAGAAGAAATTGCATATTTTGAACGCAGCCACGTAGCTCCTTTAAATTAGTATTTTTGGGTTCCTTAGGGCTTGCTGACAAATAATATGTAAAACGTTACGCAAATAGTCCAGGAATTAATAAATTATACCCAAAATAAAATATTGGGGGTGCCTGACAGCATAAAATCATTTCTGCTCATAAGATTTTTTTTTTTAACGTGTTTGAAAAAAAATTTACGTTACAGAAATAGCCTACCATGTAAACTTCAAATTGATTGGAGCGCAACAAATGAAAGCCTAACCACGATTGGTCGGGCTATAAATACTATCTTGGTTGTTAGGGGAGACGGGAAAAGATAACATTTTTTCAAACACTTGTCGAAACGTGGCTCATTGGCCAGTCTCGCTGATATACACACTTGGGAGCGTTAGTTCGAAACCACTTGTTTAAATACACTTGATAAAGCATCAGTGCGTTGAAGCCAGCTTATATTTGGCTCAATAAAAGCCTGGAAGATAAGCAGATGAAAATTTGTGCCAGTTTGTGCCAGAATTCATTGCTAATCAACGTATCTGTGTTATTCGTATGAATTGTGGTAAGCTTGAACCATTTAATATCTTTTAATGAAAATTGAATGTGAATTGTTGATTTATGCCTGTATATATATGTGTAGTTCAGTGGCAAACGTGAGGTAAAGCCTAAAATGCTCCAGCCTGAACGGAGGGTGTCGGAGAGAAGTAAAACGGCATGGAATGGCCAAACAGTACACTGACACCTGGATGATTGACTAGAAAGAAATAATGCTGGAAGTGCAGAGGCGTAGTAACCATTAAGAAGGGTAATACTGGAATAAAGTATTTCAAATGAAGCTGACTGTTGGCCTAACGCTCTGAACGCAATGTTTGTGCTGTATTGTGATCAGTGTAAAAGAGAATATAAATTAGTTATGAAGTAGAAGGTACATCCTTCTTGATTTCAGGGACAGTGGTCTTGATGGTACTGAGCAGCATCTGGTCAGAGATTTGCTGAATCCAGAGTCGGACAGCATACTCCTTGGTCCTTTTAGCTATCAGTGAGGTGTCTCCTGAGCCCAGAGGAGAATTCGAGCAGAGGAGTCCTTTCCTGCCGCCATCACTCAAGATAAGCAGAGTTGGCCAGCTGAGCTCAACATTATGTCCCCTCATCTTGAAATAACTTTATAAAAATACTATTCAGAGGGGAATTTACTTGTCTTAAAATCAGGAACTTTGAACATCTCAAATACTGGTCCCTAAAGACAAACTATTGAAGTCATGATGACAAATACCAACAGAGCTTGAACAAAACAAAACCAGTATTACCTCATTTTACTACTACACAACTGACACACATAGAACATTTGTAATAATATATGTCACTACAATATTCATATTAAATACATTCTGTACATAACTTGTAATTTAAATTGATTGTGATTCCTGGTTCCCTTGTAGTTGAATCAGGACACATATTCATTCATGCCAGTAATGAATACATATTGTTATTCGAAAGTTTATCAGTGACTCTTTTAAGATATCTTTGTAGAATGTTATATGTATGTGAGTGTCACAGTGTTGTCAAGAGTAGTGGATTAAATTAAATTGTTTATCTGTCTGTTGTTGTGACTTACACTTCATCATACACATACCCTAGACACATAACGTAGCATCACACTATTCCAGAATAATTCTGACTGAGATATATAGATATGTGGTAGCAAGTAAGGTTATCTATAATACACTACTCTTAATAGATATAGATACCTTCACAGCTGATCTCAGTCAGTACACTAAGTTCCCTATGGGTATTTATAACATCCCACTTCACCACACAAAGCAACTCACACTGCATTGTGCACGTCAGTGCGTGAATCAATCGAACGCACAAATAATAAAATATATAAAGACTGGTGCGTACATTTGGCAGGACCGAAGACTACCCCCTTAGGTAATAAATGTACGTAACAGCTCCCTTATCACCTCCCCTTAAAAAAATTAATTCTATTAATTTTTTTTTTTTTTAACTTAGTACCCGAGAGAGGTGAGTCAAAACTACAACAAGATATATGAAATGCATAAAGTTATATCATATTAAGAAAAGAATATTAAACGAAATGAATATAACTAAATGATAGTATGCATTAAAGCACACATCCACAAACGACCTACTTTGGAACGATGTGGTAAAACAAGTTTGAAAATGAAAAATGAAAAACTAAGACCCGTGAATGTAGGTATTACCTGACAACTAAGAAAGTTAGTTTGTGTGTGATCCATAATCAATTAAATATATTAAATTGAATTAATCTAATTTATATATTCCTTAATTACTAACAAATAACTAGTTAACAATCGACGAGATAATGTTCTCAATGTTCCATACACGATATAATATATTCTCTAACACGTTATGTAGTGTAATATGTTCCATAGGAATAACAAATGTATATTTGTCGCTCTTAACAATGTTGCCATATTAATAAAAAGTTACTGTAGTACCAATGTTCCCGTACTAAGAAAACGTTAATATAGTATCAATAACAATGTACAAAGTTATTCATGTTATCGGTGAGGATGTTCCAACATCTGGAAGTGGCTTAGTTTCGACACGTTCACTTGGGCATCTTGAAAGACAGTCTGCGAACACATTCTGCACTCCAGGAATAGCTCGTATCTCAAAATGGAACGGTTGAAGCGCTATAGCGTAACGCGCTGACTTTGATGACTTAACGTTCCCTGTATTCAGTGCGGTAAGAGCTTTCTGGTCAGACTCCACCACAAAGTGTGAGCCGAGAAGGTAACGTTCCAGTTTTGTGATTGCCCACACCAATGCGAGGAGCTCTTTATCGAGAACGGAGTAATTGAGTTCGCTCTCCGTAAGTTTTCTGGACACGTACATCACCGGAAATAAGGTGCCGTTATATTGCTGCATCAAAACTGCAGCGATAGCGTAAGAAGATGCATCACTGCGGAGAATGAAATTGAGATTTTTGTCAGGCAACCTCAAAAAAGGTGCATTTGAAAAAAATTGTTTTATATAGTCTAACGCCGTTTGGTGATCCTGCGACCACTTTATTACATTAGATGTGCCTTTCTTCAGTAGAGAAGAAAAAGGTGCAGTTATATTAGACAAATGAGGGATGAATTTTGAATAGAACTGTATTAGTCCTAAAAGCGACCTAACTTGTTTTTTTGTCTTAGGTGCTGAAATGTTTAAAATTTTAGAGACGTTACTGTCTTCTGTATACATGAAACCATGTCCTATGCGGTGACCCAGAAATGAGATGTCATGAAAACCGACAAAAGCCTTTGAAGGTTTCGCTGTTAAGTTATAATCCCGCAAGGTAGAAAGTAAAGATTTTAAACCCTGAATATGTTCATCCCAAGAGTCACTGAAAAGACAGGTGTCATCTATATAAGTAATGACATCGGGACGATGAGACAATATGCGGCGCATCATGCGTACAAAGGTAGCTGGCGCATTCATTAATCCGAATGGCATAAAATTCCATTGAAAAAGACCCCGTGGCGTCGAGAAAGCGGTGAATGGCTTTGCTTTAGTAGTGAGTGGCACTTGCCAATAACCCTTTGAAAGGTCAAATTTCGAAAAGAATGTGGCATGAGATAATTTCTCCAATAAGTCGTCTAAAAGAGGTAATGGTTCCGCATCGAATTTTGTAACTTTGTTTAATTTCCTGTAATCTACGCAAAGACGTATATTGTTGTCCTTCTTCCTAATGATTACCATAGAAGAAGAATATGGTGATGAAGATGGTTCAATTATATTTAATTGAAGCATCTCATCCAATTCCTTATCAACCTTATCACGAAAGTGTAAAGGAATAGGATATGGGCGAACTCGAACAGGCGTATCGTCAGTCAGAATAATGTCATGTTGGATGACTGACGTATGACCTGGGATGTCAGTGAGAACATCCTCATACGAGTATAGAATATTAGAGACTTGCTGACGTTGATCAGCCGAAAGAGTAGATGAGATTGTAACATCATTCCATTTCTCAGTGGAATGGAGTGGTACCACTGGTATTGGTAGTTGTTCATCATCGAAAGAAGATTCTTCTTCTTGGATGACTGACAAACTAGAATAGTGTTGAATAGGAGGTGTAGGATCGTCAGTTGCCTGAAACACTGACTGTAGATAATCAGGACGTGAGTAATACTCCTTCAACATGTTAATGTGGAAGGTTTTATGTTTACCATTAACATCAACGATGTAGTCGACATCGGATATTCTTGAGATGATCCTGAAAGGACCTCTCCAGGTAATTAAAAGACGACTGTTATGCGCAGGTAGTAAGACAAAAGCTTCATCACCAGGTATGAGCTGGCGAAGACGTCTATACTTGTTTGCAAATAGACGAGCTTTTTCTTTGGCTTGTTCAGATGATGCAGTAGCTAGTCTACAAGCATCTATGATTCTCTTTCTCAGAGAGATCACATACTCATAAGAGGATTGAGTTTCCTCTTCAATATTCTCGTCAACCAATAAGTCGTGGATTAACGACATAGGACCGCGTGGTTGCATGCCAAAAACAAGCTGGAATGGAGAAAACCCCGTGGATTGATTTTGTACTTCGCGATACGCAAAGAGACAAGCGGGTAGGACCCGATCCCAGTCTTGGGGATGGTCTTGAGTCATCTTACCCAACAACTGCTTGAGTGTCCTATTGAGACGTTCAATTAACCCATTTGACATCGGATGATAAATAGAACTAAGAGATCTGTCTATACCTAATGTCTTCATAACTTGAGACATGGATTCAGAAATGAACTGAACCCCATGATCCGACAAGATTTTCCGTGGAAAACCAATGCGTGAAAAGATTAACATCAATGCCTCTGCTACACTGGCAGATGAAGTGTTCTTGAGAGGGATGGCCTCAGGCCAACGAGTGCACATATCAATGCACGTAAGAATATGCGTATGCCCTCTAGCAGATGGAAGCATCGGACCAATAATGTCTATAGCCATTTTATCAAATGGTCTAATCGGGATGTCCGCAGCTTGAATAGGAGCCGCATGAAATGGACCCCGTACCTTAACTTCCTGACATATCAAACAGGACCGACAATAGAGAGTGATGTCCCTATGAACGCCTGGCCAGTAGAATGCCGAAAGCACTCTGGATTTGGTACGCGAAAAACCCATATGGCCCGCACATTGCGAGTCATGCGCATGTCGTAATATACGAGATCTCATAGAGGATGGGACTAAGATCTGATAACATAAGGATGAATCCTTTTCCCGTATTACTCTAACCAAAATCCCATTCTTAAGTATAGAGTCATGTCTAGATTTTGCAAGTTTGTTGCTTGTATTCTTTTTGTTCACATACTGAAAATTTTTTTTTAATGAATCATCATTCTTTTGCAATGTTGCAAACAACTCCCGTGAAATAGGAGCATCATCATCACAAGTGGTATGAACTGTAGGTTCAATAGGTGTATCATGCGACATATTAGTAGCTTGCGCTCTAGTCACTACTGCATTTGCAGTTTGAATATGTCGCTCTTCCCATTCAGCTATTTGCTGCGGGTGTACACTCTTTAATACCATGTATGCGACCAAGTATTACATCACATATTGGATTTGGAAGAAGACATGCTTGGATCTTTCCTGAAAAGAAAGGTGTATTAAGATCAATAATAGCAGTGGGAAATGTTTCGACGGTGCCGCCGAAAGTCACACACTTGACAACCCGGCCCGTGGCACAACTTGGGTTGATCAGCGAGGTCCGGACGCCCACAGTGCTACAACCTGAGTCAAATAGGAGAGAGCATGAAATGTTGTTGACAAATCCCTTGTTAAACTTAAGAGAGCCCTGTCCCTGGTGTACTGACGTAGCAATGGCTGTGCAGACTATAGGTAGGCTAGGCAAGGTATGTCCGCAACGCAGCGTCGTGATCGCCTTAGGCTGGAAAAGAGTCGAGCATTCTGGACAGTCTTTCACCTGGGTACAATCAAGAGAACAAGACATAGCATTGTGAGTTTCAGTTACTTTACCCTGTTCAATGTTAGCCTGTGTATCACTTAAAGCGACATTAGAATGTCTACCCGTATTATTTGACGATCTATCTCTGCGACGCGATCGATTTTGATTATTTGCATTAAAATTGCCATAATTGTCATTTCTACTAGAGTTAAAATTTGGATGAGTCCGATAGTTTGTATAATTAAAGTTATGCTGTTCTTTAAAATTTTTATTCCAAGAACCTTGTCTGTTTTGCGGACCCTGAGATCTTGATCTCCAGTTTTGTTTATTATAATGTCCTTGATTATTTTTAAAATTATTGTTACCAAAATCTCCTGATCTGTGAGCTTGGTTCCAAGAAACATTAAATGGAGCAGATTGTTGAAATTGCTTCCCTTTGTAAAAGTTATCATTGTTAAAATTGTAATTATTTCCCTTATTGACATACCTGTCAGCACTAAAGGAACGATTTCGTGAAAAATTGTTTTGTTGTGCTGCAAAAGCAACAGGCAATTCATTCTTAATCTGCGCATTACTTAGATCCATGGTTGGGTGAGCAGTGCAAAAATTTTTTGCATGTTCTTCTAAGTCTTTTATTGATAAAGGTTTCCGTTCTTGCAAAAATGCGAGAAATGTAGGATTTACAGACGATAGTACCTTATCGCGCATCAGTAAATCGAAGAGATCTTCATATGACTTTTCAATTTTGGATAATTCAATCCATCTTTCTAGTGTTAGTCGTATTTGTGACAGAAAATCATTGAAATTTCTGCTAGATTGAGGTAGTAATGTATGAAATCTTAAACGATATTCGTCTTCTGTCATTTGGAATTTTTGCAGAAGTGCTGCTCTAAGAGCATTATAGTCATTTTTCTCACCAATGCTGGTGGTATGATAAACTGCTAATGCATCCCCTGTAAGTAATCTGGATAAATATGTACAGTATAGCGCTTTATCCACGTTATAAGATCCACAAGTGGCCTCAAACCTATCCAGGAAGAATATTACGTCATCAGACGGGGGATTAAATTTTGGTAATTTAAGGTGAATTTCCTTAAAATAATCATGTCTGGATGGAGTTTGGCTTTCAAAAGTTCTCTGAGAATTAGCTTCCTGAGTAAACCTAATTCTCTCATATTCTGACTCTGCTAATTTCAGTTCATGCTGTCGTTTTTTTTTTCATTCTCTTCCATCTCAAGCTGAAGTCGTTTTACATTTTGTTCAGCTATTAATCTCCTATCTTCCATTTCTTTTTGTTTCTGTTCCATTTCCTTTTGAACTCGTTTATCTTCTAATTCAGCGGCTAATCTCATTTTTTTTCTCCTCTTCCTCAGCTATAAATTTCCTCTTCTTTTCATGTTCCTCAGCATCAATCCGTTTTTGATCTGCCTCAAATTTCATCTTCTTCTCTTGTTCCTCAGCCTCAAATTTCATCTTCTTCTCTTGTTCCTCAGCCTCAAATTTCATCTTCTTCTCTTGTTCCTCAGCCTCAAATTTCATCTTCTTCTCTTGTTCCTCAGCCTCAATCCGTTTTTGATCTGCCTCAAATTTCAAATTTTCCAATCTTAACTTTTCAGCTTCCAATCTTTGAGCTTCCAACCTTTGAGCCTCTTTATATTCTGACATAGCGAATTGTCTTACCTCTTCAGCAGGTATTTGCAAAGCTTTTGCTTGCTTAATGAAATAATCGAGTGAATACATTATTCTATATAAGTAGTCACAGTACTCTAGATATTTAAAATGATAATTAATCAATATAAATTAGTTAACCTTGTTACTATAACAAGTGTTCTTCGTTTCTGTCCTTAGAACGGTATAATGTTATCATATAATTATTAAATATGTTATTAATCAATAAATTTATGTAATCAAATGTCATGAAATGAACAACGAGAAAGACAATAGAAACATAACAGACAAGACATGATAAACTGGACGGGTGAACACAATCGTAGAAATAAAAAAAAAAAAAATGTATAACTAAAATAGAATATCGTAAAAATATACGACGATAACTACGATCAGATAATTAACAGTACAATTGACAAGACAGTGTAAAAACATAGGTTTTGTAAAAAACTGAACGACAGGAAAGGTGAGATGGACGCAAAATACAAACAAAATTCATCATAAAACTAAATTACGAATAAAAATAAATACGAAAACAACAATTAAAACTTGACACTACAGCTAAACAGTCAGGTGTCACAGACCACCAGACACAGTGGACCTAGAATCCTTCTACGCTCACGCGTAGGAACATTCCACTGAGGGAAATCTGCAAAACAATTCCTAAAGAACAGTCACGAAGGCCCTGGTGTGAAACTGGGATGTATCCTCCGTGAGTCTCCAAACCCTACCTCCCACAAAGAATACACAACATATAACACATAACACGGAAAATATAAAGGTGGACATAAACAATTAAGGCACAGCTAATAATAATAAAATGTATAACGGATACAAGTTATACTTAGCTCGCGTGTGCCGGGAAAAAAACAATGTGCCTCGTCTCCGTGGATGTACGTTTGAAGCTAAAATAATTCGATCTGCGAATACAGCATCAGCTCGCACGAAATGATAACGAAGGCAGTCAGTCCCTGTACAACCCGAAGTGAAGGTTGATAGATGACCTTGAGAATCTCGTAACGGTCAGTTGATTAAGATTCATTTTGACAACAAGTTCCAACTTGACGATGATGTCGCCTTGAAAGTACACATTCTATTTTCAAACGATTAATTTGATTGAGTAAGATCCTTTGAAATGATAAATTTCAGACCACGCTGGCGCACCAATTACTGTTGTAGCCGTTTATGGTAATTGGATTGGTCTTCATAACGCGAATGGTAATATGAAACAAAATGTCAATAAACTGTTCTGTGAAAACGAACTACAACAGGTAGTGTTTAAACTGTTCACTCGATGGTAGTACACAAGTCGGTTTACTGTACATATAGTTTATTCAACATGGCACATACGAAGAAACGAGACGATCATAGTTACAGATTATAGGTACAAAATGTCATACTTTGAAGTTGCTGATAATACTCTCAGCTTCTCAGTTATTCTTCAAGAATTAAGTCCTATAAACATTCACAGCAATATATTCAGGTTAGAGTTCTGAATCGGCTAACCTCTCTTTACATCCATGCCACGACTTTGGCATTGAAGCATGTACGGCATTTAAAATATGAAGCATACGAATAAATAAACTGGTTTACACGTAGGTATTATTCCTCTACGGTAATCTAATATGACCACCGACTCCGTCTGTCCATTCTAGGAAATTACATGCTAAGATGACTTCCCGCTAGACTACAACTGGGAGCGGCCTGATACTTTAGTTTACGGCAATAAATATACAAATATAACCGGGGCGACACTTACATGATCCTTCCATCATTGGCTTCGTCAAGAATACCAGTTGAATCAATATAACATACTGGCTTATACAAAACTGCCAGAAAATTCCAATAATATATATCTCGGACATAACAAAGTCCGCACTGCCCCGTTCAAAACATGACGTCACAATCCCCAAACTAGGTTACCCGTGCGTCCAAAGCAACTCACACTGCATTGTGCACGTCAGTGCGTGAATCAATCGAACGCACAAATAATAAAATATATAAAGACTGGTGCGTACATTTGGCAGGACCGAAGACTACCCCCTTAGGTAATAAATGTACGTAATAATACGCCTATGCACTGAAATACACAATCGGTGGAACGGTAACTGAACACACCGAAGGGTCAATGTAATGTTCAAAACAGTGCGGTAGGGAGCTGAAACACGGGGAAAATCACGTGAAATACGTTCAAGATGTTAAATCGAAATAGCTCACAAATATGAAGGGGTAAACCCTGTCAATACATGGTTGGACTAGGAGGTGGTCGATTTTGTATACTTTAGATAAAGAAAATTTAAAACCATAAATTTGTTAACGAGGGAAAAAATGTCCCCCTCGGGACATAGCGTTCATTCGGTCATATGCAAAGTTGCAACAATTACGATCAAGTGGTTGCAGAGATATTGAATATTAAACAGTGGCAAACATTGTGAAACGCACTATAGATATATGGTACTATCCTGTGACAATAATCGCACATCGTAATTCTTTCTCGTTATTTCTTGACATCTTACTTGTTAGTATCGTAAACGGTACTTAATAATGTGTCTAATCATCATTTAGTTCCCGGGGAGTTCTGTGATGAGGCAAAATATGATTATTGCTCCCTCATGCGACTGATACGAGGTGGTGTATGAGGTGATACACTCATCATGTACAACAAATTGCCTCAGAAACTACCACTGCAAAAGCATGTGAATACTTTATGGAGGCTTTCCATAAGGACATTATCTTCAGTGGTAGCTCCGTGCTCAGTATGGAGCCAGAAGGAAAGTGATGGTGATCATCATGAATGTATTTAAGTTCATCTATAAATTTTCCCTCATTAAACGAAAGTTGTTATTTATATCTTTCTCTCTCAGGAACATACCAGGGACAATGGTACCGAGGTACTCGCCACGGTTACGGCGTACGTCAGAGCGTCCCCTATGGACTGGCCTCACATTATCGGCCCAAGACCGTGCGTGCATCCTTGACCTCTCTTCGCTCCGAGAACGAGGATGAGCTGGTGGTCAAATCACGTGACAAGAAGCTGGACGAGAGCAGAGGCGGCTTCGTGCTCAAGGCCAAGTCAGATGAGACTCCGCCCACACGGCGGAAATCGATCTTCGACAAGCAGGGAAGATCCAGTCTCCGGAAAACTCTCATATCCGGCCTAAAGTTGAAGAAGCAGAAAAGCACCGGTGATATCAACGATTCGCCCAAACGCCAAACCGGCTCCGTCAGGTCCACCATTTCCAGCATCAGCCATGTTAGCGCGGATTCCAGCCAATCAGGTGTGACAACAGCATCTGTGTACACAGACAGCAACCTCAGCTTTGTCAGCCAGGATGACATCACGGATATTAATGTCACGGAGACCTACATGGGCGAATGGAAGAACGACAAGCGATCGGGTTTCGGCATGAGCGAGCGCTCCGACGGTCTAAAATACGAAGGAGAGTGGTACAACAACCGGAAGTACGGATACGGGGTCACGACCTTCAAGGACAGCACTCGCGAGGAAGGGAAGTACAAAAACAATGTTTTGATATCTTCCGGAAAGAAACATAAGTTATTTCTTATACGAACTTCAAAACTTCGGGAACGGGTGGACAGCGCTGTTCTCTCCGCGCAGAGAGCAGCACAAATTGCCCTTCAGAAAGCAGACATAGCAATTACAAGGTCAGTGCTTTGTCTTCTTTCTTTCTTTCCTAATAACATTTCTCACTGCTTTGTTTCCTCTCTTCTGTCTCTTTATTTATTTCTTCAATTTGTAGTCTCGTTTACCTTTTTATCTGCATGCTAGCATCTATTTCTTTTTTAAATACAAGTTTTACCTCTTTTTAGCGAGGCGCGCCCCGTTCAACCTAGACACAAGGTCCGCCGGTTATATTAGTGTGCATGTCCAAATATAAAAGACATTATGGTGTGATGTCTATTTAAAAAAAATTTAAACTGCATTCTATTTCTGGTATGAGAAAGAATAGAACGATTAGAATATCGGGGCATATTGAACAAGGCGACTAATATAAAATGTTGCAGGGACTGGCCGTCTCATCATCTAAATCTACTTGCTACATAAACCACAGTTACAAGAGCATGGGAATGCTTAGCTCTGGTTTTCTGTAAGAAACTAGCTGCTATTGTGGCTTGGGAATGCTTAGCTCTGGTTTTCTGTAAGAAACTAGCTGCTATTGTGGCTTGGGAATGCTTAGCTCTGGTTTTCTGTAAGAAACTAGCTGCAATTGTGGCTATGTGGTCTGTAAGGAGCGCAAATGAGAATTGTGATGGTTTCTGGTTTGTCATTAGTTCAATTTCTGTTTTAATAGCTCGTCTTTTGTCCGCATCTTTCATCTTGTGCGTGTGTGTGTGTGTGTGTCTGTAAGGATCCTACATGCAGCGTGGTGCAACAAGACCATACCAAAGGATTGGGAGATTGCAATCATAACACCGATTTTCAAAAAGGGTGACAATCGACAATGTGGAAACCATAGAGGCATATCCCTTCTCAGTGTCCCTGGTATAATCTACTCTAGAATCCTAGAGCAGAGACTCAGATGCCTAGCTGAGGCACAATTGGATGAGGTCCAGTGTGGATTCCGAGCAAACCGAAGTACTCAAGTCCTAATTTTCACACTCAGACAGCTGAGTGAAAAGGCTCTTGAGTATAAGCGTGAGATCCATCTCTGTTTCATAGGTTTGGAAAAGGCGTTTGACAGGGTCCCCTGGAGCAAACTTTGGAACTGTTTGGCAAGGAAGAACGTTCCAGCACCTCTGATTCATGCTATACAGAGCTTCTAGAAGTCTTGCAGAAATTATGCGAGGACAGCAAACCATAAGTCAGAAGAGTTCAGGACCACCACTGGTGTAAGACAAGGTGATATCCTGTCACCTTATCTTTTCATACTCCTCATGGACGATGTCATCAAGGCATGTAAGGAGAGAACAAGAAGGTATCAGTGGGGTACTGGAAGGTGAGACAGGTCTGTATTTCATAGCTGGCATTTGCTGACGATGTTGCCCTGATTGCTAAATTAGAGGCACATCTCCAATCCAACCTGCAAGTCTGGATGGAAGAGCTGGAGAAGAGAGGGATGGTCATAAGCAGCTCTAAAACAAAAACCATGGTGATATCACGAGAGGAAAGAAGACATCAGATTAGGCTGAGAGAACAGGTCCTGGAGCAGGTCGACCACTTTAAATACCTCGGAGCTGTTATAGACCGGAAGGGAAGCATCAAAGAAGAATTGGCAACTTGAAAAGAAGCAGCTGGGAGACTTTTTCAGGCCATAAATCGAGAATTCCTCAGCAAGAGAGAAGTTGGTAAGAAAACGAAGATGGCTGTATACCGCTCCACCTATGTCCCAGTCTTGACGTATGGATGCGAGTCATGGGCAATGACTACAACCCACAAAAGTCAGATCCAAACCTCAGAAATGAGGTATCTGATTAAGGTGGTTGAAGTAACAAGAAGAGACATGGTCCGCAACCAGACGATACGTCAAAGCCTAAAAATCCCACCCCCTGCAGACCCAAATAGAACACTCCCAATTAAGATGGTTTGGCCATGTCTGCAGGATGAGAGAAGATCGGCTACCACGACAAGCATGGGAAACTAAGAGCCAGGGATCCAGACCTCCAGGACGACCCAGAGTGCGCTGGGAGGACAACATTAGACAATCTTTGAAGGACCGAGGACGAGAATGGAACCAGGCCAGGAGGAAGACAGCCGATAGGATAGTCTGGCGTTCTCTCTTCCAAACCTCGACACCTCATGGTAGAAGGGAAACGACCAAGTAAGTAAGTAAGTAAGTGTGTTTCTGTTTCCGGATGTGAATGTACGTTTGAACGTTGGGTGACTGCGCGCCAAATGTTATGCAATTTAGACAAACATGGCGCATTTGTGTTCCGTATTCTAGAATGGAAAACATTCATAGAAGCTTGGAATCTGCGGGATCTGGTGTGGATCTACTGTCCTGGTCATGCAGGGGTACGCGATAATGAGAGAGCTGACAGACTATCATCAAGATCACGCACAGTGGGAACACTGGATATGGATAAGGGAGAGATACTCAGAACAATTAATGATCGCCTGTTAGGGAATGACACTGCAATAGATGAATCATCAAGGTTAAGACTGGATGTTGGAATTTGGCATCAAACGTAAGGCTAGAGAGATGGACGTATGAGAGGATGCATCCGTCGTGTATACAACCAGTGTGCTACAGGAACAATTAGCATTCACACTTTTCCACATATACTGAGGGACACTGAGCACCTATGGGCTTGCCCGGAGTACAATGAAGTTGATTCTGTTTAACAATAACAATTGTAGTATTTTGAATGTTTGTAATGTAGGGGTAATACAAGCGATCCACATTGACAGTAGCCAGTTATGGTTCCTGGGGGTGTCTGCTGAGACAGAAAATGAATAAGATTACTGCACCCTCGGGCATCCTATAAATATAATCTCAGCTTTTTCTATCAGTACGTAACGCTAAGGGGTGCAACTTTGGTTGAAAGTTAGACAGTAATTGTATTGCTTCCCTTATAGGTACTCTCTCGAAAATAGTAACACTTACCAAAGAAGAATGTGCAAATGACGGTGTGCACAAAAATATATTTAAAAATGTGTGATCCCGTATACACACATTGGGATCCTCGTTGCTGCTACATAGTTCGTGTACTGTGGTGATGCACAGTGGTTTAAAAAAAAAATACTTTTGAATAAGTAAAATTGCCGTGAGGTATTGGTACTTTTGAATGTAATTGCCGTCTTATGACGGGCTTTTACACTAGTCACATGATAATAAACGACCAACATGAGCTTCTGCATGAGGCTGACAACTTCATTATGTAAAACAAATTCGCTGTTAGAACCACCACTACAATATCGAGGGGGCGGGGGGGGGCCGGGGGGGGGGCGGGGGGGGGGGGGGGGGGGGCCTTTACGCAGACTTCCTGATAAGGACCAGCTGTAGCTGTGGTTTCATGCTCCGTAGGGAGTGAAAAAGAAAAGCCGGGCATCTTCACGTGCTATTCTCACTGGCGTGGGCGATTATGTCTCTGTACAATATTGCATCACTAGTTCTGATTATCATTTCAGTTCTTGCCTCATCTGTATGTCTTGATGTTAAATTGCCCAGTAAGTTCTCACATCGCCATTCTCTGTTTCTTGTGATTTCTGCTGCTGCATTAATTTTTCGCCCTCCATCTCTTTACTCACTCACCTGTTCCTTCTTTTAAGTTTTATACCTAGTTTTTCACCTGGCGTTCATGCGGTATTTCTTACTTGGATTTAACGTAGTAACTGCTGCGATCATGCACATCCCTTTGTTTTTTTTTAACGTTTTGTTCATTGATTCCCCGCATGCATTGTTTATACATGCATTCTCACTTTCTATTCTCGTGTATTTTGTATACATACATTCTCACTTTCTATTCTCGTGTATTTTGTGTACATACATTCTCACTTTCTATTCTCATGTATTTTGTATACATACATTCTCACTTTCTATTCTCATGTATTTTGTATACATACATTCTCACTTTCTATTCTCGTGTATTTTGTATACATACATTCTCACTTTCTATTCTCGTGTATTTTGTATACATACATTCTCACTTTCTATTCTCGTGTATTTTGTGTACATACATTCTCACTTTCTATTCTCATGTATTTTGTATACATACATTCTCACTTTCTATTCTCATGTATTTTGTATACATACATTCTCACTTTCTATTCTCGTGTATTTTGTATACATACATTCTCACTTTCTATTCTCATATATTTTGTATACATACATTCTCACTTTCTATTCTCGTGTATTTTGTGTACATACATTCTCACTTTCTATTCTCATGTATTTTGTATACATACATTCTCACTTTCTATTCTCGTGTATTTTGTGTACATACATTCTCACTTTCTATTCTCATGTATTTTGTGTACATACATTCTCACTTTCTATCCTCGTGTATTTTGTGTACATACATTCTCACTTTCTATTCTCGTGTATTTTGTGTACATACATTCTCACTTTCTATTCTCATGTATTTTGTATACATACATTCTCACTTTCTATTCTCGTGTATTTTGTGTACATACATTCTCACTTTCTATTCTCATGTATTTTGTATACATACATTCTCACTTTCTATTCTCGTGTATTTTGTGTACATACATTCTCACTTTCTATTCTCGTGTATTTTGTGTACATACATTCTCACTTTCTATTCTCATGTATTTTGTATACATACATTCTCACTTTCTATTCTCATGTGTTTTGTGTACATACATTCTCACTTTCTATTCTCGTGTATTTTGTGTACATACATTCTCACTTTCTATTCTCATGTATTTTGTATACATACATTCTCACTTTCTATTCTCGTGTATTTTGTGTACATACATTCTCACTTTCTATTCTCATGTATTTTGTATACATACATTCTCACTTTCTATTCTCGTGTATTTTGTGTACATACATTCTCACTTTCTATTCTCATGTATTTTGTATACATACATTCTCACTTTCTATTCTCGTGTATTTTGTGTACATACATTCTCACTTTCTATTCTCATGTATTTTGTATACATACATTCTCACTTTCTATTCTCGTGTATTTTGTATACATACATTCTCACTTTCTATTCTCGTGTATTTTGTGTACATACATTCTCACTTTCTATTCTCATGTATTTTGTATACATACATTCTCACTTTCTATTCTCGTGTATTTTGTATACATACATTCTCACTTTCTATTCTCGTGTATTTTGTATACATACATTCTCACTTTCTATTCTCATGTATTTTGTGTACATACATTCTTACTTTCTATTCTCATGTATTACATACATTCTCACTTTCTATGTATTTTGTGTACATACATTCTCACTTTCTATTCTCATGTATTTTGTACATACATTCTCATGTATTTTGTGTATACATACATTCTCACTTTCTATTCTCATGTATTTTGTATACATACATTCTCACTTTCTATTCTCGTGTATTTTGTATACATACATTCTCACTTTCTATTCTCATGTATTTTGTATACATACATTCTCACTTTCTATTCTCATGTATTTTGTATACATACATTCTCACTTTCTATTCTCGTGTATTTTGTGTACATACATTCTCACTTTCTATTCTCGTGTATTTTGTATACATACATTCTCACTTTCTATTCTCGTGTATTTTGTATACATACATTCTCACTTTCTATTCTCGTGTATTTTGTATACATACATTCTCACTTTCTATTCTCGTGTATTTTGTATACATACATTCTCACTTTCTTTTCTCATGTATTTTGTATACATACATTCTCACTTTCTATTCTCGTGTATTTTGTGTACATACATTCTCACTTTCTATTCTCATGTATTTTGTGTACATACATTCTCACTTTCTATTCTCATGTATTTTGTATACATACATTCTCACTTTCTATTCTCATGTATTTTGTATACATACATTCTCACTTTCTATTCTCATGTATTTTGTATACATACATTCTCACTTTCTATTCTTGTGTATTTTGTGTACATACATTCTCACTTTCTATTCTCATGTATTTTGTGTACATACATTCTCACTTTCTATTCTCATGTATTTTGTGTACATACATTCTCACTTTCTATTCTCATGTATTTTGTGTACATACATTCTCACTTTCTATTCTCGTGTATTTTGTATACATTCTCACTTTCTATTCTCATGTATTTTTGTTACATACATTCTCACTTTCTATTCTCATGTATTTTGTGTACTTTCTTTCATGTGTACATACATTCTCACTTTCTATTCTCATGTATTTTGTGTACATACATTCTCACTTTCTATTCTCGTGTATTTTGTGTACATACATTCTCACTTTCTATTCTCATGTATTTTGTATACATACATTCTCACTTTCTATTCTCATGTATTTTGTATACATACATTCTCACTTTCTATTCTCGTGTATTTTGTGTACATACATTCTCACTTTCTATTCTCGTGTATTTTGTATACATACATTCTCACTTTCTATTCTCGTGTATTTTGTGTACATACATTCTCACTTTCTATTCTCATGTATTTTGTATACATACATTCTCACTTTCTATTCTCGTGTATTTTGTATACATACATTCTCACTTTCTATTCTCGTGTATTTTGTATACATACATTCTCACTTTCTATTCTCATGTATTTTGTGTACATACATTCTTACTTTCTATTCTCATGTATTTTGTGTACATACATTCTCACTTTCTATTCTCATGTATTTTGTATACATACATTCTCACTTTCTATTCTCATGTATTTTGTATACATACATTCTCACTTTCTATTCTCGTGTATTTTGTATACATACATTCTCACTTTCTATTCTCATGTATTTTGTGTACATACATTCTCACTTTCTATTCTCATGTATTTTGTATACATACATTCTCACTTTCTATTCTCGTGTATTTTGTGTACATACATTCTCACTTTCTATTCTCGTGTATTTTGTATACATACATTCTCACTTTCTATTCTCGTGTATTTTGTATACATACATTCTCACTTTCTATTCTCGTGTATTTTGTGTACATACATTCTCACTTTCTATTCTCGTGTATTTTGTATACATACATTCTCACTTTCTTTTCTCATGTATTTTGTATACATACATTCTCACTTTCTATTCTCATGTATTTTGTATACATACATTCTCACTTTCTATTCTCATGTATTTTGTATACATACATTCTCACTTTCTATTCTCGTGTATTTTGTGTACATACATTCTCACTTTCTATTCTCATGTATTTTGTATACATACATTCTCACTTTCTATTCTCGTGTATTTTGTATACATACATTCTCACTTTCTATTCTCATGTATTTTGTATACATACATTCTCACTTTCTATTCTCGTGTATTTTGTGTACATACATTCTCACTTTCTTTTCTCATGTATTTTGTATACATACATTCTCACTTTCTATTCTCGTGTATTTTGTATACATACATTCTCACTTTCTATTCTCATGTATTTTGTGTACATACATTCTCACTTTCTATTCTCGTGTATTTTGTGTACATACATTCTCACTTTCTATTCTCATGTATTTTGTATACATACATTCTCACTTTCTATTCTCATGTATTTTGTGTACATACATTCTCACTTTCTATTCTCGTGTATTTTGTGTACATACATTCTCACTTTCTATTCTCATGTATTTTGTATACATACATTCTCACTTTCTATTCTCATGTATTTTGTATACATACATTCTCACTTTCTATTCTCATGTATTTTGTATACATACATTCTCACTTTCTATTCTTGTGTATTTTGTGTACATACATTCTCACTTTCTATTCTCATGTATTTTGTGTACATACATTCTCACTTTCTATTCTCGTGTATTTTGTGTGCATACATTCTCACTTTCTATTCTCATGTATTTTGTGTACATACATTCTCACTTTCTATTCTAGTGTATTTTGTGTTTATACATTCTCACTTTCTATTCTCATGTATTTTGTATACATACATTCTCACTTTCTATTCTCGTATATTTTGTGTACATACATTCTCACTTTCTATTCTCATGTATTTTGTATACATACATTCTCACTTTCTATTCTCATGTATTTTGTATACATACATTCTCACTTTCTATTCTCGTGTATTTTGTGTACATACATTCTCACTTTCTATTCTCGTGTATTTTGTATACATACATTCTCACTTTCTTTTCTCATGTATTTTGTATACATACATTCTCACTTTCTATTCTCATGTATTTTGTATACATACATTCTCACTTTCTATTCTCATGTATTTTGTATACATACATTCTCACTTTCTTTTCTCATGTATTTTGTATACATACATTCTCACTTTCTATTCTCATGTATTTTGTGTACATACATTCTCACTTTCTTTTCTCATGTATTTTGTATACATACATTCTCACTTTCTATTCTCGTGTATTTTGTATACATACATTCTAACTTTCTATTCTCGTGTATTTTGTATACATACATTCTCACTTTCTATTCTCGTGTATTTTGTATACATACATTCTCACTTTCTATTCTCATGTATTTTGTGTACATACATTCTCACTTTCTATTCTCATGTATTTTGTGTACATACATTCTCACTTTCTATTCTCGTGTATTTTGTGTACATACATTCTCACTTTCTATTCTCATGTATTTTGTATACATACATTCTCACTTTCTATTCTCATGTATTTTGTATACATACATTCTCACTTTCTATTCTCGTGTATTTTGTGTACATACATTCTCACTTTCTATTCTCATGTATTTTGTATACATACATTCTCACTTTCTATTCTCGTGTATTTTGTATACATACATTCTCACTTTCTATTCTCATGTATTTTGTGTACATACATTCTCACTTTCTATTCTCGTGTATTTTGTGTACATACATTCTCACTTTCTATTCTCGTGTATTTTGTGTACATACATTCTCACTTTCTATTCTCGTGTATTTTGTATACATACATTCTCACTTTCTATTCTCGTGTATTTTGTATACATACATTCTCACTTTCTATTCTCATGTATTTTGTGTACATACATTCTCACTTTCTATTCTCATGTATTTTGTATACATACATTCTCACTTTCTATTCTCATGTATTTTGTATACATACATTCTCACTTTCTATTCTCGTGTATTTTGTATACATACATTCTCACTTTCTATTCTCATGTATTTTGTATACATACATTCTCACTTTCTATTCTCATGTATTTTGTGTACATACATTCTCACTTTCTATTCTCATGTATTTTGTGTACATACGTTCTCACTTTCTATTCTCATGTATTTTGTATACATACATTCTCACTTTCTATTCTCGTGTATTTTGTGTACATACATTCTCACTTTCTATTCTCATGTATTTTGTGTACATACATTCTCACTTTCTATTCTCGTGTATTTTGTGTACATACATTCTCACTTTCTATTCTCATGTATTTTGTATACATACATTCTCACTTTCTATTCTCGTGTATTTTGTGTACATACATTCTCACTTTCTATTCTCATGTATTTTGTATACATACATTCTCACTTTCTATTCTCGTGTATTTTGTGTACATACATTCTCACTTTCTATTCTCGTGTATTTTGTGTACATACATTCTCACTTTCTATTCTCATGTATTTTGTGTACATACATTCTCACTTTCTATTCTCATGTATTTTGTATACATACATTCTCACTTTCTATTCTCGTTTATTTTGTATACATACATTCTCACTTTCTATTCTCGTGTATTTTGTATACATACATTCTCACTTTCTATTCTCATGTATTTTGTATACATACATTCTCACTTTCTATTCTCGTGTATTTTGTGTACATACATTCTCACTTTCTATTCTCATGTATTTTGTGTACATACATTCTCACTTTCTATTCTCATGTATTTTGTATACATACATTCTCACTTTCTATTCTCATGTATTTTGTATACATACATTCTCACTTTCTATTCTCATGTATTTTGTATACATACATTCTCACTTTCTATTCTCATGTATTTTGTATACATACATTCTCACTTTCTATTCTCGTGTATTTTGTATACATACATTCTCACTTTCTATTCTCATGTATTTTGTGTACATACATTCTCACTTTCTATTCTCATGTATTTTGTATACATACATTCTCACTTTCTATTCTCATGTATTTTGTATACATACATTCTCACTTTCTATTCTCATGTATTTTGTGTACATACATTCTCACTTTCTATTCTCATGTATTTTGTATACATACATTCTCACTTTCTATTCTCGTGTATTTTGTATACATACATTCTCACTTTCTATTCTCATGTATTTTGTATACATACATTCTCACTTTCTATTCTCATGTATTTTGTGTACATACATTCTCACTTTCTATTCTCGTGTATTTTGTGTACATACATTCTCACTTTCTATTCTCATGTATTTTGTATACATACATTCTCACTTTCTATTCTCATGTATTTTGTGTACATACATTCTCACTTTCTATTCTCGTGTATTTTGTGTACATACATTCTCACTTTCTATTCTCATGTATTTTGTATACATACATTCTCACTTTCTATTCTCATGTATTTTGTGTACATACATTCTCACTTTCTATTCTCATGTATTTTGTATACATACATTCTCACTTTCTATTCTCGTGTATTTTGTGTACATACATTCTCACTTTCTATTCTCATGTATTTTGTATACATACATTCTCACTTTCTATTCTCGTGTATTTTGTGTACATACATTCTCACTTTCTATTCTCATGTATTTTGTATACATACATTCTCACTTTCTATTCTCGTGTATTTTGTGTACATACATTCTCACTTTCTATTCTCATGTATTTTGTATACATACATTCTCACTTTCTATTCTCGTTTATTTTGTGTACATACATTCTCACTTTCTATTCTCGTGTATTTTGTATACATACATTCTCACTTTCTATTCTCGTGTATTTTGTGTACATACATTCTCACTTTCTATTCTCGTGTATTTTGTATACATACATTCTCACTTTCTATTCTCATGTATTTTGTGTACATACATTCTCACTTTCTATTCTCGTGTATTTTGTATACATACATTCTCACTTTCTATTCTCATGTATTTTGTGTACATACATTCTCACTTTCTATTCTCGTGTATTTTGTGTACATACATTCTCACTTTCTATTCTCGTGTATTTTGTATACATACATTCTCACTTTCTATTCTCGTGTATTTTGTGTACATACATTCTCACTTTCTATTCTCGTGTATTTTGTATACATACATTCTCACTTTCTATTCTCATGTATTTTGTATACATACATTCTCACTTTCTATTCTCGTGTATTTTGTGTACATACATTCTCACTTTCTATTCTCATGTATTTTGTATACATACATTCTCACTTTCTATTCTCATGTATTTTGTATACATACATTCTTACTTTCTATTCTCATGTATTTTGTATACATACATTCTCACTTTCTATTCTCGTGTATTTTGTGTACATACATTCTCACTTTCTTTTCTCATGTATTTTGTGTACATACATTCTCACTTTCTAGTCTCATGTATTTTGTATACATACATTCTCACTTTCTATTCTCATGTATTTTGTGTACATACATTCTCACTTTCTATTCTCATGTATTTTGTATACATACATTCTCACTTTCTATTCTCGTGTATTTTGTATACATACATTCTCACTTTCTATTCTCTTTTATTTGTGTACATCTATTCCTGACAAAGACCTTTGTGGTCGTAACAAAGTCCGCTACGTTGTTCTTTGCCCTGTGAGATTTACACAATTATTTTTTTCATCTCACCGACTCTACAGCGTCTTTCTTCGTCTTCTTCTTCTGCGTTCGTCCTGAAAAGGACGTTTGTTACGTCTTGTCGCCGTTTACAGCAAAGCTTCGATATTTTTGCAGTTCGGACCGACACATCCGGTTTCAGCATAGCATTTTGGGACCGGGTTAGCCTTCCCTCTTCGATCCCTCTCTCAGCCAGACTGCAGTGATACATCCTGCTTCCAGGACCACCAGAGGTGGAGTAGGGTCTTGGTCAGCTCTGGTTCGCTGACCCTGACGCAAGCAGTCAAGCTATGGGTCGCTGACTGCATTTATCACTCTCTACAGCGACCGACTGGCAGAGTGGTGAGGGCGCTGACCTCTCGCAGCAACATTGCCAGGTGAGAAACACGGTGGCGTCACGCTCCAGCCTACCCAGCTGTAAATGGGTACCTGACTCTTCTCTGGAGTTAGGGAAGGCAAAGGCAGCGAGAAAGGAAACTGGTCATCTCACCTCTCAAAGCTGGAACTAGTATATTGAAGTCTCTAACACTTCAGTACCCTACGGCATTATCGGCCATTCGACTACCTTTACTTGTTTTTACCGACTCTGGTGACAGCTGTCTGCTGACATATCTTACTCTGCTGACAGCTGTCTGCTGACATATCTTACTCTGCTGACAGCTGTCTGCTGACATATCTTACTCTACTGACAGTAGTCTGCTGACATATCTTACTCTGCTGACAGCTGTCTGCTGATATATCTTACTCTACTGACAGTAGTCTGCTGACATATCTTACTCTGCTGACAGCTGTCTGCTGACATATCTTACTCTACTGACAGTAGTCTGCTGACATATCTTACTCTGCTGACAGCTGTCTGCTGACATATCTTACTCTGCTGACAGCTGTCTGCTGACATATCTTACTCTGCTGACAGATGTCTGCTGACATATCTTACTCTGCTGACAGCTGTCTGCTGACATATCTTACTCTGGTGACAGCTGTCTGCTGACATATCTTACTCTGGTGACAGCTGTCTGCTGACATATCTTACTCTGCTGACAGCTGTCTGCTGACATATCTTACTCTGCTGACAGCTGTCTGCTGACATATCTTACTCTGCTGACAGCTGTCTGCTGACATATCTTACTCTGCTGACAGCTGTCTGCTGACATATCTTACTCTGCTGACAGCTGTCTGCTGACATATCTTACTCTGGTGACAGCTGTCTGCTGACATATCTTACTCTGCTGACAGCTGTCTGCTGACATATCTTACTCTGGTGACAGCTGTCTGCTGACATATCTTACTCTGCTGACAGCTGTCTGCTGACATATCTTACTCTGCTGACAGCTGTCTGCTGACATATCTTACTCTGCTGACAGCTGTCTGCTGACATATCTTACTCTGGTGACAGCTGTCTGTTGACATATCTTACTCTGCTGACAGCTGTCTGCTGACATATCTTACTCTGCTGACAGCTGTCTGCTGACATATCTTACTCTGCTGACAGCTGTCTGCTGACATATCTTACTCTGGTGACAGCTGTCTGCTGACATATCTTACTCTGCTGACAGCTGTCTGCTGACATATCTTACTCTGGTGACAGCTGTCTGCTGACATATCTTACTCTGCTGACAGCTGTCTGCTGACATATCTTACTCTGCTGACAGCTGTCTGCTGACATATCTTACTCTGGTGACAGTTGTCTGTTGACATATCTTACTCTGGTGACAGCTGTCTGTTGACATATCTTACTCTGGTGACAGCTGTCTGCTGACATATCTTACTCTGCTGACAGCTGTCTGCTGACATATCTTACTCTGCTGACAGCTGTCTGCTGACATATCTTACTCTGGTGACAGCTGTCTGCTGACATATCTTACTCTGCTGACAGCTGTCTGCTGACATATCTTACTCTGCTGACAGCTGTCTGCTGACATATCTTACTCTGCTGACAGCTGTCTGCTGACATATCTTACTCTGGTGACAGCTGTCTGCTGACATATCTTACTCTGCTGACAGCTGTCTGCTGACATATCTTACTCTGGTGACAGCTGTCTGCTGACATATCTTACTCTGCTGACAGCTGTCTGCTGACATATCTTACTCTGGTGACAGCTGTCTGCTGACATATCTTACTCTGCTGACAGTTGTCTGCTTACATATCTTACTCTGGTGACAGCTGTCTGTTGACATATCTTACTCTGCTGACAGCTGTCTGCTGACATATCTTACTCTGGTGACAGCTGTCTGCTGACATATCTTACTCTGCTGACAGCTGTCTGCTGACATATCTTACTCTGGTGACAGCTGTCTGCTGACATATCTTACTCTGCTGACAGCTGTCTGCTGACATATCTTACTCTGCTGACAGCTGTCTGCTGACATATCTTACTCTGCTGACAGCTGTCTGCTGACATATCTTACTCTGGTGACAGCTGTCTGCTGACATATCTTACTCTGCTGACAGCTGTCTGCTGACATATCTTACTCTGCTGACAGCTGTCTGCTGACATATCTTACTCTGCTGACAGCTGTCTGCTGACATATCTTACTCTGGTGACAGCTGTCTGCTGACATATCTTACTCTGGTGACAGCTGTCTGCTGACATATCTTACTCTGGTGACAGCTGTCTGCTGACATATCTTACTCTGCTGACAGCTGTCTGCTGACATATCTTACTCTGCTGACAGCTGTCTGCTGACATATCTTACTCTGCTGACAGCTGTCTGCTGACATATCTTACTCTGGTGACAGCTGTCTGCTGACATATCTTACTCTGCTGACAGCTGTCTGCTGACATATCTTACTCTGCTGACAGCTGTCTGCTGACATATCTTACTCTGCTGACAGCTGTCTGCTGACATATCTTACTCTGGTGACAGCTGTCTGCTGACATATCTTACTCTGCTGACAGCTGTCTGCTGACATATCTTACTCTGCTGACAGCTGTCTGCTGACATATCTTACTCTGCTGACAGCTGTCTGCTGACATATCTTACTCTGGTGACAGCTGTCTGCTGACATATCTTACTCTGCTGACAGCTGTCTGCTGACATATCTTACTCTGGTGACAGCTGTCTGCTGACATATCTTACTCTGCTGACAGCTGTCTGCTGACATATCTTACTCTGCTGACAGCTGTCTGCTGACATATCTTACTCTGGTGACAGCTGTCTGCTGACATATCTTACTCTGGTGACAGCTGTCTGCTGACATATCTTACTCTGGTGACAGCTGTCTGCTGACATATCTTACTCTGCTGACAGCTGTCTGCTGACATATCTTACTCTGCTGACAGCTGTCTGCTGACATATCTTACTCTGCTGACAGCTGTCTGCTGACATATCTTACTCTGGTGACAGCTGTCTGCTGACATATCTTACTCTGCTGACAGCTGTCTGCTGACATATCTTACTCTGGTGACAGCTGTCTGCTGACATATCTTACTCTGCTGACAGCTGTCTGCTGACATATCTTACTCTGCTGACAGCTGTCTGCTGACATATCTTACTCTGCTGACAGCTGTCTGCTGACATATCTTACTCTGGTGACAGCTGTCTGCTGACATATCTTACTCTGCTGACAGCTGTCTGCTGACATATCTTACTCTGCTGACAGCTGTCTGCTGACATATCTTACTCTGCTGACAGCTGTCTGCTGACATATCTTACTCTGCTGACAGCTGTCTGCTGACATATCTTACTCTGCTGACAGCTGTCTGCTGACATATCTTACTCTGCTGACAGCTGTCTGCTGACATATCTTACTCTGCTGACAGCTGTCTGCTGACATATCTTACTCTGCTGACAGCTGTCTGCTGACATATCTTACTCTGCTGACAGCTGTCTGCTGACATATCTTACTCTGGTGACAGCTGTCTGCTGACATATCGTACTCTGCTGACAGCTGTCTGTTGACATATCTTACTCTGCTGACAGCTGTCTGCTGACATATCTTACTCTGCTGACAGCTGTCTGCTGACATATCTTACTCTGCTGACAGCTGTCTGCTGACATATCTTACTCTGCTGACAGCTGTCTGCTGACATATCTTACTCTGGTGACAGCTGTCTGCTGACATATCTTACTCTGCTGACAGCTGTCTGCTGACATATCTTACTCTACTGACAGTAGTCTGCTGACATATCTTACTCTGGTGACAGCTGTCTGCTGACATATCTTACTCTGCTGACAGCTGTCTGCTGACATATCTTACTCTGGTGACAGCTGTCTGCTGACATATCTTTTTTCTGGTGACAGCTGTCTGCTGACATATCTTACTCTGCTGACAGCTGTCTGCTGACATATCTTACTCTGGTGACAGCTGTCTGCTGACATATCTTACTCTGCTGACAGCTGTCTGCTGACATATCTTACTCTGCTGACAGCTGTCTGCTGACATATCTTACTCTGGTGACAGCTGTCTGCTGACATATCTTACTCTGCTGACAGCTGTCTGCTGACATATCTTACTCTACTGACAGCTGTCTGCTGACATATCTTACTCTGCTGACAGCTGTCTGCTGACATATCTTACTCTGCTGACAGCTGTCTGCTGACATATCTTACTCTGCTGACAGCTGTCTGCTGACATATCTTACTCTGCTGACAGCTGTCTGCTGACATATCTTACTCTGCTGACAGCTGTCTGCTGACATATCTTACTCTGCTGACAGCTGTCTGCTGACATATCTTACTCTGCTGACAGCTGTCTGCTGACATATCTTACTCTGCTGACAGCTGTCTGCTGACATATCTTACTCTGCTGAGAGCTGTCTGCTGACATATCTTACTCTGCTGACAGCTGTCTGCTGACATATCTTACTCTGCTGACAGCTGTCTGCTGACATATCTTACTCTGCTGACAGCTGTCTGCTGACATATCTTACTCTGCTGACAGCTGTCTGCTGACATATCTTACTCTGCTGACAGCTGTCTGCTGACATATCTTACTCTGCTGACAGCTGTCTGCTGACATATCTTACTCTGCTTACAGCTGTCTGCTGACATATCTTACTCTGCTGACAGCTGTCTGCTGACATATCTTACTCTGCTGACAGCTGTCTGCTGACATATCTTACTCTGCTGACAGCTGTCTGCTGACATATCTTACTCTGCTGACAGCAGTCTGCTGACATATCTTACTCTGCTGACAGCAGTCTGCTAACATATCTTACTCTGCTGACAGCTGTCTGCTGACATATCTTACTCTGCTGACAGCTGTCTGCTGACATATCTTACTCTGCTGACAGCTGTCTGCTGACATATCTTACTCTGTTGACAGCTGTCTGCTGACATATCTTACTCTGGTGACAGCTGTCTGCTGACATATCTTACTCTGCTGACAGCTGTCTGATGACATATCTTCTGCTGACAGTAATCTGCTGACATATCTTACTCTGCTGACAGCTGTCTGCTGACATATCTTACTCTGCTGACAGTAGTCTGCTGACATATCTTACTCTGCTGACAGCTGTCTGCTGACATATCTTACTCTACTGACAGCTGTCTGCTGACATATCTTACTCTGCTGACAGTAGTCTGTTGACATATCTTACTCTGCTGACAGTAGTCTGCTGACATATCTTACTCTGCTGACAGTAGTCTGCTGACATATCTAACTCTGCTGACAGCTGTCTGCTGACATATCTAACTCTGCTGACAGCTGTCTGCTGACATATCTTACTCTGCTGACAGCTGTCTGCTGACATATCTTACTCTGCTGACAGCTGTCTGCTGACATATCTTACTCTGCTGACAGCTGTCTGCTGACATATCTTACTCTGCTGACAGCTGTCTGCTGACATATCTTACTCTGCTGACAGCTGTCTGCTGACATATCTTACTCTGCTGACAGCTGTCTGCTGACATATCTTACTCTGCTGACAGCTGTCTGCTGACATATCTTACTCTGCTGACAGCTGTCTGCTGACATATCTTACTCTGCTGACAGCTGTCTGCTGACATATCTTACTCTGCTGACAGCTGTCTGTTGACATATCTTACTCTGCTGACAGCTGTCTGCTGACATATCTTACTCTGCTGACAGCTGTCTGCTGACATATCTTACTCTGCTGACAGCTGTCTGCTGACATATCTTACTCTGCTGACAGCTGTCTGCTGACATATCTTACTCTGCTGACAGCTGTCTGCTGACATATCTTACTCTGCTGACAGCTGTCTGCTGACATATCTTACTCTGCTGACAGCTGTCTGCTGACATATCTTACTCTGGTGACAGCTGTCTGCTGACATATCTTACTCTGCTGACAGCTGTCTGCTGACATATCTTACTCTGCTGACAGCTGTCTGCTGACATATCTTACTCTGCTGACAGCTGTCTGCTGACATATCTTACTCTGCTGACAGCTGTCTGCTGACATATCTTACTCTGCTGACAGCTGTCTGCTGACATATCTTACTCTGCTGACAGCTGTCTGCTGACATATCTTACTCTGCTGACAGCTGTCTGCTGACATATCTTACTCTGCTGACAGCTGTCTGCTGACATATCTTACTCTGCTGACAGCTGTCTGCTGACATATCTTACTCTGCTGACAGCTGTCTGCTGACATATCTTACTCTGCTGACAGCTGTCTGCTGACATATCTTACTCTGCTGACAGCTGTCTGCTGACATATCTTACTCTTCTGACAGCTGTCTGCTGACATATCTTACTCTGCTGACAGCTGTCTGTTGACATATCTTACTCTGCTGACAGCTGTCTGCTGACATATCTTACTCTGCTGACAGCTGTCTGCTGACATATCTTACTCTGCTGACAGTAGTCTGCTGACATATCTTACTCTGCTGACAGCTGTCTGTTGACATATCTTACATTCAAAGCACCATGTCTGCAAAGCCTGTCTCAGCATTTTGCGTGCTCTTACGAAGAACCACTTGTTACCTTTAGAATAACTTCTGGCTCGTTCGCTACCTACTTTCGTAATGATAGACATTTTTTTCTATCGGATTCTGAAAAAGAGGACAACTCGTATATATTGAATGTCACGGGGTTGAACAGATCTGTACTGCCTGAACTAGTTTCCTATACAGGTGGCTCCAAAAGAAATGAAATCAGGATTCAGGTGCCCGAAATACGCACGCCACCCACGTGCACATTTTTGACCAGTGTATATTGTCGCTAGCCTCCCAGTTGCTGTGCTGTGTGTGACGTAATGAAGTTACAACGCTTATGTTAGAAAGGACGGGAGCCCTTAGAAAGGCATGGCTGCGTGGGCTGGTGCAGCCAATGTCGTAATCCTGTTTCTAAGACGGAAATGTACACACAGCACAACTACAAATGTAATATTTATATCACGGAAATTCACACACAGCACAACTACAAATGTAATATTTATATCACGGAAATTTACACACAGCACATCTACAAATGTAATGTTTCTAACACGGAAATTTACACGCAGTACAACTACAAATGTAATGTTTCTAACACGGAAATTTACACCCAGCACAACTACAAATGTAATGTTTCTAACGCGGAAATTTCGGGAGCCGCGCTGGTGTAATGGTTAACACATTGCGCTGGGAATCAGGTGTTCAAGGTTCAAGCCCGGCGTGTGCATTTGAAAAAGTGTCATCGACCGGGATTTTGACTGAATAACCTGAACGGCTCCTGAGATAAACCCTCTGTGGATAGGAAGTTGTCGTAAATTTATTTTGAGAGAAAAGAGTCGTAGAAATAGTGGTCCGGTTTAGAGTGGAAAATGATGATGGAAAGCTCAGTGATAGAAAATGTAGATATTAAATAGTTGCTTCACAGCGGGCTGGAGGAGAGTAAAGACAGACTTATTTACGACAAATCGTTTCTCTCAATCTTCTCTTTCACTCTCCTGGTCAAACAATTATTTGCCAGTTTTCCATACCCGCATCTGCGCGCACACCGATTTGGTGTTTTTCACACACACAGGCGACGTTGATACAAACTATATTAAACGAATAAGGGGAAAAGTTGGGCTTTGGGTATATCCAACACACAGAACTAAATGAGTTTATGTGATTTTATTCACTTTAAACATCAATCACTAAAAATATCCGATATTACATAAATTATCATAAGTACACAAAATGCAAATAACAAGTTTGGAAGGGGTGAAGAAGATTGGTATCGACTAAGCCCTTCCCGCTTATTAGACAAAGATAAACCCAGTCCAGAGATAGATAATATCAGGAACACGGGTACGTTAACCTAACAGTGAAGTTAATTACTCTGAAAGAGGGGTTACAAAATTAGGTATAGGTGATAGAAAAACCTGTTCTTCCCAGCTGTTCTTCCCTTTACTAAGCAAATGGAAAGGAGGTGGTTTTAAACAGAGTTAACAAATTATCAACTATCCCACTTAAAGGAACAATGTAGGGTATACAGTAAAGATATATATTACCAGGTAAGCAAGTTAACAAAATGGTCACACAAAAAAAGAATTAATTTCCTGTCATTCATACACGCGCTAGCAAAGGCCTTCACTCATCTTGCTCTCACTTACCGATTGTGAAAAAATCTTGCACTCCATAGAATAACACAACAGCAGTTACACCTCAAACTAAATGTATGAGTGTTTGTTCAAGTTCTAGCCCCAGATTAGCGGGTAGGCGGTCAGCACATAAAAGGATCCCGTAATCGCTGGAAAATGAATCTGTAGTTGTGTCTCTTTTCTTAATAACAGTTTCTATGGGAGGGCACGGTCTCTGATACCGGGGTGAGGATGGTGTGGTCTATTTGACTATGCCGCTGATAATAAAATTCTTACGCGTGCTGGTACACTTTATCCGTGAGGTATGGTTTAAGTCCAGTGAGAAAACTAGTCACATCACTGTTCAGGAAATTATGAATTATCTCTCTGCGTCAGTAAACTAACAAAGCTCGGGCCAGTGTTCTTCTTCCCGTTACGACTTAAGTTGTTTGATGGTGCGTTAAATTTGTCTTTGGGTGTGCTTTCTTTGCTATAAGTTAGATAGCGGAATTCCAAACATAGAATCGCCTCAAAGATTAAAAATTTACACAGTCTCAACAAGTTCTGCGTCAGGGGAACTCTACACACTGTTTATGCTTTGCCTTGCTTAAATTGATTTCTTTATTGCTTTCTTAATGCTGGAATCGCACCGGTTACGATCACTCGCTCTGCACAGAATAGAAAACACTGCAAATATATATATAAAATCCAGGGGAAAATCTATAACCAGATTTCAATAAAGCTAGTGCTTCTGTAAAAGTCTGGCCAGCGAGTGATAACGTGTCTAGTTCTTCATGGTCTATTTAGCTAAAATGGAATGTAAGTTGAGTGGGACATGATAAACTTGACAACTTATTTGATCTCACGAACTTTTGGGGATCTGACCGCCAAATCAAGAGAAGAAACCGCACCCTGGTCTTCGTATCTCCGTTCGCTGCTACCCGTTCGCTTTCCCCCGTTCGCTCGGTTCCTCGATTGACACCGAGACGCGAAAATAGCGGCAAGCAACTGCGTCTCGTATCAGGGACCACTACTGTCTTTGATAGCGCCGATAGTCTCCCCTAAAATCCCTCAGTTCGTCTCTTTGATCTCGTGCCGCCTACTAAATGAGTCCCGGTGGAATGAGTTCTGGCAAACGAAAAGTTACAACAAATGTTCAGGGGTTCTAATGTTATGAAAAGCTAAAAGTCCCTTTAAATCATCCATCATATCAGGGAGAATTCACTTGTCAAACTAGACGTACGTCACAATCGTCCCCACTTTTAGACATGAAACCATTTTTCATGTTTCATTTTTTTGACAATGGAGGTGACCTGATTGGTGATTTTAGGATGAGTGGTATCTTCAGTTTGCTCTTCTTCCTCTGTAGACCAGTTTCTACTCAGGAAATCAGCCCCGACATTCTGTCTTCCCGGAATATATTCCACTTTGAAAGAATAAACGCTTAAAAGAAGCGCCCAACGCATGATCCTTGCGTTAAATTCTTTATTGGCACCAAGAAATGCTAACGGAGCGTGGTCTGTTTGCACCGTGAAAGATGTACCATAAAGAAACTCATGATGGCGTCTGATACCGTCAATCAGAGCAAGACATTCCCTTTCAACTACGCTGTAGTTCCGTTCCGCTTTATTTAATTTCCGACTGCCATAGGCAACTGGAAATAGCATGTTCAGGTCGCTGTCATCGGCTTGAAGCAGTGTTGACCCGATGCCCTGACCTGACGCGTCGACTCTCAGTACAAAAGGTTTCTTGAGGTCAGGCAACCTCAAGATGGGGTATGCAGACAACTGTCCTTTCAAAGTGCTATACGCGTGTTCGCACTTTTGATCCCATATGACCTTATCAGGACAACCTTTCTTTGTGAGGTCAGTCAGCGGTGCCGTCAGTCCGTTGAAGTTCTGGATGTACTTCTGATAGTATGCACATAGCGATATGAAGGAACGTACGTCTTTCTTCGTTCGGGGTCTTTTTGCTGCCACTATTTTCTCCACGTTCTTCTTAATAGGCCAACTGCATCCGTGAGAAATAGTGTGCCCCAGGAAGTCTAACTGTTCAAACCCGATGAGACATTTGCTAGGTCTGGCTGTAAGACCCGTTTCCTGTAGTCTCCTGAGGAGCATAGCAACCGTAGCAATATGTTCTTCATAGGTTTCCGATGCAATTAAGATGTCATCCATGAAATTATGGATATGGGGACTTTGCAAAGGTTGTAGAAGCTTCCTCATCATCCTGGTGAACACTCCTGGTGCGTTATGCAAACCGAACGGCATCACGTTAAATGTGTAATGTCCTTCACTAGTGCTGAAAGCTAACAAAGGTTTAATTTCCTCCTTGACTGGTATTTGATAATAACCTTTGCTGAGGTCAATCTTGGAGAAGATCTTTGCTTTGCTGAGCTTGGTGAACAACTCAGAAACAGTTTGGAGAGGTTCGGGCTGGAATTCCGTTACAGCGTTTAGCAACCTGTAATCAATGCACAGCCGAACTTCCTTATTGGGCTTCTGCAGCAGCACTACACTCGAGCTGTAAGGAGATGTAGACTCACTGATAATTCCTGCCTGACGCAGCTTGTCTATTTCTCCGCGAAGTGCATCAGCTTTAGCGTACGGGATGGGGTAAACTCTGGTTTGAACAGGGGTCTCGTTTGTTAATTTCATATCAAATTCAATGAGATTTGTTCGACCAGGTACATCCGTTAAGACTGCACTGTACTGTTTTAGTAGAGCCCTGGTTTCTGTTTGTTGTTCTGGTGAGAGATTGTCGCCGAACTTGACATCTTTAAAGGATTCTGTGGGTTGCAATGGATACTCCATGCAACCATCATCATCTTCCTCGTCTTCCGTTGCTATGGCGACAGCCAGGAGATGCTCGGAGGATGGCACCGGTCTTTCCAAATATTTCTTTAGCAGATTTATGTGGAAGACCTTCTCCTTTCCTTTGATGGAGATCTTGTAGTTGGTACGTGAGATCTTTTTAAGGACGGTAAACGGTCCTTGCCATCCGATGCGAAGTTTATTGCTTCCGGTTGGAAGTAGCAATAGGACTTTCTCCCCTGGTTGTAGTTCTCTCTCTTTTGCAGCTTTGTTGTATCTTTTAGTAATTTTAGCGCGGGCTTTCTTAAGGTTGGTAGTAGCTAGATCCCATCCTAGCTTTAGCCTTTCCTTAAGCTCAGATACATACTTGCTTGCAGAGACGACTGTCTCGTCAGCCTTCTGGTCTGTCAGGGACCGAAGTAAGGCTTCTAGTGGCCCCTTAATAGGTCTGCCAAATAAAAGTGTAGCTGGCGCAAAACCCGTAGACGCTTGGGGTACCTCTCGGTAGGCGAATAAGGCAGCCGATATATATTGGTCCCAGTCTTCCGGTTTCTCCTGACCCAGCTTACGTAACATCATGGTGAGGGTACCGTTAAAACGTTCCACGAGCCCATTTCCGGCCGGATGGTAGGGACTTGTGTGGATATGTTTGGCCCTCAAGATCTTAAAGATCTCCTCCATTAACAGGCTACGGAATTGGGATCCATTGTCCGTCAAAACTTGTTGAGGGAATCCCAACCGTGTAAAAATTTGCACAAGGGCTTCTGCGACATGCTTGGAATTAGTGCATGGTAGCGGTACGGCTTGGGCCCACATAGTGCAAGTGTCAACTAAGGTCAGGATGAACCTGTTCCTTCTTTTGGTCTTTTCCAGAGGACCAATAATGTCGACAGCAACCCGTTCAAATGGAGTCCCTACTATTGGCATTTGCCCCATAGGTACTGGGGGTGTCAAGTGCTTGGGTGCTACCCGTTGGCACTGGGCGCAGGATTTCACATACCTGACAATGTCAGAGTTCATTCCTGGCCACCAATAGTGGTTTTTTATTCGCTGAATAGTGGCGTTTTGTCCCATGTGTCCGCTAAAGGGAAGAGAGTGCCCCATTTCTAAGATCTGGTTTCTGTACTGCGTCGGTACTAGGAGCTGGTTATTCCCCGTGTCCGGGTTGCCCGTTCTACGATACAATACACCATCCTTAGAAAAAATGTCTCCGTTGTGTCTGGGGTCCTTAGCCATGGGCAGTTTTTTAAAGCAGGGCGCCAGAGTAGGGTCCTTTTGTTGCGCCTCCTTCAGTTCATTCGGCAACAAGTTTGGCGCAGGCTCCCTCTCCTTCTTGGCTTGCCCTCTTGTGGTTACCGCTGCCACAATCGGCTCCTTAGGTCTCCCAATGAACACATATCTACATCCCAGGATAACTGGGTAGATCGGATCATCCATTATGGCCGCTTTAATAACTCCTCTGACAAAGTCAGAGTGTATTTCTACCAGTGCGATAGGAAGCGTCCTGGGTGCATCACTCCTGAAAACTCCACTAAGTTTGACGGTTTCCTCTGTCTCCTGACCGGGTTTGACTAGGTGCCTAGCGACAATACAATCAAAACTTAATCCAGTGTCAAAAAGACAAGTAGTAGAGGTACCGTTCAAAATTACAGTTCCTCGAGTTGAGGGTCGGTCCCCCTCAGGTTGAGAATCACTGACATTGACTCTACCTTTCGAGGCTGTATGCAAACATCCAATGCGGTTTGCACCGGTTTGTTTGCCCTGATCAGACGTTCCTGGTGTAGGGGTCTTCCCTTTTCCTTGACCTTGGTGGCCGCGCTGCCACGTAGGCTTGTTGGGTTGATCAGAATTGTTGTTGGGGGGGTATCGGGTTTTGTAGAATTTCGATTTTTCCTGGGGGGTTTCTGGGTATTGTTATCTCGTTGGTTATAATGTTGAGAGGAAGTGGAAGAATAGGATGCCTGCTCTAGATTCTGTTTTCGAGATGGCTCATCGGTGGGTTTACGTTTAGTGCTGGGAAGTTCGGCCATTGCATTGCTATAGCGTTCGGCTTTATTGAGTATGTCTTCAAGCCTGACTGCCCCCTGTTCCGCCAAAAATCTACGAGTTTCATTCGACAAAGTGGATTTTATCTGCTCCACAAGAACAAGTTCGAGGAGTCCCTCATATGAAAGAGGTAGGTCAGATAATTCAATGCACTTTGTCAGATAACCCGTGAGACGTGAAGAGAACTGGGGAAATGTTTCCGTGCTCTCTTTTCGGCTGTTTCTGAACAACTGCAGAAACTTTCGGGCAGTCATCTCAAACTGCTGTAGTAAGGCCTTTTTCAACATGTCGTAATCATGTTGATTCGGTCCCAGCTTTGTGTACACGTCATAAGCATTGCCTTTCAGTGACGTTGAAAGTTTGAGCGCCCAGCGGGTACTCTCTAACCCATAAAGATTCGCGAGTCTCTCGAATTTTTCTAGGTAGCTGTCAATTTTTTCGTTAGGGCTAGGAAAAGATTCTAAAGAAAACGACATAGCAGTTAATTGGGCAGATTGAGTACTGGAGAGGTCCATTGATTGAGACTGGGGCGAAGACGGCTCTCCGTTAGTCGAAGTAGAGGCGCCCCGACTCTCTAGAGCCTTAAGCGCCAGTTGATGCTGTCTTTCCTTGTCTCTCTCTCTCTCTCTGCGAGTTTCCATCTCTGCTTCAATTTTCTTCTGTTCCAAAAGACGTTCTTCCGCTTCTTTCTTATCTGCCCTCTCCTGGGCTTCTCTCCTCTCTGTTCTTTCTTTCTCTTCCTTCCTCTCAGCTTCTGCTCTCTGTTGCTCCGCCTTCCTCTCAGCTTCGGCTCTCTGTTGCTCCGCCTTCCTCTCAGCTTCGGCTCTCTGTTGCTCCGCGTCATATATTTCCAATTCCTGGTTAATAAACGCGTTTGCAGCTTCTGCATCTAATCCTGCCTCTTTCGCTTCCAGCCTCAAGATGGACCTCATCTTTATCCTCTCTGCCATTGTTAAAGAATAAGATGAAGTATGCCTAGAGAACTAGTAAGAAGCAACGCGAAAGGGAGGAACTCTGAACCGCTACGAGAAAAAAAAAAAACACAAGTATAAATTTACCTGTGTTACCTCCTACCTGTACTGTGCAAACTTATCGCTGCTATTATCTGGCAATTAAGGCTCTAAACGCAAGCGACTATGCCACTAAATGGTAAGTTACACTGGAAAAGAATCTACTTTTACTAACAGTCGAGAAAAATTTATATTAAAACAATTTAAAAGGAAAAAAAAAAATTTTCCCCTAAATTTTTAATCTCTGACAACAAACTCCGTCCCTAAAGTCAATTATTGAGATGAGACGTTGTTAACTTAATTTTTAAAAATCAGAACAATCCGTCTTTAGCTAAGCTCAACTCTTTTTAACTTCAAAAACCTTTGTGACTGTAAAACAATCACGCAATCCCAGCAACTCTTATAAAGAAAGAAATTGAATTATCTCCGCCAGAGGATAATTAAAATAGCAAATATATTTGTTTATCTGTACTTTCTACTGCTGTGGAGAGAAAACAACCTGTAAATATGCTGTGTGGACAACCCAAATACTTAAAGAACGTTTGTCTAGGGGTGTAATTATTTATTTATTTCCCTAATTCACAAAGACAAATCATTCACACTCTACCTAGTTAGACCCAAACTAAATCAGACTCAAAATATCTTTATCCCGGCTATGCGATTGCCTCAAATGTAGCTCAAGATCCCAGAACCAGCCCACAAATATGTGTGCATCAAATGTATCTCAAAATTATCCCGGCGAGCCGGCCAAATATTGTCGTAAATTTATTTTGAGAGAAAAGAGTCGTAGAAATAGTGGTCCGGTTTAGAGTGAAAAATGATGATGGAAAGCTCAGTGATAGAAAATGTAGAGATTAAATAGTTGCTTCACAGCGTGCTGGAGGAGAGTAAAGACAGACTTAATTACGACAAATCGTTTCTCTCAATCTTCTCTTTCACTCTCCTGGTCAAACAATTATTTGCCAGTTTTCCAGACCCGCATCTGCGCGCACACCGATTTGGTGTTTTTTCACACACACAGGCGACGTTGATACAAACTATATTAAACGAATAAGGGGAAAAGTTGGGCTTTGGGTATATCCAACACACAGAACTAAATGAGTTTATGTGATTTTATTCACTTTACACATCAATCACTAAAAATATCAGATATTACATAAATTATCATAAGTACACAAATGCAAATAACAAGTTTGGAAGGGGTGAAGAAGATTGGTATCGACTAAGCCCTTCCCGCTTATTAGACAAAGATAAACCCAGTCCAAAGATAGATAATATCAGGAACATAGGTACGTTAACCTAACAGTGAAGTTAATTACTCTGAAAAAAGGTGTTACAAAATTAGGTATAGGTGATAGAAAAAAAACCTGTTCTTCCCAGCTGTTCTTCCCTTTACTAAGCAAATGGAAAGGAGGTGGTTTTAAACAGAGTTAACAAATTATCAACTATCCCACTTAAAGGAACAATGTAGGGTATACAGTAAAGATATATATTACCAGGTAAGCAAGTTAACAAAATGGTCACACAAAAGAATTAATTTCCTGTCATTCATACACGCGCTAGCAAAGGCCTTCACTCATCTTGCTCTCACTTACCGATTGTGAAAAAATCTTGCACTCCATAGAATAACACAACAGCAGTTACACCTCAAACTAAATGTATGAGTGTTTGTTCAAGTTCTAGCCCCAGATTAGCGGGTAGGCGGTCAGCACATAAAAGGATCCCGTAATCGCTGGAAAATGAATCTGTAGTTGTGTCTCTTTTCTTAATAACAGTTTCTATGGGAGGGCACGGTCTCTGATACGGGGGTGAGGATGGTGTGGTCTATTTGACTATGCCGCTGATAATAAAATTCTTACGCGTGCTGGTACACTTTATCCGTGAGGTATGGTTTAAGTCCAGTGAGAAAACTAGTCACATCACTGTTCAGGAAATTATGAATTATCTCTCTGCGTCAGTAAACTAACAAAGCTCGGGCCAGTGTTCTTCTTCCCGTTACGACTTAAGTTGTTTGATGGTGCGTTAAATTTGTCTTTGGGTGTGCTTTCTTTGCTATAAGTTAGATAGCGGAATTCCAAACATAGAATCGCCTCAAAGATTAAAAATTTACACAGTCTCAACAAGTTCTGCGTCAGGGGAACTCTACACACTGTTTATGCTTTGCCTTGCTTAAATTGATTTCTTTATTGCTTTCTTAATGCTGGGATCGCACCGGTTACGATCACTCGCTCTGCACAGAATAGAAAACAATGCAAATATATATATAAAATCCAGGGGAAAATCTATAACCAGATTTCAATAAAGCTAGTGCTTCTGTAAAAGTCTGGCCAGCGAGTGATAACGTGTCTAGTTCTTCATGGTCTATTTAGCTAAAATGGAATGTAAGTTGAGTGGGACATGATAAACTTGACAACTTATTTGATCTCACGAACTTTTGGGGATCTGACCGCCAAATCAAGAGAAGAAACCACACCCTGGTCTTCGTATCTCCGTTCGCTGCTACCCGTTCCGCTTTCCCCCGTTCGCTCGGTTCCTCGATTGACACCGAGACGCGAAAATAGCGGCAAGCAACTGCGTCTCGTATCAGGGACCACTACTGTCTTTGATAGCGCCGATAGTCTCCCCTAAAATCCCTCAGTTCGTCTCTTTGATCTCGTGCCGCCTACTAAATGAGTCCCGGTGGAATGAGTTCTGGCAAACGAAAAGTTACAACAAATGTTCAGGGGTTCTAATGTTTTGAAAAGCTAAAAGGCCCTTTAAATCATCCATCATATCAGGGAGAATTCACTTGTCAAACTAGACGTACGTCACAGAAGTCCACAGGCTTCCAAGCCTCGCAATGACATGTCATTGTGCCGAAGGGCTGAAAGCACAAGTGCCGCTGGTTAAGAATAAAAACACGGAAATTTACACACAGCACAACTACAAATGTAATGTATCTAACACGGAAATGTACACACAGCAGAACTTCAAATGTAAGGTTTCTACCACGGAAATTTACAAACAGCGCAGTTACAAATCCAGCTACAAATGTATTGACAACGAAAGGCAAACTGTGAATGAAAGAACAGTTAATATGAAACGGAGTTCCTTAATTAGATAAAGATTTTCATCATTTAGAAGAGATACTCAATTATTCAATAGGAGAGTCAAGAACAAATTTTATTGATGTTGCGGATTTTCAAATACGCGACTCTACTTGGCAAACACAATCATAGCTTATGGCAGCGGTTTTCAACCTTTTTGAGTCCATGGCTCCCCTGCCCAAATACATTCTTTCTGCGGCTCCCCTGTGGGATAACTGGTAAAAACTCTAGCGATGTTTCGACATTTAGCCTAACTTTTTTAGCAGGAGAGCTTTGGAAAGGCATTTAAACAATGTAATTTTTTTTTTTAATGCAATTGGACAATCTGTGAAAAAATTACACGTACAAGAAAAAATATACACAAAGTGCACTTTGAAAACCCTTACTATAAAAAAGAAAACAGCACAGATAAAGTAGTTTGTTTCTTACATTTTTTTTTTTTTTTTTTTTTTGTCTGAAAATTCTTCACTGATAAACTGCACGCGCGATTCCATCTCCATAAAAAAAACTTGTACAGTAAAACTAAAAAAAAAAAATATGATGAATAGTACCAGTCACCTCAGTGTGAAACTTGAGCTTTCTTGTTGTTACACAGCTTGTCAAATCTTGGCACCAATTGAGATACAACTACCCTCATTTCTGTCTCCACATCAAGTCTTGATCTTAACTTGGTTTTTATGACAGACAATGCTGAAAACCCAGCCTCGCAGAGATAGGAGGTTGCAAAAGGAATTAATATCTTCTTGCTCAAGCTTGGGAATTCCTGTTTTACTGAATACCAAAGTTTTGGCAATGCCATGGATGGAAACTTCGCTTGTAGTGAAGAGTCTGATAAAAGTTCTATCAGTCCTTCCTCTTCTGCAGTACTAAAGTCCTATGAAGCATCTCTACTGAAATGATTTTGAACCCACTGAAACCTGCACAGTTTTCAGGAAAGTATTTTTCAAAATGAACACTGAGTTGAGTGTCCTTGAATTATAGAAACAATATCTGCACTAAAATCTATTACATTGTCTGATTTGTGTTCTTTTATTTGACTCAGCTTTCTAGAGAAATATTCTCTTGGTGTGCCCACGTCATTCTTATGAACACTTTCTAAATGGCGCTTCAATTTGCTAGGCAGCATACATTCGACAGAGAGTACTTTGAAACACAAAACACACTGTGGACGTTCTTCATTGTACACAAGAGTGCACGTGAAACCAAAATCTAAGTAACCTTCGTCGTATGTTCTATACTTACATTTCCTTTCCTCATTACCACTTTCCTTGTCATCCTCAACAAGTTCTCGCTTGTTACTAACACTTGCCAAATTAAAAAATCTGTCCATAGTTTATATCAAACTCACAACACAATCAAAAACGTTTGAAAACAGAAAATCACCGTATTACCTACTTTGGTCGCGCGAGGAGAATGCGCGAAAAGTTGATAGGCGGGTCGGGGGAGCGGGACTTCAAAGGCTGGCCAACATCAAAAGTGAAATTGCTCCGGGGTCACGCAGGTTGACAAACACCAAAAATGAAATATCCTATAGCTCTGTGTTTTCTTTACAGCTAAATACGAAAAAAATCCACGCCCACCAACGGCGCCCCTGACCGTCAGTCATGGCGCCCCAGAGCGCCGCGGCGCACAGGTTGAAAACCGCTGGCTTATGGGAAAAGATCAATCATAAAGAGTTAACTTTACACTTCGCTCACGCTAGGAAGGAACCCTGACAATCTTAAATTAAATATTAAATATAGAGGCTACGTCGCGCATTGTCTCCCTAGATCTGCCTTAGTTGTCCACGAATGATCAGATAGTTGGAGTAAAAAGATCAGTTTTTCAAAGGTAGCTACCTACGCTCAATCTTGGCAGTAATATAAAAAGGAAGGTTACGCTCCTATTTTAGGGAGTCTCACTGGGTTTTCTTAGGATGGCAATTACAAGCGAACTGAGTTTTCTTTGTTCTTATAAAATTTGTATCCCCCTCCCACTTCTGTGAGATAGGCATGTGTCACGATGTAACACTTGACTCGTATTTATTGAACCCCAGCCGAAGATAATTGAACGAAGTATTATTAGTATGTTTCGCTCTATATATAAGTATTCTTAAAAGTGAGTCATACGGGTGCAGATATGAACTTCAATCAACCAAGTTATCAAGTCCCCTATGGATATGGATATATATATATATATATATATATATATATATATATATATATATATATATATATATATATATATATATATATATATATATATATGAGGCGTGTTCAAATGAAACCTGACCGTGCTGTGCCAAGTGGACATTCGAAGGAGGAGCATGATGACGTCACATCTGACGTAATAAGCACATACGAATGTACAAGTGTGTAAGTGTTCATTCTCCTAGTATTCATTGGTTGTGCTGCAGACCGTTAAAATAATGGCCGGTGTGATAAGGAATCCGTCCAAAAAATTCAAGTCACAAATTTCCGCCGGTAAGGTTACGATGACCGCATTTTTTGACCATGAAGAGCTTCTATTGGTAGACTTTAAAGAGCCTGGCGTGAACATCAATGCCATCCGCTACAAGGACACACTAGACAACCTGCATACAGCCATCAAGAATAAACGACCCGGCATGCTTTCGCGTGGTGTGATTCTGTTGCACGACAATGCTCGTCCACATGTTGCGAACATTGTGCAGGAAGCGTTAGCAAGGAAAAGGTGGGAAGTTCTGCCTACAGCCTACAGCCCCGATCTGTCACCATGTGACTTTCATTTGTTCGGACCCTTAAAAAAATCTCTAAAGGGACAACGATTCGACTCCGATGCAGACATCAGGGCCTCAGTGACCAAATGATTCAATAAGCAACCAAAGTCATTTTTCTCGGACGGCATCCGCCGTCTACCCAAGCAGTGGAATGCGTGTCTGAATGCCTATGGTGACTATTTCTAAAGGACCCTAGTGAGTACTTGCTTCATAACAATTGCTGTATTTAATTCTACTACTCCTGCTGATGTACCTTACATATATTTGTTATAAAGCCACTGGGACGGGTTTCATTTGAACACACCTCTTATATATATTTATGAAATATTTGTATCAGCAAGGTTTAAAATGAAAATCGATGCTTTAATTTTTTTTAAAAACGAAGAAAAAAACAGTTCATTGGGTTTACGTATTCATTTAGAGAATTGTACTTTTCATCCTTGGAAGCTTTTCTACATTTGCACACACAAATTATGGTTAAAGATCAATTACCCAGTATCCTTTAGCTCGCCAAGTGCATAGGCCATCAATAAACACATGCCAAGTCCTCCTGTCACGTGTCATCAGCTTAAGCTATTTCCGTGTCTTCCTCATCATTGTCATCTCTGTCTCCAGTTCCTTTCTTCGCTTGCTTTTCGTCTATCTCGGCCTCTCTAATCTCTGCCTCTCTAATCTCTGCCTCTCTAATCTCTGCCTCTCTAATCTCTGCCTCTCTAATCATGGGGATTCTAGAACAAGGATTTAGTAATGCCACCAACAGATTTCCCCAATGTGTATCCTATCCATCGTCAGTGTCTTCTCCTCTTCTCTTGTTCCACTGGCACTTCTCTGGTTTTTGCCACCAGTTCCACATTTGTGACCTTATTGTAGTATTTAATTCCTTCTATTCTAGGCAAGCTTCCAATATATTTTTAAAAACTGTACCTTGGGGGGGGGGGGGGGTGTTAAAGAAGCGGTTAAAATTAGTCAAATTACACAATATTTACCCATTCCTACTTTTCGGTGTTCTACGTGTGCCGCAGATGCTGAAAGTTTAAAATGTTGGCATTAATTCTTCTCCTATCATTGTTTTGACGGATATACGTGCCATATTGTCCTAATTATTTAAAGAATATCAACAGACTAACTGACAATAGAAACAGAAAAATATTCTTTATCCTAACTAAAACATCTTATTTTTCTTGACTTCAGATTTTCACAAGTTTTCATACTTTGTATTTGGAAGATTCCAGACGCGCAAGAGGGCGCACTAAAGCGCTTGACGCCCCGGTATTAGCCCGAGTTTTATAAAGGGGACTGTCATACACTGCCGCAAGGGGGGGGGGGGTGAGGTGATAGAGACATCACTATACTGTATCCTAGCTTTAAGAAGTGGAGTAACCTATTCCCATTCTCGCTGCCTTTGCATTACCTAACTCAAGAAAAGTGTCAGGTACCAGTGTGCAACTGGGCAGACTGGAGCGTGCTCCCACCAGATTTAAAACCAGTAATTTTACCGCGAGAGTCAAGCGTTCTAAAAATGCTGCCAGTCGGGTGCTCATATCCTGGAGCTACCGGTATCTAAAACCGGCCCTGTATCCTGGATTGCTCTGGTTTATTTTTTCTTCCCGTGCAAATTCATTGATGACGCAAGTAACACGTGACTAAAGCTCCGTATAGTGGAGATATCCATATACCAGATTACCTTCCTGACAGCCGCAGCGTGAAGGGGAAACATTTACCACAAACCAAGGCATGGTTAAACAGCGATCACACATAACGTCTTCATCATTTATCATTTCTCTTTCCGCTGCACATAGAGCATGAGCCACCACTATAGCTGGTCCCTATTCGGGACGACTGAAACAAAGAATTCATGTACTTTCTGTAGCAATGTATGTAACATGCTCAGGTTGTCAGTCTCGTGCATAATCTCATATTAACTAGTTTATTATCATAACTAGTGTAAAAGCCCGTCATAAGACGGCAATTACATTCAAAAGCACCAATACCTCACGGCAATTTTACTTATTCAAAAGTATTTTTAAAAAGCACCGTGCATCACAACAGTACACGAACTACGTAGCAGCAGCAAGGATATCAATGTGTGTATACGGGATCACACATTCTATAAATATTTTTGTGCATACCTTCATTTTAGCGCATTCTTCTTTGGTAAGTGTAACTATTTTCGGGAAAGTACATATTAAGGGTAACAATACAATTAATGTCTAACTTTCAACCAAAGTTGCATCCCTTAGCGTTAGTGACAGAAAAAGCTGGGATTGTATATATACTGATTGACTCTTGTGACATTCCTGAGACAATACGTCCGACTGTAAAACCGTTGGTTTTTCCGGGTTTCCCATTTCAAATTAAGTGCCCTCTGCACATCGAATATTGAAAACAGTGGATCGTCAACATTCTCTGCATATTTAATTAATGGTATACTCTGACTAAGGCAGGAATCGGCATAAAATAGATCCCGATCTCCCAGTAGATGACATGAAAGGGTTTGGTAGATCTCCAGCTGATAGAAGGGGAAAAGAGGAAGCATTTTAAAGTTAGCGAATTTTCGGACTAGTTCTCTGCCGCTGGTATTTGAAAGCGCGGTATCCTCACGATTAAGAAGTTCATTTTCCTCATTACCCAGTGAAATCTTACCAGCTAGTATACACAAACTCACTTTCATCATGAATATCGTAGATTTTCGATAGGTATTTAAGATATCTTTTGGTCCTGTCTGAATAGAACTAGACCAGGTGGTAACTCAGTGAGAGATAAGGTATAGGAATATAAGTTTATTAATCATAAGAAAACTTCACAACATTAAATATCAATATCAATAGCACACACAAAAAACATAAGTTACAGGATTAAATAAAGAAGAAGACTCATAGGTGTAATACCCTTCCCTCTGTTGAGACAAGATCCCGTTAGAAGAAGTTATTAACCCACAAAAGGTCAAAAAAAGATTTGCGCTATGGTCTAGAATTTTGCCTATACTGTAAAGAAAAGAGTTTATAAGTTAATCTATTCTGAAATGGACAGTATTAGCAAAACTTACTAAGAAATAAACAACGTGAGTACATGGATTATACAATATATGAGAATTATTCATTCATCCTTCCTCTCTTCTCAGACGACCGTGGCCACGTTCATTCTTTCTTACCTAATTGTTGATTACCATTTCTGGAACATAGTTTCATGGGTCACACAGCAAATCCAGTGTTATTTTGGCAAAACAAACCCCAGCTCATCAAAGACTGTTTAAATCCTCTTCTTCGGGGAACGTTTATTTTGTTACTGTTATTAGGATTTCTGTTTATGTCACATTCATTAGTCCAGGCAAGAAAATTAACAGTGCTCACAGTGTCAGTAGCGTGAGATTCCAATACATAAGAATGTCAGGTATGCAACTTCTCTCAGTATTAAAAAAAATCCTTGTCACACCACAAATGGTCGATAGTCGGGAAAAGTTAGTGTTTAATATTTTTTCGCCACTGCGGGCTGACTGTATATATATATATATATATATATATTTCGAAGGTAAACGGAGAAGAGGAAGGCAAAGAAAATCCTGGGCTGATAACATCAAAGAATGGGCAGGACACGGTTTTTCCACACTTGTACGCATTGCTGAGGATAGAGAGCAGTGGAGGACCCTGTCTGCTGATGCTTCCACCATGGCACCCCTACGACCCATCACGGGTTACGGGTTGAGATGATGATATATATATATATATATATATATATATATATATATATATATATATATATATATATATATGGAGAAAAGGAAATATGGATATATATAGGTCCAGTTACACGTTATTTTTAATGTCTTTGTATTGAGTCTGTTAGACGTAGACTTAGACCCCTTTTTCTCTCAGATTTATATGGAAGCCGCTGGTAGGTTTTTGGGTATGTGACCCAGCACTAGACATAGGAAAAAAAAACATAATACTTCACCACAATATAGTATTTTCAATCCTATCCTAACCCGCGAAAAAATATACTATTATTATCCACTTTGGTTATTTAACTTTTAAATTAGAAACTACAAGCTTAGAGCTTACTTATCGTTTTTTTTTAAAACCCGTGAAATAAATTCTAGTCATTTATAAAATTAATCATCGTGAATTTTGAAATAAATATATATTTCGTCAGTACTCATAATGAATAGTGCATTTACTAGACGATTAAAATATCTCTTACTGGTTAATAGCAATTATTTAAATTTACTTTACGGCTGGAAGAATTAGCTATAAGTTATTTAAATCTGCTAGCCAATAAGCACAAAAATCCTAGTGAAATGTAATTACGGACTTAACAATTAAATCACTCTACACCGAAAAATCTTAGTGAAATAAAATGACGGACTTAACAATTAAATCACTCAAGCTTCTAGTATAATATTTACCGCAAACACAGAAATTTAGAACTACTCCAATCGGAAATACTAAGAAATCCACTATAACAATGGTCTAGAAATCGAAGCTAGTAGGTTCTGAAAAGAATCTGAGGGTACTGAATAATGGATTTAAAAGCTGGAGTAATATATATGAAATATGAAGAAAATCACTGGCCAGTGCGAGATATAACACCTTCGCCCAGATTTTGGTGATTTCTTCGCTTGAATTCTGAATCAGAGGAAAAATTCACACTTTAACCGAAACCAGACTCTCTGCTAGCAAACGAACTTGCATAAGATCAGACGTAACGCAATTTGCCAGTCAGTGCGAGATTTCACATCTCTGCTCGTATGGACCATTCTAGCGAGCAATGTCTTTTGATCTCGTCCGCACCACTGTAGCTAATTGCGTTTCCCGATCGAACGGATAAGGGGTGGTAATTGTAATTGTTTCCCTTTCTTTCAGATTATCTCCCCCTGAGAAATGTTACTATCAAAAATACGTCTATTCTTATTGCCCTTGATTTCTTCGTTAAGCTTATCTCCCCTTTTATCTCGCTACGTGCATCATATTAAACATTCCAAGTGTCTATAAGACATCAGAGAAAAAGAAAAAAATAAGGCGTGGCAAAACTATGAATGCAACAAACATCGAACAACCAGCGGTTCTGCGTTAGCAAAACGTGCATAACTAATAAGTAAGCAAGGTGGGATCCAGGTGGAAGAAAAATGTAGATAATAAAATCTATTTTACATAATTCTCTGTCACAATGAATAGCATAAGTTAGGAACGTGTTAAAGAAGATTATAATGTATTTTACATGTTGACCACACTTAGTTTTGTTAGCAGTTTAATCTACGCGGTAACAATTCTATCTGGGGCCAACATGATGTATTTTGAACCAATGTTAATTATAATGAACGCGATATATGGTTCACATCACTAGGTGATGATGACGTAATAGGTGCTGCACTAATGTATGCAGACCGTTAGTTCGAGACCTTTCGTTGTAAGAATCCGTCAGAGTAAGACGTTGAAGCTATCGCTCCCAAGTTATTGATGTTTATATGTTCTCCTACGTGGCTTATGGAATTGCGAAGGCCGCCACAGATATTCAAGAGGATGCCGAACTTAGGTATTTCAAGTTCGATGATATTTTATGCAGAGGAATTTTATGGGAGCAATCAAATATATTAATCTCCATATTCTGGTTTTCACTACTTGGATGGTAACCGTTATCGGCATCTCTAGTAAACAGGCCAGGTATGAGACGATGTATCACGGACTATAGGAGACACTATACATGTATGTAATTCCACTTTTTGCCATGAACATGTTGTATGCTTCGTCAATTAAATATGCTGTTCTCTGTGGACCCAATTTACCAAGGCGTTTGGAGGTCGGTTTATGATTGAATTGTTCTTGCACACTCCCATGACATTCTCACAAGATCTCATCAGCACGACGCTCTACATAAAGGTCAATTATGAACCAAGGAGATTAATCAAACACACACTCTCAAATAACAAAATCCTATTCATAACAGAGGATTACATGGTGTTCCAGTGATGGGGACTTCGATGTCAAGAACATTCGTTATCAGTTGAAAGTGAAAGGACAGTGAACGAAAATCAAGTATGTTTTTTGCAAACTTTCAAGTCTGGAACTGAAGAAAAAAATGTTCAAGGGCATCAGATGAACTTTTCACCGTTAGCCTCATTTACATAATTTCAAGTCGAGAGCGCATGTCAGCCGGCTTACAGTTCCAAACGACAACTTTTTTCAAGATGCCAGCTGTCAAGCTTAGTATTCAAATCCACTGCCAGATGTCAGCTTTCAAGTTTGCCGTGACCTTATATCAATTGTTCGGGACTGCCATGTACTGTAACTGAAGGGTCTACAAGTTTCAAGCCACAAGTCTGCCTCCTTGCGAAGCCTTCCAAGGTATATCCTGGCATCGGCGATGACATTTTTTCCAGTTGTTTAAGCTAAGTAACGTATCTGTGAATACATATTTTTCCAGGTTACTGTTGGCAGACCCTAGCGTAATTTCCACCTTTTATGTCTTTCTGTAATTATATTCATGTCTGTTTTCTTTTTGTGGGAGGTTGGTGGGAACTTTTGATCTGCAACATCTCTGAGGACGATCGTAGATTCAAAGTCGTTCAGTAGGGCCATTTTGAACATTTTCATTTGAGCAGAAGGTCAGACTCGAGTAAACTCGTCGAATATTCTGTCTGCTACTGGATTTGTTCAATAATAGATGTTTAGCTGTAACGTTTTGTTTATCTATATTGTATTTTCATTGGTTTCAGTTTCATTTTCTTAGTTGTGTCATCGGTTGTTTGTAATTTGTAGGTCTAACCTTGCTATCGTTTAGTTTTTTACAAATCAGCTGTCTGTATTGGGTCCTGTATGTGTCTATTTTTAGAATTCTTTACGGTAGATTGACCTAATTTACTGTTTTCGTCTTGTTGCACTAATAGAATTTTATTTAGTTATTACAAAAGTTTTTCTCGAATGTCATCTGATCTTGTGGTGTGATGTTGTTTTGTATAGTACTTTCTTTACTTGTTCTATTATTTTTTTTCATTCATGACATTATATTAATATTGCTTGCATAGTAATTTATGCAAATATTGTATGATAGCAATAACACTGGACACAGAAATTTTGACTTTTTGTGTGTATCTGATATTAAACCAAGTTACCTTTATGTAGTTTGGGCTGCTGAATATGAAAATGGCCGTTAAAACATCAGATTAGCTCTAATTTTTTAAATATCTATAAAACAAGTTTTACACATGTGCATATACATACCATATGATAATAATGCTCATAGCGGAAATGATTCACAGCGACGCCTTTTTGTCTGTCGCTTGTAATGACCTTCTGGAGCATCTCTCACAAGGATCCAACAATAGTCTGCAAGCATTGCTGCATTCCATTTCCCTTGGAACCTTTTTTCGAGGGTAGTAATGTCCTGATGAAATCGTTCCCCATGCTCGTCACTGACAGCACCGCAGTTAGCAGGGAAGAAATCCAGTTGAGAGTGTAAAAAAAGTAATTTCAAAGACATGTTGCACCCTAGTCTCTTGTAGTGCTGCAAGAGGGTTTCTACAAGCTCCTGGTAATTGTGAGCCTTATTGTTTACTAGAAAGTTTGTGGCCACTTGCTGGAAAGCATTCCAAGCTAACTTTTCATCACCTGTGAGGATATCATCAAAACGCTGATCTCGTAAGAGCTGACGTATCTGTGGACCGACAAATGATTTTGGCCTCACTAAGTCTTGGAAATTTATCACGAAGGTATAAAAATCCTGCCCATTTCGATCCATGGCCTTTACAAAGTTCTTCATTAGTCCAAGTTTGATGTGGAGAGGAGGGAGCAAGATCTTGTGGGATTCTACAAGTGGTTCGTTAGGTACATTATTTTTCCCCGGTTCAAGTAATTGTCGTTGCGGCCAATCCTTTTTCTTGTAGTGGGAAGTTCTGGCATGGCTGTCCCACAGATAGAGGAAACATCAAAACTTGGTATAATCCTGCTGTAGCCCCATCAAGATGGCAATGACCTTCAGGTCACCATAAATCTGCCACTTATACTTATCATAGTTGATAGTGTGTAACAGTTGTTTCATGTTGTTGTACGTTTCTTTCACGTGGACTGCATACCGGAGTGGAACAGATGGTAAAATGTTACCATTATGGAGCAGCACAGCTTTTAAGCTCAACTTGGACGAATCAATGAACAGCCTCCAATCGTCGTCTTTGTAGTTGATGTGTAGTGCTGCCATCAGACCAACTATAAACGTAAGCAATGAGTTTATCTGTCATTTTGAAATATGAAAGCATATCTTTTTACCGAGCACGAAACACAGACACATGCACATTCTCTTCTAGAAGATTCCATTGCTGCAGTCTGGACCCCAACAGCTCTGCTTTATTTTTTGGTAATTCTAGATCTCTCACTAGATTATTCAATTCCCTCTGGGTAATTTTATTTGGCTGTGCAGACTCTTCAATAGGCACGAAAACAGGATCTCTTGGTGTAGATGCTTTCACAGGTGACGGATGTCCACTGGCCTTATTATCTTCTTCATCATCCAGAGTATAAGATTCTGGTGGGCCCGGAACAGGAAGTCCTTCGCCGTGAGGCACTGGCCGCATAGCAGAGGGAATATTCGGATAGGTCACAGGCCGCTTTTTCTTCTTAGAAATATCATGTCCAATAGGAGTCATCCAAAAGTAACAATCATTAAGATGGTTTGTCGGTTCCCTCCACACCATTGGAACTGCAAAACGCATCGATCGTCCTTTTCGGGGTTCAACCAGCAGTGCAGATTCGTTGCACATAAATTGACAACATATATGTGGGGCCCAATACCGGTCCTGGTCACCGATCTCACAACCAAAATAAAGGCTGTAAGCTTTCTTTATCATCGGTGTAATGGGCCGCCTTTGTGATAGCAAAGTTATTTGTCCGCAAATATAGCAAAAATAATCCGCACTGTTCACACATTCACGAGGCATCTTGAACGACACGTCTGCACTCACAGAATCCACAACACAAATGATGACAAGGAGGAAATGTGGTTGCAATGACTGCTACAGATTGGGTCATCCAATTGGCGCTCAAGGCTATCCATCTCGTGGAGAATCACGCGCCAGGGCTATAGAAAAGAGAAGGACTGGGTCATTCGCGTCGGGAAGGTGAAGCTACCAGCCTACCGCCCCCCCCCCCCCCCCCCGGATCTTGAAAACTAGAGCTAATTCTCGATTTTTAAGTTCATATTCGTGATCAGCATGTCCAAATTAGTTAAAAATAGCTACTTTTGTCTCGGATACATTTTGGCTGTTGTCCAGTGTAATTATTGCTTGCAGTGCGTTATTAGGCCATTAGCCACTATTTTTTCGACTGAGTAAGTTGATTGATTATACAATTAGACAAGATGTCTATATTGGAGCATTTTATGGATTTTGGAATATTGGGTGGTTTGAAGGGTGAGGCTTTAGTAGTGTATGCAGTCTATGCATCGGAAGAGAAGAGAAGAGATACTCCAGAGTGGTATGCATGGAAGAAGAAGGAAGAATTATCAAAAGAGAGTCAGGCAGTATTACATTTGGTGGATATGAAGCGTGTAGAGAAATTGGCTGAGACGAAGATAGAGGAAGAAATAGCTAATTTGAAGAGAATAGAAGAGTTGGCTCTTCAGCATGATAATAAACTGAGACAATCTAAACTTAATGACAAGAATAGGGAGCTAGAGGCTGAGGTTAGCTCATTGAGAAAATTGCTGGATAAAGCAAAGAGTGTTACTGATGAAAAAGTAACTACCTTCGAGATATTACTAATGAATGAAAAAACTAAATATGCTGAAAAAGAAAAGGCAATGCAACAGCAAATTGAAGAACTTTCAGCAAAGTTGTCTTCAGTTAATTCCTTACTCATTAGTGAGAAGAAAGTATCTACTGACTTTGAAAAAGTAAATGCTAAGCAATGTGAGAAACTCTCGCGGAAAAATGATGAAACTGCTAAATTAAGAAAAAGGGTAGATGATGTACTCGATATATTACTACACCAAAATTGTTTTCACTCCATAGCGTTGATGGGGGTACTAAACGACATGCCATCGGTACTAATGATCAGGTTAAAGTATCGGCACACACACGAAAGAATAAGAGATCATTCCGGGGAAGATATACATTTCCTCGATATCACTCTGATGTCAGTGTTTCAGTTGATAACACGTCCACATATGGGAGTGATTCATGGCGTCATGCCAATCATAAGGCTTTTGTTGTGCAGGGCCATCGAACAGACCTGTATAAATTTCTTGATGTTGTTGAGAATAAAAGTCAACATACTCAATCTGTACCTACTCTTTTAAATACAAATAAATTATCCCCTCAGACGAAAAATTCCCTAACAAGAGGTGGACTAATACTGGTGATAATGTTTTGATTGAGAACACACACTCACCTATTCAAACGGAGCCTGGTACATGTTTTAAGGATAGGGGTTTAGTTATGCCTGCTCATCAGTCTTTTGGATCAGGCTCCAAACCACATTACTCAAATACCTCTTATGGTTTTAGGAATCATACTCAGTCCAAACAGTGTAATTCATACTATGGAAGGAATTCGACATCCATAAGGAAATGGAATTACCATGTTCCTCAATCAACTAAGGTTGCACAACACCCATGCTCACAGTTTAGTGACAATGGGACGACTTAAGTTGTAAAGATGCTTATTCACGCACCGTTCTAGGGCGCAATCTGCCACCAAGGACGACTTGGCATACACTGGGTGATTTTTTTTTACTTCACTGCAGACGTCAAGTTTGTACGTCTTTTGCCATCTCCCAACATCAAGTATGGTGAGGCTTTGGTTACCTTTTGCACCAATAGGGACGCTCGTATGGTGGTTGAGCGGGACAATGGTGCTTATTTTCACCACTGTTCCCTCAATTTACAATTGGTACCTGATTCTGCTTCACGCAGATATTAACATGTAACATATATCTTTTCATTCTGATGTCAGAATAGCCACTTCCTAGATCCTTTACTGTTATATACTGTATACACTTTTTCTTTACGTATCATGATTCATTCTCCTCATGCTCAGCCAATGCAGCATGAGTTGTCAGTTCTATCTTCCTTATTACGCAAGGGCATGCCAATGAAGGTAAACTGGTCAGATAATTGCCAGATAGCGTTTAATAAAATTTTACATATTTTTTCTTCACCTCCTATTTTGAGGCTGCCTGATATTACCAAAGTATATGTTCTTCGTACAGATGCCAGTAATTTCGGTTTGGGAGCCTTCTGTTGCAAGAGTTCAACGGAATTCTTCATCCTACCATGTATATTTCCCGGAAACTGTCAGAGACTGAAAAGAAATATTCAGTAATCGAGAAGGGGTTGCTTGGAGTCGTTTGGACGATAGATAAATTGGAGCTATATCTCCTCGGAGCGCCCTTCATAATACAGACAGATCAAAAAGCGGTTGCAGCGTTGAAACGAGCTAATCACAGAAACCAAAAGCTCGCTCGCTTCTCAATCTTGCTCCAGCCATATGATTTTTAAATTCAATCTATACCCGGAACTGATAACGGGGTCGTGGATTCTCTATCAAGAAATCCAACATCAATACCTGAAGACTGATTGTTACTCAAGAAACGTTCAAGTAATTCATAACAGTTCTTTACAGACATACATATTATTGGTGCATGCAAGTCACTTTCGTTTGAAGCCTGAAATAGTACATTTTTCGTACATTAATTGACATCATACTAATTTATCGATGAAGATCTCGCTGAACAATTCGTTGAGATCTACCAGCACTCGGAGATCGAATTTCCAATGAACAGAAGTGTCGCGCGAATGTACACCTTCCATATAGTCAAAATACTTGCCAGGGTTGTTTGCTGCTGGATTGCAACGTTGGACTTTATAATATGCAGCGTCATTATTAACTTTAATGATAATAACCTTGATTTTATACTGTTCCGGACTGTGTGAGATACACAGATTATGGAACGCTTTTTCCTGGATTTTGGAGCTTACTGGACTATATGTTCTCTATAGGACTTATAATGTGATGTTAATAATTTTTATTAATGCAGATTTTAGAAGTTAATTTTTAGTTAATTAATTAAACTTACTAGTGTTATTTAGATAGATTAATTATTATCTTTTTATCACATTTTCTCTGATTGGTGATACTTTTGGATAGATAACTCATGATTTACTTTTTCCTTCTATGCTATTTATACTTACTTCCCTTCTTTTTTGTCTGTCCACTTTTTCTTACTAAAATATTTTCTTTCTTTTCTACTTTTCTACTTACTAATTACTGTTCTATTGTATATGTTCACACACATAACTTACATTATTGACTTACTACTTTTTGAGTGTCGACATAACAATATATTATTTTTTTTAAATTCACATCTCTGCATTATGATACACATGTGACATTCTTCTCTCTAATTTGATTATTTAATATTACATAGTAATTAATTATACTATAACCATGGTTAGCAAATATTTTGTATTACATACTTATTAAGTATTGTAGCAGACTTAACTTTATTTTATTGACCACTGACGACGTTCTCTACTTAGTAACTTTAGTTATATTTACACTTGTCATAACATTCTTTTGACTTATATTATCTTGGACAACGCCATTGACATTGTTAATTGTAAACATATCTGGCCGTCTGTTCATAAATTTTTTCGCAATTTTTCCTTAAACTTCATTGCGATTTTTCGTGTAAATTTTGTTGGTAATATTGTTGGAAAAAAAAAAACATCATTTCATGATTTTTTTATTTTTCCCACCGTCCGGGGAAACTGTTAAAGAAGATTATAATGTATTTTACATGTTGACCACACTTAGTTTTGTTAGCAGTTTAATCTACGCGGTAACAATTCTATCTCGGGCCAACATGATGTATTTTGAACCAATGTTAATTATAATGAACGCGATATATGGTTCACATCACTAGGTGATGATGACGTAATAGGTGCTGCACTAATGTATGCAGACCGTTAGTTCGAGACCTTTCGTTGTAAGAATCCGTCAGAGTAAGACGTTGAAGCTATCGCTCCCAAGTTATTGATGTTTATATGTTCTCCTACGTGTCTTATGGAATTGCGAAGGCCGCCACAGATATTCAAGAGGATGCCGAACTTAGGTATTTCAAGTTCGATGATATTTTATGAAGAGGAATTGTTTGGGAGCAATCAAATATATTAATCTCCATATTCTGGTTTTCACTACTTGGATGGTAACCGTTATCGGCATCTCTAGTAAACAGGCCAGGTATGAGACGACGTATCACGGACTATAGGAGACACTATACATGTATGTAATTCCACTTTTTGCCATGAACATGTTGTATGCTTCGTCAATTAAATATGTTGTTCTCTGTGGACCCAATTTACCAAGGCGTTTGGAGGTCGGTTTATGATTGAATTGTTCTTGCACACTCCCATGACATTCTCACAAGATCTCATCAGCACGACGCTCTACATAAAGGTCAATTATGAACCAAGGAGATTAATCAAACACACACTCTCAAATAACAAAATCATATTCGTAACAGAACGCGAACCATTCTTTGAAGTGAAGTTACCCGAAAATCGCAAGGAAAGAAGAGAATGTGAAGGCCAAAGTGAACCAGAATTGAACGCTAGAAGACGAATCCATAGTAAGATGTTGTCTAATGGACTAGCATCCTCATTATCCAACATAAAGAGCTACACAGATCACCTTCGCGAGTACACATACAACTATGGCACCAGAAAAGCAAAAAATACAAAATGGAGAAACGAAAGTTGTAGTGCCAAAAAAAAACAGCAGTTGTTAATGCTTCGACTAGAAAGATGTGAAAACAACCCGACATTTTCTGACCCGCTGCTTTGACGTTTGTGCAGGCTACAGCAAAATGTTACAGCGTGACGTCTGCAACACTGTAATATCGTCTGCCCGAGCTAAAATTACTCCATCTTTTTACTTTTTTTCTATTGTTTAAAAACATGGCTTTCGAGCTAGTTTTATGACACTCCAGACAACGATAACAATGTAACCTACAACAGATATTTATAAATGTGAAGATGTTCTGTGTTTATTTACAGAACGCATTTAAACTCATTGTTTTCCAGACCCGGCTGTTATTGTTATATAGAATATCCAGAACTAAAGCCAAGTCGTCGAATTTTTGGTTTTCAACGATTTAGCAGAGCAGTCGGCGGTAAATTGACTTCCAAACAAAAAGAAAGACAGAAATATAAAAGACAGAGGACCAGAACAGAACACGTTTTTTTTTCTTCTTTTATTTACCTTTATGTCCTTTATGTCATGAAGAGTCACATTTAGTTCAGATTATTAGTGTTTGATTCGGTATATATATATATATATATATATATATATATATATATATATATATATATATATATATATATATATATATATATATTGTCGTAAATTTATTTTGAGAGAAAAGAGTCGTAGAAATAGTGGTCCGGTTTAGAGTGGAAAATGATGATGGAAAGCTCAGTGATAGAAAATGTAGAGATTTAATAGTTGCTTCCCAGCGTGCTGGAGGAGAGTAAAGACAGACTTATTTACGACAAATCGTGTCTCTCAATCTTCTCTTTCACTCTCCTGGTCAAACAATTATTTGCCAGTTTTCCAGACTCGCATCTGCGCGCTCACCGATTCGGTGTTTTCAAACACACACACGACGTTGATACAAACTATATTAAACGAATAGGGGAAAAGTTGGGCTTTGGGTATATCCAACACACAGAACTAAATGAGTTTATGTGATTTTATTTACTTTAAACATCAATCACTAAAAATATCAGATATTACATAAATTATCATAAGTACACAAATGCAAATAACAAGTTTGGGAGGGGGTGAAGAAGATTGGTATCGACTAAGCCCTTCCCGCTCATTAGACAAAGACAAACCCAGTCCAGAGATAGATAATATCAGGAACACGGGTACGTTAACCTAACAGTAAAGTTAATTACTCTGAAAGAGGTGTTACCAAGTTAGGTATAAGTGATAGAAAAAAAAAAAACCTGTTCTTCCCAGCTGTTCTTCCCTTTACTAAGCAAATGGAAAGGAGGTGGTTTTAAACAGAGTTAACAAATTATCAACTATCCCACTTAAAGGAACAATGTAGGGTATACAGAAAAGATATATGTTACCAGGTAAGCAAGTTAACAAAATGGTCACACAAAAGAATTAATTTCCTGTCATTCATACACGCGCTAGCAAAGGCCTTCACTCATCTTGCTCTCACTTACCGATTTTTGAAAAAAATCTTGCACTCCATAGAATAACACAACAGCAGTTACACCTCAGCTAAACGTATGAGTGTTTGTTCAAGTTCTAGCCCCAGATTATCGGGTAGGCGGTCAGCACATAAAAGGATCCCGTAATCGCTGGAAAATGAATCTGTAGTTGTGTCTCTTTTCTTAATAACAGTTTCTATGGGAGGGCACGGTCTCTGATACCGGGGTGAGGATGGTGTGGTCTATTTGACTATGCCGCGGATAATAAAATTCTTACGCGTGCTGGTACACTTTATCCGTGAGGTATGGTTTAAGTCCAGTGAGAAAACTAGTCACATCACTGTTCAGGAAATTATGAATTATCTCTCTGTGTCAGTAAACTAACAAAGCTCGGGCCAGTGTTCTTCTTCCCGTTACGACTTAAGTTGTTTGATGGTGCGTTAAATTTGTCTTTGGGTGTGATTTCTTTGCTATAAGTTAGATAGCGGAATTCCAAACATAGAATCGCCTCAAAGATTAAAAATTTACACAGTCTCATCAAGTTCTGCGTCAGGGGAACTCTACACACTGTTTATGCTTTGCTTTGCTTAGATTGATTTCTTTATTGCTTTCTTAATGCTGGGATCGCACAGGTTACGATCACTCTGTATGAAAGAAAAAAAAAACATGTAATATACCGAAAACAAATAACCTTCTAAAGCGCGATGAATTTCCCGTTAAGCCTATAATACACTCGAGTATTTAATTATGTATTTAATAAACACTGCGCGAATTCTAGTGGTTAAAAACCCACATCTATAAAACTAGGACTTAACTGAATTTATTAATTATAAATTCCTTCGCGACTTTAAAAGTTAATTTAAGCATCTATTATCTTTTGAAATAATATAATAGATAGATCATTATATTTAAAACTGGAACTTTTGAGATGGTTTAATTAAATAGATTTAAATTAACACAGAATCCCTTTAAATAGAATGACTGAACTAGACCACTGATCACTTTACACAATATATATTACCGCTTTGCACAGAAATAGAAATCACTGCAAATATATATAAAATCCAGGGGAAAATCTATAACAAGATTTCAATAAAGCTAGTGCTTCTGTAAAGGTCTGGCCAGCGAGTGATAACGTGTCTAGTTCTACATGGTCTATTTAGCTAAAATGAAATGTAAGTTGAGTGGGACATGATAAACTTGACAACTTATTTGATCTCACGAACTTTTGGGGATCTGACCGCCAAATCAAGAGAAGAAGCCGCCCCCTGGTCTTCGTATCCGCTCGCTGCTGCCCGTTTCGCTTTCCCCCGTTCGCTCGGTTCCTCGATTGACACCGAGACGCGAAATTAGCGGCAAGCAACTGCGTCTCGTATCAGGGAAAACTACTGTCTTTGATAGCGCCGATAGTCTCCCTTAAGATCCCTCGGTCTGTCTCTTTGATCTCGTCGTTGTATCCTACATGAGTCCCGGTGGAATGCGTTCTGGCAAACGAAAAGTTACAACAAATGTTCAGGGGTTCTAATGTTATGAAAAGCTAAAGGTCCCTTTAAATCATCCATCATATCAGGGAAAATTCACTAGTCAAACTAGACGTACGTCACAATCGTCCCCACTTTTAGACATGAAACCATTTTTCATGTTTTCATTTTGACAATGGAGGTGACCTGATTGGTGATTTTAGGATGAGTGGTATCTTCAGTTTGCTCTTCTTCCTCTGTAGACCAGTTTCTACTCAGAAAATCAGCCCCGACATTCTGTCTTCCCGGAATATATTCCACTTTGAAAGAATAGACGCTTAGAAGGAGGGCCCAACGCATGATCCTAGCGTTAAATTCTTTATTGGCACCAAGAAATGCTAACGGAGCGTGGTCTGTTTGCACCGTGAAAGATGTACCATAAAGAAACTCATGATGGCGTCTGATACCGTCAATCAGAGCAAGACATTCCCTTTCAACTACGCTGTAGTTCCGTTCCGCTTTATTTAATTTCCGACTGCCATAGGCAACTGGAAATAGCATGTTCAGGTCACTGTCATCGGCTTGAAGCAGTGTTGACCCGATGCCCTGACCTGACGCGTCAACTCTCAGTACAAAAGGTTTCTTGAGGTCAGGCAACCTCAAAATGGGGTATGCAGACAACTGTCCTTTCAAAGTGCTATACGCGTGTTCGCACTTTTGATCCCATATGACCTTATCAGGACAACCTTTCTTTGTGAGGTCAGTCAGAGGTGCCGTCAGTCCGTTGAAGTTCTGGATGTACTTCTGATAGTATGCACATAGCGATATGAAGGAACGTACGTCTTTCTTCGTTCGGGGTCTTTTTGCTGCCACTATTTTCTCCACGTTCTTCTTAATAGGCCAACTGCATCCGTGAGAAATAGTGTGCCCCAGGAAGTCTAACTGTTCAAACCCGATGAGACATTTGCTAGGTCTGGCTGTGAGACCCGTTTCCTGTAGTCTCCTGAGGAGCATAGCAACCGTAGCAATATGTTCTTCATAGGTTTCCGATGCAATTAAGATGTCATCCATGAAATTATGGATATGGGGACTTTGCAAAGGTTCTAGAAGCTTCCTCATCATCCTGGTGAACACTCCAAATTATCAACTATCCCACTTAAAGGAACAATGTAGGGTATACAGAAAAGATATATGTTACCAGGTAAGCAAGTTAACAAAATGGTCACACAAAAGAATTAATTTCCTGTCATTCATACACGCGCTAGCAAAGGCCTTCACTCATCTTGCTCTCACTTACCGATTGTGAAAAAATCTTGCACTCCATAGAATAACACAACAGCAGTTACACCTCAACTAAATGTATGAGTGTTTGTTCAAGTTCTAGCCCCAGATTATCGGGTAGGCGGTCAGCACATAAAAGGATCCCGTAATCGCTGGAAAATGAATCTGTAGTTGTGTCTCTTTTCTTAATAACAGTTTCTATGGGAGGGCACGGTCTCTGATACCGGGGTGAGGATGGTGTGGTCTATTTGACTATGCCGCGGATAATAAAATTCTTACGCGTGCTGGTACACTTTATCCGTGAGGTATGGTTTAAGTCCAGTGAGAAAACTAGTCACATCACTGTTCAGGAAATTATGAATTATCTCTCTGTGTCAGTAAACTAACAAAGCTCGGGCCAGTGTTCTTCTTCCCGTTACGACTTAAGTTGTTTGATGGTGCGTTAAATTTGTCTTTGGGTGTGCTTTCTTTGCTATAAGTTAGATAGCGGAATTCCAAACATAGAATCGCCTCAAAGATTAAAAATTTACACAGTCTCAACAAGTTCTGCGTCAGGGGAACTCTACACACTGTTTATGCTTTGCTTTGCTTAGATTGATTTCTTTATTGCTTTCTTAATGCTGGGATCGCACAGGTTACGATCACTCTGTATGAAAGAAAAAAAAAACATGTAATATACCGAAAACAAATAACCTTCTAAAGCGCGATGAATTTCCCGTTAAGCCTATAATACACTCGAGTATTTAATTATGTATTTAATAAACACTGCGCGAATTCTAGTGGTTAAAAACCCACATCTATAAAACTAGGACTTAACTGAATTTAATAATTATAAATTCCTTCGCGACTTTAAAAGTTAATTTAAGCATCTATTATCTTTTGAAATAATATAATAGATAGATCATTATATTTAAAACTGGAACTCTTGAGATGGTTTAATTAAATAGATTTAAATTAACACAGAATCCCTTTAAATAGAATGACTGAACTAGACCACTGATCACTTTACACAATATATATTACCGCTTTGCACAGAAATAGAAATCACTGCAAATATATATAAAATCCAGGGGAAAATCTATAACAAGATTTCAATAAAGCTAGTGCTTCTGTAAAGGTCTGGCCAGCGAGTGATAACGTGTCTAGTTCTACATGGTCTATTTAGCTAAAATGAAATGTAAGTTGAGTGGGACATGATAAACTTGACAACTTATTTGATCTCACGAACTTTTGGGGATCTGACCGCCAAATCAAGAGAAGAAGCCGCCCCCTGGTCTTCGTATCCGCTCGCTGCTGCCCGTTTCGCTTTCCCCCGTTCGCTCGGTTCCTCGATTGACACCGAGACGCGAAATTAGCGGCAAGCAACTGCGTCTCGTATCAGGGAAAACTACTGTCTTTGATAGCGCCGATAGTCTCCCTTAAGATCCCTCGGTCTGTCTCTTTGATCTCGTCGCTGTATCCTACATGAGTCCCGGTGGAATGCGTTCTGGCAAACGAAAAGTTACAACAAATGTTCAGGGGTTCTAATGTTATGAAAAGCTAAAGGTCCCTTTAAATCATCCATCATATCAGGGAAAATTCACTAGTCAAACTAGACGTACGTCACATATATATATATATATATATATATATATATATATATATATATATATATATATATATATATATATATATATATATATATATATATATATATATATGTGTGTGTGTGTGTGTGTGTGTGTGTGTGTGTGTGTGCGTGCGTGCGTGCGTGCGTGCGTGCGTGCGTGCGTGTGCGTGCGTGCGTGCGTGCGTGCGTGCGTGCGTGCGTGCGTGCGTGCGTGCGTGCGTGCGTGCGTGCGTGCGTGCGTGCGTGCGTGCGTGCGTGCGTGCGTGCGTGCGTGCGTGCGTGCGTGCGTGCGTGCGTGCGTTCTTATTCTTCTTCGTACACTCTCAGACGTCTACTTGAATGTTTTCAAAGAAAGCAGTAGTCAGTTTGAGGCTATTTGAATTCCAGTAAAGCTTTTCCACGAATGTTACTGGTGACGGTCATGTGCGCTTTCTCTGTTCCACATATGTTGAGAAAGTTTGAAGCAGATGTTCAGCAGTCATTTCATCAGTGCCACAGTTACACTGATTGGTAGTTCATATCTTTAGCTTGTTGAATAGATGGTATCTCAATCTGTTGTGGCCCGTACGGAATCTGAAGATTACCACTTGTTCTCTTCTGTTGAGCTGGTAGTGTGCATCATTTAGTTGGTTTTTGTTATAACTTTCTACCTAGTTTTGATACAGCTTTCTGGACCTCTGGAACGAATTAATTTAAATTCTATCAGTTCTTATGGGAAATCTGTTTTCATTTAACGCTTTCTCGGTAAGCGCTTGATTTTTCAGAATAGAATTACCAGCGCTAAGCGGGGGATTGATGGATGTATTTGTTTATTTTTCACTCGAACTAAGTGCACAAATAAAAACGTGGGATGAGTTCGATTGTCATCAATATTCTATCGAATGTTGGAGGAAAACGGACATTTTATTTTTTTAGTGGGGGAGATGTCGTCGGTCTAATACAGAGCTTCTAAACTTTTTTTTTTGTCCAATGGACCCCTTTCATTGTCCAGTGAAAGTTATGAACCCCTTTCATTGTCCAATCAAGGCTACGAACCCCTTTCATTGTCCAGTGAAGGCAATGAACCCCTTTCATTGTCAAATCAAGGCTACTAACCCCTTTCATTGTCCGGTGAAGGCTATGGACCCCTTTAATTGTCCAGTGAAGGCTATGGACCCCTTTAATTGTCCAGTGAAGGCTGAGGACCCCTTTAATTGTCCAGTGAAGGTTATGGACCCCTTTAATTGTCCAGTGAAGGCCGTGGACCCCTTTCATTGTCCAGTGAAGGCAATGAACCCCTTTCATTGTCCAATCAAGGCTACGAACCCCTTTCATTGTCCGGTGAAGGCTATGGACACCTTTAATTGTCCAGTAAAGGCTGTGGACCCCTTTCATTGTCCAGTGAAGGCAATGAACCCCTTTCATTGTCCAATCAAGGCTACGAACCCCTTTCATTGTCCGGTGAAGGCTATGGACCCCTTTAATTGTCCAGTGAAGGCTGTGGACCCCTTTAATTGTCCAGTGAAGGCTGTGGACCCCTTTCATTGTCCAGTGAAGGCAATGAACCCCTTTTATTGTCCAATCAAGGCTACGAACCCCTTTCATTGTCCGGTGAAGGCTATGGACCCCTTTAATTGTCCAGTGAAGGCTGTGGACCCCTTTAATTGTCCAGTGAAGGCTATGGACCCCTTTAATTGTCCAGTGAAGGCTATGGACCCCTTTAATTGTCCAGTGAAGGCTATGGACCCCTTTAATTGTCCAGTGAAGGCTATGGACCCCTTTAATTGTCCAGTGAAGGCTATGGACCCCTTTAATTGTCCAGTGAAGGCTATGGACCCCTTTAATTGTCCAGTGAAGGCTATGGACCCCTTTAATTGTCCAGTGAAGGCTGTGGACCCCTTTAATTGTCCAGTGAAGGCTGTGTACCCCTTTAATTGTCCAGTGAAGGCTGTGGACCCCTTTGTTAGAAAAAAAAGCACTTACCCGCATAATTAAACATGTTACATATTTTAAATAAAGAACATTTTTAGGAAACGTTCACGGGCCCACTATAATTAATTCACGGACCTCTAAGTAGGCCATGGACCACAGTTTAAGAAGCCCTGATCTAATGTATATTTACGAGAATCGATTCTTATTCTCATATGGGAATCGCGCTATTCATGTCGATCAATGACCCATTTTGAGTAATGCATAAGTCATGACTTTCTGCTATTTTGATGGCGCCCTCAGTGAATGTAAATATTTTTTTTTGAGTTCATTCTCTCTATCATCATCATCATTGTATATGTCTTCTTGCCTTTTGAACGTTTACTGCAAACAGTAAACTGGGTTCTTTTCCCAACGCAGGCAGACAAACACAAACAGGAGATTGACACTTTGCAGTCCCCTAACCTCATTGGGAGAGGGGGCCCTAAAAGCGAAGGATGCTTGATCCTCCGTGTGTTACCATTCTTCCTAGACCGTAAAAAGGGGGGGGGGGGCGCTTACAATGTGAAATGACGCGGGCCTCATCTGAGCTCTCTGGTGGCCTGTTTATATCTTCATCTTCGTTGATCCTTGGTCACCGTCTGTCGAAGCAGTCAGTGACCATCACGCCTGGTGGCGTCTTGCAGGGCAGGAACAAACTGCTTCCACTGTGTTCGGTCGGCGGCCATCCTTCGTGCAGTGCCCCAGCTCTGGTTCATTCTTTGCATCTCGGCCTCTACAGCTCTCCGCCATGTTGTTTTTGGTCGGCCTCTCTTTCGCTTTCCTTCAATGGTCCATAGCATTTCCGTTCTTGTGTTGGGATCGAGGTCTCTTCTGAGGACATGGCCAACCCAACTCCAGCGTCTGCCAACTATGATGGTGTGCGTGTCCTCTTGGTTGCTCCGAGTAAGCAGTTCTTGGTTGATGATGGTATTCGGCCAAAAGAATCAGAAGAATTTTCCTTAGGAAGATTGTGTGGAAAGATGACAATTTCGGCATTTCCTTCGCTGTTACTCTCCAGCATTCTGCACCGTAGAAAAGCACAGAAAGTACACAGCTCTCATATAATCTGGCCTATTTATATTTTCCGCTATAATCAGGGTTGACAACCGGTCGATCTCGACCTACCGTTAGCCACAAGGGATGATTTGATAAATCTTTGGTGACCGAAAAGGAAAAAAAAAAGATTTTTAAACTACGGACATTGTGGATTAGCCCTCTCCAACCGACATATATATTTACCAGGCCTCAAGGTCTTTTATATTTAGACTTTCGCTCTAATATAACCAACGGACCTTGCTTCTACGTTGAACGGGCCTCGCCTCGTCAAAATTCTAATTTTAAAACATTTAAAAGTGCCGGATCCCCCACATTAAAAGTACTTTTCCGTGTTACCTATGAAAACTCACAGACTAACGTACTAAAATGTTACTTCCTTAAGTGGGCAAGATATGAACGCGTTCGTTTTCTTTGAACTGAAGTTAACAGTCGGCAACATAACATGTAGTTTGTATTTTCCACCGTTCTTTTGATGGAATTGCTGGATGCAGAGGATCTAGCAGAGATAAAAGTTAACACTCCGGACAAACCCATAGGTGATCAGTATCTCTCAGCACATGTCGAAGGGTATCTTCTTCCTCGTACGCCCTCAGACCGTTAATGACTAATAAAGGCAGTAGTCAGTTGAAGGTTCCTAATATCTTTTTTCGTCGAGAGAAGTGGGTTATTGCCATATACTACTCCGTTCACTGCGGTATGTTGAGCAGGACTGCAGCAGATGTATAAATGCTAACTGTTCCTGGTATCGCTCTGGTTGTATACTCGACGGATGCATCCTCTCATACTTCTATCCCTCCTGGTCTTAAATTTGATGCCAAATTCTAGCAACCTTCGCCTTGTTGGTTCATCACTTGCAGTGTCATTCTCTAACAGACGATCACTGATTGTCTTAAGTGTTTCTGCCTTATAAATATCCAGTGTCCCCACTATAAGTGCTCTCGAAGCTAGTCTGTCAGCCCTCTCATTGCCGCGCACCCCTGCATGACCAGGACAGTAGATCCACACTAGTTCCTGAAGATTTGAGGCTTCTATGAATGTTTTCCATTCATGCCGGAACAATCAATTTTGGACCTTCCGAAGCATGGACACAGTAAGTGCCATGGTGGATGTAGTTTCAGACAGCCACCTTAGTACTGCAGTAGCTGCATCTACTTCCATTCTTACGCTAGAGGTTGTTGTCTCAAACACTCTGTAACCTGAACACCGGCACGATTTTATCATGGTAAATCTTTGGAGAGCTGAGTGTTTCTAAAGTAGATTCCGACAGCTACAAGGCTGCCTTCCACTAATCCCCAGGGTAATGAAAAAAGTCACTTACCGTTTTCATTGTCTATATCCTCACTTGTATCTATTGGGGCCAAACTAATCCTTGATGCTGATCAGCTTATCACTTCCTTTGGCATTAGAATAGTTATGCAGTGGATCCCTGGTCACTCAAATACACCAGGTAAAGACAGAGCAGACATATTAGCAAGGAAGGGAAGAAAGCAAGAACAATCACTCACAGCAACAACTCTCCAAACAGCCAAATCACTCATACGAACAACAAACAAGGAACCGTGGGAAACACCAGGAGAGAGGTTTACAGACATGGCCGGTCCTGATCCTAATGACAACATCGGTCATCTTACAAGGAGTGATCAGAGCACCATTTTTCGGCTCAGAACACAACATATACCACTCAACAACCACTTGAACAGAATCCAACCACAACACTCTCCAGAGTGCCAGCTATGTACTACCCCTACGAAACTGTTGACCATCACCTCTTTGAGTGCCCGGCACTCGATGACATTATGAAAATGCTCCTTCCTCCGAGGCCAAATAAGTGGAACACCTTGTATGGAGAAACAAAACAACTTGTGAAAACATGCAGATATCACTACATGGCATTGGGCTGAAGGGCGAGAGCCCAAGCGCCGCTGGATCAGTAACAACAACAACATCTATTGGAGCAGAACAAGACGCAATAACTGTCATTTGAAACGTAATTAACACGTTTTACTTTTTGTATTTCCAGAAACAAAGTAGCATTAAGTAACATTTGAAGTAGTCACTAAATTAGCGGTACGGGGAAGAGAAAAAATTGATGCCCGCTGTAAAGTCTTGTGCTGAACTGGCCGGATATCACGATGAGTTTTAATGTTTATGTGACAAAGCACTTTTGTGTAATAAAACGGCAATTATTTTGGCGTGTGTTTCAAGTTAATCATATCGATAATCAATCAATCAATGCCACTTAGTTCCCCAAGGAGCATGAAAGGTAAAGGTGAAGGATCCCGTTACAAGCCCATTGAGGCATATTGGGAATATGTTGTTAGGCCCATATTTTCTTGACCATCTGTAGCGTGAGGTTTTTATTGGCTCTTGGATCAGTATAGTACTGACAATACAGAAATAGAATTTCTGCAGGAAAATGGTGAAGTCCCAGTGTATAAGAGAACTACTGGTATCACAAATTAGTTACGGCTGTGAATGATCTGATCTCGAAAAATTAGTAGAGAGGAGACAGTCATAAAATGCCACCACGCTGTGTAACTAACTGTGATATTAAAAGAAGGAAACAGATTTCACTTAACAATTATAAACTTGACAGGTCGTTCAAATACAATTTCCTTATTTATTAAGTATATACACTATCTAATCTTGTGCTGAAGGGTGGATGTTGGAAGATGGAATGCAATGGATTTGTATGTTTACATATGATTTACATATATGTATTTATATATATATATATTTATATATAAACATATATATATATATATATATATATAAATAAATATAAATAAATATATAAATATATAAATATATATAAATAAATATATATAAATATATATATATATATATATATATATATATATATATATTACACCAAGTCTTCCAATATAGGAACAAAATTATAGATATCAGCTGTGCTGTTAATTAATTATAGAAAATTTATCAGCTGTGCTGTTAATCTTGTCTCTCACTACGCTAAATCACTTTTTCGTCATTGACCGTTAATTGCTCACAATTGCCGACGGAAATGGTACTAATGTGTACTCATCTTTTAGAACAGTTCTGTCCTTCTTAATTTGTTGCACACAACACCCGCTGATGATCGTTCCTTTAGCCCACCCAAGACTGAGGGGGACTAAGGATGTAGCTCCGGTACAATCACTGTGCTCCTGCGAAAGTTCCAGGCAGCTGGATTGACTCGAACATACGACCTCAGGTTGGATGACACGAATAAACCTGTAACAAGGAAAAATAGGGGCTAATTTCTGTCATCAAGCCCACCTATTTCTAGTGTATATGAGATGAGCGTGTCTCAGGTGTCTGCATGTAGGATGAATGACAACATGGCTCAGTATGATTTAGCAATAGCGAGACAAGATAGGTGTCTACTTGCAAAACGTTCTTTCTAATTCAATACATGAATACATCCAATAATGTGTACACCTAGGTATGATGCAATCGTTTCCTTCCCCCTATAATATACCAGGCCATCTCTGATAAGTGCTATACTGGCTGGTAAAATATTCCCTAACAAGATTGTTGTAGGTTATATTCAGGTTGGTTTTCTTCTTCTACAATCATACCAGGAAATACAATCATTATACCTAATTCCCCAAGATATAATCAGTATACCTGATACATTCATAGTAAAACAAAATCTAAAGTTATATTAAATATATACAGGTATAGGTAGTATAAATGACACACAAAAAATACAATCATTATATAAGGATGTAGGCCTATTCTCCTACCAGTTTATAGTAAGTTTACCTACCCTCTAAGATTAATACAAGCCAGATTTGGACTCGACTTAAGTGAAGCAAGAGTGCCCGGTCACGCAGGTAAGCAATAAATCAATGTTGGCAGCTTTATCTTTCCCCAGTCGGTCGTGCTGGCCTTCGTGTTTGTGTGTGTATTTTTGAATAAAATGCGCCCGTTTATATAGGTAGACGCAAGGAAGCTGCCAGTGCGTAAGGAACTCTTTTGATTGGTTCTCGGCGGTTTCGTACATTCCGTGACCGAGTCCCGAAATACAGGGCTTATGCCTAATTTTATTCTGTCTGCCGCCATCTTGGGAGAACAAGATGGCGTATACTTCGTATAATTTAATCTGTCTCAGTCTGTTGAACGTGGATTGGCTGTGCACATGTATTAACAAAGAAGTGGGTTTACACACACGTTTCACGACACCATCGGCACACTAGGGATGATGTGGTCGGCATCACGCCGGCCGCAAGCAGCATAGGCCTTCAACAAAGTCACGTGTCATCAGTTCAAACTCTTTTTACGCTTTCCTCATCATTTTCGCTTCGGTCTCCAGATGTCTTTTCCGTGTTTTTCTTGGTCTACCTCTGCCTCTTTAACCCTGGGGGTTCCATAACAAGAGCTGCCTTGTAATGCTATCAACAGGTTTTTCTCAATGTGTGTCCTATCTATCACCAGCGTCTACTTCTCATCTCTTGTTCCACTGACACTTGTCTAGTTCGTTCCGCATTGGAGACCTTGTCGTATCATTCTCATTCTTCTGTTCTACGCATGCGCCCATTTACGGAAGTCTAGTTTTTTGGTTGTTGTTTTTGCTGTTCTCTCGATTTCCTTGATCTCCATATTTTTCACAACGCAATGAAAGCTCCTCTTGCTATTTGTATTCTTATTTTGATATCACTGTTTGTCCCTCCAAAGTTTGTCTATATTGCTGCCAAGATTTGTGTACCGGGTACTATTCTACATCTCGTAGTTGGTGTTTCTTCAAGTTCAACCTTGTTATCATTTTCTTCATTTATTCTCATTATCGTATGTCTTTTCCCTGTGTATTTTCAGACCCACTTGCTGAGTAATTTCATTTTGTCTGGCCATATGGATAATATTGAATAAATAGATATTTAGAAACAGTGAGTGACTTTTCAATCATATACATATTCATAACCTTCCAGTAGGTCACTGATAACATCCAAACGTTTCGGGCACACCTGGGGTATTTTTTTACTCCCTGGTTCCATCACGCGGGAACTCTGACACGGGGAGATAACTAGGGCAAACTTGACTCCAATTTGCTGAGCTTTGCCGACTGTGCACGCGCGTGAATGTTGCCCGTGCATTGGATTTATAAGTACATTGACCTGCTGTGATAGGCAATTGAGATAGACATATTCCCAGATGGCTCTATTTTGTCAGCTGTCTTGCTGCCAAATGTCTTCGTGTTTCTCATTCTGTGCCTTTTCGTTTCTTTCTTCATTTCTTCTATTCTCATTAAAAAAAAAATCTTGTTCATCATTTCTTTCTTTTTTAATTTTTTTTCTACCGTTGTTTTAGTTCATTCATCCAGCAGGAGGGTTAAAAAAAAATAGGCATTACGTCCTTGTAGGACTAAGAAAACTGTCAGCGTTACAGCAACATTGCCTTCATAAGGGACAAGCGATAAAACCAGAAGTGAAAAAAGGGAGAAATAAGTAAAAAAAAAAAAATTTTTAATAAATTTTTAAAATGATACGTAGATGAAAGTGGCTGGTGTCTCTTTCAAGATGTGTGAGAAAAATGGCTGCTCGAATATTGTCACGAGAGGGTAGATCTTATTAAATTATAAGATATCCTGGACCCAAAAGTTGTATCAGGTGATACCAGGATAGTGCCAGATAAGAGTCTGGTCTTATAAGTAATACCCCCTTCTCTGAAAAGAGTAAGGGTGTATAGATATCAAAGGTAGGATCAAGCTGTATAAGTCTCTAGAGAAGATGGTAATTTATTACTCTAGGTCCCTACGGGCCCCTCTCAAGATCCTCCTCGGATTACATTATTGGCTCTGCTAGGGGGATTAACTAAACTATTTACCAACAAGAACTTTAACTTAACTTAAATAATTCAAGTAAGTCTGCTGGTAAATATTTACAATTTATTTTTACAAATATTATTTTCTGCTTGAAAATCTTTCAAGAACTCAAAATGCAATTTACAAAATTAAATAAATAAACATTTTAAAATTGTTCCAAAGAATTAAAAGTCTCTATTTGTAGAAGACTCTCTCTCTCTCTCTCTCTCTCTCTCTCTCTCTCTCTCTCTCTCTCTCTCTCTCTCTCTCTCTCTCTCTCTCTCTCTCTCTCTCTCTCTTGGTTGAACCACCTATGCTTGAAGAATATCTCTATCTTATTAACACTTTTATTTCACTGTCATTGAATGTTAGGTTATAACTGGTTGTTTCTATGCCCACACACTTGTCATCATTAACTAGTAATTTCTATAATTGTGATGTGACTCGAATACGCTACACAGTTGCCTTGTTTTTGAACTCATCTGTTAGGATGAAGATGGTTCCACTCTTGTCCTGGCAGGAAAGATTACTTGAACCTCCTCCAGGCAGTAGGTACTTGATGACTGGCCCTCTGAACTCAAAAGGCGCTTGCACCAGTGGTCCTTCAATGTTTGCTGACTCTTTTATGAGTCGTTGGGTTGACAGGATATAACCTGAAACGTAATGGATTTCACCACTATAGTTTCTATCTCTAACCCCTTTCTACAGAAGTAGGAGGTAAAAGATAGTTTCAGACGACAGAGTGCAGTTAGACGCACAGGGCATATCAAGACAGCATTAACACACTTCATTTTACTGTGACCATATCTTATTCTAATTCCTTGGTTGTAGCTACTGTCCATGATTCGCCTCCATACATTTATTAGGTCTAGTGTAAAAATACTAAGTGATATCTCAAAGAATACAGTAATACAATTCTTTTCATCCTTTCTTATGTTCCTGGCGTGTGGACCATTCCATTAAGAAATAATTCTTTAAAGGCTTTTCTAAAACCATGGACACCTTTTCTGCTTCCATTCTTAATTTATTTAAAAATACACAGGCTGGTAAGTCCGCCAGAAATTTACACAGTAGTTCAAGCACATCTACACGCTCTCTAACACACTGTAGGGAATCAATAGAAATACCTATAATTATATACATATATATATTCTTTCTAACCCTCAGGCACACACAGTCGAGCTGTTAATGATTATAATGGTCTGCTCTCAGATGCAGTTGGCAAAGGCACTCTTCATTAACACTTTTTAGTGCTCGCTGTGATTTGAATTTTTAGTATGGCCTCGATTTGTGTTGTGTTGTTGTGTTGTTGTTTTCTTCTACTATGTTGCTGTGATACCCTGTTCAACCTGAAATTTGGTTATAATCGGGGTATATAGGGTGTTATCGTCTTCACTGGTATCTCGTTCGTAGTCCTGGAGGTGACTGGTCCTGAAAAGGACCACTTGCTGGCTGTCTGGATTCCTCTTTGTCCGTTTGTGGTGCCGTGTCGCTCTCATGGTGTTTTTTATGTCCTGCCTCAACTATCTGGCTCGTTTAGTTTTGTGTGTTTCTACGCTACTAGTTTCTGTTGCTTTTGTCTTTTTGCTCTCCTGTATCTGTGACAGTGCTTTTTCAATTACACTGACAAACAACATTTTTCTTTCTTATATACGAATAAGTGTTCTTAGGTCAATTTCTTGTGCTGATTTCAAATCTGAAATCCGTTTATCTCTATCACGTCGGGTTCTTAAGATATTTGTGAATAAATATATTTTTGGGAAACCGTTATTTGCTCCGTTTCATTTTTACTATATAACTTATTAAAAATTAATAAAAAGCAACATAATTCTACTTTTTATACTGCTAAAAGATGCATGACATATGTTACGCGATTTTTCAAATAGTTACTTTATTTTGAAATAATTCTGAGCAAAATATGGCTTCTAGAAGTTGTAGAAATTCGGCAGATCTGTTCTGTTACGTGTGCGGATATTTTACCGATCGTGTTGACAAGAAAAACTTTACACCATTACTAAAGATAGCATATGAACTTTATTTCGATTCGAAAGTTGATGATGCAAATAAATCTTGGAAGCCAAATGCGGTTTGTTCGATACATTGGCAGGTTGGTTACGAAAATCGCCGAAGCATAAGTCGATGCCTTTTGGCGTGCCAGTAATATGGCGTGAACATACAAATCACACTACTGATTGTTACTTCCGCTTGATAAATATCCATGGTTTCACTTTTAAAACTAGAAAGTCTGTGGTTTATCCAAATATTGAATCGGTTTTGAAACTAGTGCCTCATGATCCAATCACGTGTCCGATCCAAGTACCACTAGAACAATATCCGTTGGACGTAAATGACCCATCAGAAAGTGATAGTTTACCTGCTTTAGAAACTAATTCTGACTCAGATTACATACCGGTGAATGATGGTGTTTACTTAATTAACCATTCAGAACTTTCAGATCTAATACGTGATCTCGCTCTTACCAAAGGACAAGCAGAATTACTCGGTTCGCGACTCAAAGAATGGAATCTTTTAGCGCCCAATACTCCGATATCTAAATTTCGTCATAGACACAGAGAACTTGTTCAATACTTTGAGATGGATGATGACATTTGCTATTGCAAAGATGTAAATGGTCATGAGCACATAGTCAACGAATGGCGATTTTTCATCGATTCTTTCAAGACTAGTGGAGACCTAAAGGTCATTGCAATTCTCACGGGCATGCAGACTGGGTATACTAAATTTTGTTGCTTCCGATGTGAATGGGACAGCCGCAACAGACAGGAACATTGTGCAAGAAAGGTGTGGCCTATCCGGGATCGTATGCAGCTCGGGCATAAAAATGTAATACGCGAGCCATTAGTTAACAAAGACACCTTCATTTTACTACTGTTACATATAAAGTTGGGGCTGATGAAGAATTTTGTAAAAGCGTTAGATAAAACGAGCAAAGCTTTCACTTATCTTCGAGAAAAGTTTCCGCAAGTTAGCGATGCAAAGATAAAGGAAGGTATCTTTGTAGGACCTCAGATTAGGAAAGTTATTGCAGACAAACAATTCGAGAACTTGTTACATGGTAGTGAACTTCGCGCATGGATGGCATTCAAATCGATCGTCGATAACTTTCTGGGAAATCACAAATTTGTCGACTATGTTGCATATTGTTAAGCAGTGCATAGATGCATACATAATTATGGGCTGTAACATGTCCCTCAAAATCCATTTGCTCGATTCGCATCTTAACTTTTTCCCTGACAACCTTGGCGAAGTCAGCGATGAACATGGAGAATGATTCCATCAAGATATCGCCGTAATGGAGTCACGTTATCAAGGACGGTGGAGTGTGACCATGCTTGCCGATTATTGTTGGATGCTTCATCGCGATGTACCACATGCCATTCACCGACGAAAGTCGACTGCAAAGAAATTCAAGCCTACATAACTGTTATACTTCTTGTACGAATGATGTTGTAATACTGTATGCGTTGTTAAAAAACTTCAATTGCGTATTTCTAGAAATCCCGACCTGATAGAGAAAAACGGTTTGCAGATTTAAAAACAGCGCATTAAAATTGACCAAAAAAACATAGAAATGTTAGAGAAAGAAAAAAAAAGTTTTTTTTTGTTAGTCAGTGTTATCGTTGGTAGTAGCTGTTCTAGCGTTTCTGGCTGCTAATGCTCTGTCTTGATTGAGTAACATTTGCTGTACGATGTCGATTTTCATTTTGTCTTTCGTTTCTTTATTTTGTTCTCTAGTTTTTGTAAGGATATCCTCAACGATCCTTCTCTCTGATTCAATTCTTTTGAGTATTTGTTCGTTCTCTGCCTTTAGCTCTGTGAGTTTGGCGATGTCAACTTCTATCTCGTGTTTGATGGTTGTTTCAATTCTTTTGAGTATTTGTTCGTTCTCTGCCTTTAGCTCTGTGAGTTTGGCGATGTCAACTTCTATCTCGTGTTTGATGGATTTTGTTTCCTGTAGCATTGCCTGGGCGCTCTGTAACATTTCTCTGGCGCTCTGCATATCTATTATGTCTTCACCGCTGTCCTTGTCGTCTACGGGATCCTGCTTGTTTCTGCTTTCGTTCTGCTGTTTCCTTTTCATTTCGTTGATTTCAGCGGTCAGCTTGTGTAGCTGTCTTCTGTCAATCGTGCGCTGTTTTTCTGTAGCATCCGCATTCACTCTGTGTTTGGCCTCCTTGAAGGGTATGTTTTTAGACACGGCCTCCTTCAAGATGCTCTTAGTTTCCTGGAACACAGGGCATCCTCTGTACCTTGCCCCGTGGTTTCCGTGGCAGTTTGCACAGATACGGTTTTCGTTAGTTTCTTTGTAGTTGCGGTCCTCCTTTGCCCTGGGGCAGTCGCCATATTGGTGACTACCCGCACAATACCGGCAAACTGCATCTCTCCTGCACGTCTTTTTTGTGTGCGAGAACTGCTGGCAGTTGGAGCACTGCATCACCGGAGGGATATAGGCTTCTGTCTTTTTGGTTGTGGTTTCGAGCGTCAGTCTCTCGGGTCTTGTCGATCCTTCTACCGTGACTATCATCAGATTGGTATCTTTCTTGGCCCAGGTTTTTAGCCTTTCGACCTGCGTGATTTTAAGATTTGTGTTTTCAGCTTGAAGGCGTCTGTGGACGTCGCCTTCGGAACATCTTGTATCCACCCCTCTGATGACCAACTTCTTTGTTGTCTTGTACTTTTCCACCACCACTTTTATTTGGTGGGGCAACTGGATTTCCTTTGGACCGGATTCCAGTTCGATCATCAGCGAGGTTGTTTTGTCTGTGTTGTTGAGAGAAAGCACTACTCCCTTTTCGTGCCTCCCTACTTTGGCGATACCTCTCCGTCCAGTTATCACCTCGAGGATGTTGATCACTTTGTTGTCGGGTAGGGCCCTGAGTGAGACCTCACTTCCTGACGTCTGGGTGATCTTAACAATCCTCTCCTGTATCGTTTCTGAGTTGCTTGTATTTTTAGTGTTTGGTCTTTGTTTCCTTCTACAGGCTTGGTTCGAATCTTGTTCTTGGTTATTCGGTGTGATATCTTGCGTCTGAGCCTTTGAGTTGTCAGCTGTTTTTTCCTCAGGATCAGGAATGGTAGCTTGCTTCTCAGTGGTTTCGATGTCCAGCACGTCTGGGTCTTCTTTATCTAGGCAAGGGGTCGGGCCACTCTGACTCTCAGTCGGGTCGACGCATGTCACAGCTAACTCAGTCGTGTCCGGAGTTATAGAAGGGCCGGTCCCGGCACGAGTACTTGGGGCAGTCTTGCTCTCTGGCTGTCTGTCATTGTTGATTGTGATGTTGCGATTACCCTGGCTGTTCTGCGCTGGTGGGCTGGTGTAGACCTTCCTCTTTTTAGCGTGTGGCCTATGTCTGGGCATTTTGACGATAACGCGATCTTATCTCGAGTAGTGGCGTCCTGAAAAGGACGTTGGTGTCTTGGTTATGTTGTTGTTGTAATTTGTTGTGGTTATCGTTTATGCAAGTTCTATTTATACTTCACATCCGGCGACCGAGAGGGCAGAGGCTAAAGGGGGTGTTTGCGTATCTCAAAATGATGCATAATTTGTCTCGCTGTTCAATTATGAAAAACTATTAACCTACATATCCTCCTTATTCATGGACCGATTTCCTTCATCTTAGGCTTAAATTACACTCTGAATTATTCTTTATCTATCTAGATAATAGTCTTTTACTTTCCTAAGTGCATTTATTTCTATGCGTAACCTAAACAACATAATTCTGGACCAACCTGATGTCACGATGCATTCTATTCAAGTTTTTCTCCATTATTATATCACTATTCGTGGAAGTTTTAGTACTTACGGGTAGAGCAACCTTCCTAATATTGCCTTGGTGACCTCTTCCAGGTGGTACTTCGCTCATATTGTTGTAATTAAATTCCAACTCCAACGATGTTACACATATTGAGACTCCATATTAGGCATAGTACGTTTCAGTAAACACACGAATAAGGAAGCCTTTTCATTGGTTCGCCAAGGATATACTGTCCTAAAGTATGGCGCGCGGTTTGGTTAGAATTTCTCAAAAAACAATGACGTGTTGTGAATTCGACCACCACTTCACGACAAATATATCGAAACTTTACCTATCGTCGGTAATATTTGTGATGAATCTTCAACTCAAATGTCGTCAGTTCTATTGTATGGCTCAGAAACATGGAGAACAACAAAAACAAAACCATAAAGCTGTAGACATTCATAAATGGGTGCTTACGTAGAATAGAAGGACTGAAATGATATGACAAGGTTACTAAAATTGAACTGACCACAAGTGCTAGTGGAACAAGAGATGAGAAGAAGACGCTGGGGATGGATATGACAAACACTGAGGAAACTGTTGATAGCAGTACAAGGCAGTTCTTGTTCTAGAATCCCGAGGTTAAGAGAGACAAAAGTAAACCATAAAAACACACGGAGACGAGAATAGGAGACAAATGAAAATGATAAGACGTGGAAAGAACTCGAGCTGATGGCACGCGACAGGAGGAATTGGTCACGTGTTTTTGAAGACATGTGCTCCATGTGGTGCTAACGGAAACTGATTGATTGATCATCTATCTATATCTTTCATTTACTTTATTATTTCCTTCTCCCTTTTTTCTTTTTTTCTTTCAGCTTAGAATCTTACTGCATCATCCGTCTATTAGTGGGTCTGGTATGTTTCACGAAATTTACCAATGTTGAGCCCGCTGAGTTGGATAAGCCCTCTGGGTTTGCAAGTAAACCCTGGAACTAACCCCCCAATTGAGCTTAAATTATCACCAGCTCAGCACGATGCTACAGTATACAAGTGGAAGTGAACCTGTCTGTGAGGCTAATTACACTCTCATTGGCTCTTGAAATCATCCACACAATTTTTAGAGATTCCTCCTGTGGTGAAACATGTTGAGAACCCAGCATTGCACACTAAGCTTGGAGGAGTCACTTGAGCCCCAGACGTAACTCTGGCTTTTGACCTGGTTGGCTGCATACAGGAGGATCTCACTATGGACCCATGATAGGCAGGGGGAGCTGAGAAGTGGCTCTGTGAAGGATGTGACAATTCCTTGGGAGAGCCCAGAACCAGAACACTGTATTTTAGCTCTGCATAGTTGGATAGCTCCCTTGGATCGTGGGGAACGCACAGTATGCCACGCGCTTTTTCCTGCTAGCATGGGACCGGCTGGAGAAACTGGAACTCATGACTTCAACTGAACACGTTTCAGAATGGCAGAAAAACCACAGGAAAAGCCTAGATCTAAAGTGTAGATACCAAGGAGTTTTCAACGTGGTATTTGTTGCAAAAGAACGAGAAGCTCAGCAGCCCTAGTTAAACAACAATAGCCCACCCCCCCCCCCCCCCCCCCCCCCCCCCCCCCCCCCCCCCCCCCCCCCCCTCCCCCACCATTGCACAAGGGTAAAGAGTGAAAACTCAAGTCCCCGGGGTCAAAAAAGGAGGAAGACGAAAAAGAAGCATCAACAGAAGAAGAAACAACAACTGTTTGTTTCGTTTCTTCCTTGGTTTCTTCTTCATATAACTCGTTCTTGTTTTTTACTTGTCGTTACCGAGTATTATTTCTTGTCCGGCAGTCCTAATGTTCGTCTTGATCGAAAGAGCAGATCAGGTTTGTGAAGATCCGACATTAGTAACTGGTTCATCAAAAGCTTTGAATTAGTTTTCCCGTCTGGATTTGTTTGTTCAAGAGCTTTTTTTTCCCCCCTTTTTCATTTAAAGACGATGGAGGGGGAAGCAAATATCGAGCAGAAGTTAAAAGAAGCACAAGATAACTCTTACTTCAAAAATGTCTTAAGACAACATGACGATTATCTACCCTAAAATTATATTCTTCATCAAAACCTTTCGCGTCTACGAGGAACGCAGGTCCTCAACAACAGCATGCCAAGCCCCACTGTGTTCTGTGTCATCAGCCTAAGATCTTTCATATCCTCTTTATCCATTTCTTCTCTGTATCCAATCATCAATGTTGTCGGCGTCTGTGGCCTAATGGATATGAACGCAGTTTCATAATCCAGATATACCAGGTTCGAAACCTGCTGCAGGCGGTTTGGTAGCAGATCGCTTTGTGTGGATTTTTAACAATGGTATAAGCGCCGTACCGTTCAGAAAGCAATGGCAAACTACTGAATGAAAAAAATTGCCTAGAAAAATCACAAACAGCCAATAAAAGCTGGGGTTGATTGCCACGTCCTGTAAAGGATAAGCAACTAACTTATCCAATCATCGGCTTATCCTTTCTATATATTTTTATCTCGCTCTGCTTCTCTCACTATGTGAATTCCAGAACACGGACTGTCTTGTCTTGTAATACTTCCTTAGACGCTTCCTTGGAGAAGCCATCCTCCGTGTTTTATTCTAAGGATCTAGCTAAGTGACTTTGTACTTGGTTTAGAGAAGATTTGACAAATGTGATGCCACTTTCTCATATCGGCAGTTGTTCATATTATTTGGAATTAAAAACAATATATATCCTAATTATAACCCATCAGAGGTTGAACGGGATATTTTTCTTCATTAATTTAAATTTTTAAAAACTTGATTTAGTAGTTTTTATCATTCTTTTTTCCGTGTGGTTGATTATTTAGTTTCTTGTTTCGATATGTCTTTCAGGTTTTACGATTTTCTTGTATTATTATTGTTCTTTTTTCGCTCATCACCGTGGTTGTTTACTTGTTTCATCTGCTTGTATCACTCATTTGGTGTATGTTTCTCATCATCGTATGTTTTTATAGTACCTATATGTAATTCTTGTCCTCGTCACATGTTGTAAAACTGATTTCATACCATTTTATTTTTTAATTTATATATTTGTAATACTGTCAACCGATTTATCAAGTTTTTGTTTTTTTTAAAGAAAAACAAACGAATTTGGGAATTTCATACAATTTTGGGGAATTTTTATGTAAATTCTTTGTGTATTAAAATTTTATTTTATTCAAAACCAGTCTGTTCAAACACTTTTTTTTTTTTTTTTAGAGTATCTGTTTTCTGATACCTAGCCAGCAGAGATTAGACGCTTTGAAATCGAGTGTGGGGTAGCGTTAGGGTTATTGTAAATTGCGTAAAATTTTGAACTGGACAGTTTGCATGGTCGAAACTCAGAGGCCTTTGAGGTGGCAAAGAATTATATTAGTCTGAACGCTTTTTTTTATTTTTGGTCTCCCTAAACATATAGGAACCTCAGTATTGTGACATCAAAATGGTAAAAGACATTAAAAAGGAAAAAGAGAGAGGTTCCGGACAGTTTGATATTATGAAGTCAACAACAGAATTGATCAACAGTATTTATGACAGTATCTGTTAGGGTACTGCCTTCATCTTTATTAGGTTTAGAAATATCTCCCATAATAAAGTACAAGTTACCACTGCGACTACATTACTCATTTCATTGTTCGCATTATTTTTATTTTGACCGTGCAAAAAAATTTTAACTAAAATGAAAAGACGAGCAATATCGTAATACGCGTTTCCACTCTCCATTTGATTTGCCAGAATGGCTAATGCAAAGGCCAAATCAGAAGCAGCAGACCAGGCCGCAAGCAGAGCTCAGACTGACAGCGACATCGCCAGATTAAAAGCCAAAGAATATGCCCCGGAGTTTCATCAACCAGGTACTGTTTTTGTACTCCAGTTTATATTTGTAAGTTATTCGCACGAGAAGTAAGTCATTATTTAACTGCCTGTCGTTCATATTACTTCATACATACCAGCTGCTGTGCCTGATATGCAGTTTTTCCGTTTAAGTGTGTATGATCTTATCCGTCTAAGCGTTTTAGCAAACATGTTACATATTAACAATTATCCCAGTTGTCAAGATATAGCTCTCTGATTAGCTGTTCTACTTTGTTGTTAAACAGCTCTTCTGTGTTAAGATTCTTCTTCTTATTTAAATACCATGCCCGGTGGTGAAGGCAATCATGACTCTCCACAACTTCCTGTATCCAATACTTCTTAGTCAGCTCTGTTGTTGACATCTTTCTATGCCACGATGTAAATCTGTCCACTATCTTTTCTCTTTGTCTTCTTCTATCTCTTTTTCCTTCAATATTTACCTGTTGTCTTGTTATACTCCAGCTTTACACTTCTCATAACATGCCCAAAGAAAGTGAATTGCTTTCCTTCTAACATGAGGAATAAGCTTCCTTTGCACATTGGCCTCTTTCATGACATCCTCTTTCAGGACATCCTCTTTCATGAGATCCTCTTTCAGGACATCCTCATTACTCTTTTTAGCTTTCCGTGGTATTTTTAACATTCTTCTATGAAACCACGTATCTGTTGCCTCTAATGCTTTCCCTATTTGTTTACTAATTGTCCATGATTCACCTCCGTATGTCAGGATTGGCAATATATAAAACTGAAGAACTCTCTTTTTTACTTGCGTTAACAAAGAGTTGTTGTATAAAATATTTTTCATTTTACAGAATGCTTAGGTATTCTACTCTTCACTTCTGAGATGCATCTTCCATCCAACGTTTAGAATTTTAATGTATTGACTTGTTGTAAAACTGTTCCATCTACTTTGATAATGCATTCTAGAGAAGTCATTTTCTGTGTTTTTGCTATTGGGGCTAAATCCTTGATTTTCACTTTGTCACTACTGTATCAATCATTTTCTGCAAATCCAAATTTTGCTAATTTAGACAGTATCATCAGCGGATCTCAAGTTCTTTTCTGTCCTCATTATATTTCCATTGAACAGATCGACAGCACACTTCCCTGTCTAACACCCTTCTTTACCTGTGGAAGTTTTCCTATTTGTCTGCTAATTCTTATTGCTGCTGTTTTTTTAAACTGTCTTATAAAGGAACAATTAAGTAATGATCCAGAGAAGGTCAATAACAGTACCTATTTTGGCTGATGAAGAGTTTTATCACAAAAAATATATGATATTGTGTTATACTATTGTAAAACTGACTTACATACCATGAAATTTTATCAATCAGATACTATCTGTTACTGTTTCATGATGCCCAACTGACATATAATCTTTATCAATTAGATATTATCTGTTTCTGTTTCATAATGCCCAGAAGACTTACAGTCTTTATCAGTTAGATATTATCTGTGACTGTTCATGATGCCAAGGTGTTCATGATGCCCAGGTGACCTATACACTTGTCAGTCAGTTACTCTCTGTGACTGTTTCATGATGTCCAGGTGACCTATACATTTGTCAGTTAGTTGCTCTCTGTGACTGTTTCATGATGCCCAGGTGAGCTATACACTTGTCAGTGGTTACTCTCTGAGACTGTTTCATGATGCCCAGGACACCTAACTGTTTATAAAACAGTTACTCTTCCTAATTTGTACATGATGAAACTGCCAGCCTCACATTACTCACCTCCTGCAACAAATCAGGGGGGAGCTGTGATGTTGATCTTTCCCTATAATTTCATTCCCACGCGCCCCCCCCCCCTCCCATCTGCCCCAAAAATACACTTGGTATAAATATGCATGTTATTTTTCATAAATGTTGCTGAATAAATTCTGATTGAATCAATGCTGGGCTGGCAAAGTCAGAATGTAAAATTCATTGCTTGAGGAACCATTCCTGCATAAACAGCTTTGACACAGAAATCCTGTAAGGGTGCCAGTTACGGTAGTAGTCCAGTCAGCCTGGTATAGGCCTTCTTAGCCTCACAAGCTATAACAGAGAGTAGCTGATTGATAAAGAGTGTTGGAAACTTGGGCATTATGGAACAGCAACAGAGAGTATGTGATTGAAAAGAGAATGGAAACTTTTAAATATCTTGAAAATAAAATGCCCTTGTGCAGTTCCACCACATGGGTCTCAGAAGGCATAATAGTAGTACTGCTCCCGGAGATATGTCTTTAGTGGCAACTAATATTATATTGTGGATGAGGTTAGCAACCTCATCTTTTAAAATAATGGCTACAGAAACCACTGCTGCGGGAGAACATTAATGCTTTGATGCAATCTTTCTGCAAGGGGACCAGCTCGAAGTAGCTTCCTGCTCTGTAAATGGAAAAGAAAATCAAATGACCATATGTAGTAATCAACAAAGGCCTGTAGACAAGAAAACAAAAGTATGGTTCAAGTGCAGATAGCTAGATGTAAAACTGAATATGCCATACTTGCGTCGTGGCAACCTCGTCATGTAAAACAAATAGTCACAGAAGCCACCCACTGTTGCAAGCGCATGTGGCTGCTGGGTGCAGACTTCCTGCCGTGAGACCAGCTGTAGTTGTAGTTCTTGCTGTGTAAAAAGCACAAATAAATATTGTAATGATGAATATTTCATATTATTAGGAAGAATTGTGATAGAAAATTATGTAAAAAGTGTTACAAACACACTAGCAGACGCCTGAGTTGCATTAACACCAGACGGTGGAACAAGCAAGGACATCAACAACAGAATGAATAAAGTCAGAACAGCCTTTGCTAGTCTCAACAACATCTGGAAGTCCTGTCAGTGCAGTACAAGCACCAAATTAAGATTATATGAGAGCTGTGTACTTCCTGTGCTTCTCTGTGGTGCGGAATGTTGGAGAGTAACAGATAATGAGATGTCAAAATTGTCCTTTCTGCCTAAGGAAAATTCTCTGAATCTTTTGGCCGAATACCATCACCAATCAAGAACTGCTTACTCGGAGTAACCAGGAGAACATGCACACCATCATAGCTGGCAGATGCTGGAGTTGGGTTGGCTACGTCCTCAGAAGAGACCCTGATGCAATCACAAGAATAGCTATGCTATGGACCCCTGAAGGAAAGCGAAAGAGATGCCGACCAAAAAAACTTGGCGGAGAACTGTGGAGGCAGAGATGCAAAGAATGAACCAGAGCTGGGGCACTGCACGAAGGATGGCCGCCGACCGAGCAAAGTGGAAGCAGTTTGTTATTGCCCTACAAGACGCCACCAGGCGTGATGGTCACTGACTGCTTTGACAGTCGGCGGCTAAGGATCAAAGAAGAAGAAGTTACAAATGAGGTACCCTGATCATTAGAAGTGATCAGATAAGCTTTTCAGACCTCCATTGAAAATATATCGAGGGAGGTGTATAACCTAGTAATACATTTCTTTAAAAATTAATTTTGCCTTGTTGTGGCGAGGCACGCCTTGTTCAACTTTGATGCAGTGTCCGTCGGTTATATAAGAAGCACTTGCAAATATAAAAGACTTTTGAGTCTGGTAAGTAATAGATGAAGATAGTAGATGGTAAGATGACTAGAATGAATATATTTTCAAAGTGGAGCTTATCATCATCATCATCAGTATTACCCCAAAGCTCCGGAAGGAAATTCATGCCAAGTCATCCTGTCCAGTGCCATCCCCTCAAGGTCTTTCCGTGTAATCTTTATTCCTTTCATTTTTGTCTCCTGTTTTCTTCTCCTGATGTTTTTGGTCACCGACTACCTCTCTTAGACTCTTACCCTGTAGATTCCAGAACAAGGACTACCTTGTAATCATATCAGTAGGTTTTTATTTTTTTTTAACATGTGTGTGCTATCCATTGACAGCATCTTCATCTCATCTATTCTTCCACTGGCACCTGTCTGGTTCAAGTTATAAGTTCAACATTGGTGAGCCTATCATATAATTTCAATTCTTCTGTTCTACGCAAGCACCAATTTATGAATGTTTGACTTCTCGATTGTTGTTTTTGTTGTTCTCCATGTTTCAGAGCCATAAAGTACAACTTCCTTGACATTTGAGTTGAAGATTCTGATTTTTTTTTTTCAATTTTAAAACTAAGTTTAATCCCAGTTTAACCCTGTTTAACATTACTTAGTTTTTAAATTTTAAAACTAAGTGAAGATGGCAGCACAGAATTGAGTAATGTGCACGAATGTTTTGGAAATTCTGTGCTCTGTATAAATCCAAAGGGTGTATAGACCAAACATGTCAGACTGCTTAGTTTTGCTTATCATGAAAAGAATGCACTAATCTTTTTTTCTGTGTTATGAAATGTTTGAAAACGTATATCTACTTTTATTTATTTATAGGCACAGACGTAATCAGGAAACAGTTAGAAAATAATGAGATGGAGTATGATTTTAGTCACGTGGCAGGCTTGGCCAATCATCAGCCTTACAGATCTAAATCCCTCAACTCACCATACTTACAAGCAAACCATCAAGCGCACGATCCACGCGATCTGTCTTCGTTGGCTACTCTTCAAGGTGAAACCTACAGTCGTATGGCCAATGACTACAGCCACCACCAGCAACAAGTACTTAATGCTTTGCCTGGTGGGCTGGGTGGTATGGGAGCTGACCAAATGCAGGTAATGCATGGCACTCAGCACTCACGAAGCCCCTCCCTCAAAATACGCCGATACAGTTTCCTTGCTGGTTCACGAAGGGGGAGAGGCTTCAGTGAGATTTTCAACTCAACAGTTCTCAACGATCACTTTGATCAGTATACTGCAGCTGATAGTGGCATTGGAGGTGACAGTTTAGGCATGACTAACAATCCCTATAATCCTACAAGCAACAATCCTCACAGTCACAGCAATCACAACCCTGTTCTCCGAAAACCTCCTGCTAACCCTTCCCCAGACTCAGGTGTGTCTGACAGCATAGGAGATGAGTCTAGCAAAACTCGTTCTCTTCAGAGAAGACGCACTATGCCCTGTATCGTGGACGGCACAGATGCTAGTAACAACACAGAGCTGGGAGCTGCCAAACAATATCTGACTGAGCGGGAGACCGCGCTCAGCAGTGAAAACCTGACTGCAAAAAACCCAGATATGTTTATCATTGAGAACAGCATTCGCAAAAGAATTCAGGCCGAAGTGCATTCTAATCCTAGCAAGGAACATGCAAAACTTCCAAAAGAGTATAAAATTACGAACCCTCAAAAGTTGGGTGGTGGTGGTGGTAATATTAGTGGCAATGGTGGTGTTGAAAACCGTGGCAGTCTTCCGGATCTGAAAAATGTGACAAAGGTTAAGCCAATTTCTAAGAGGGAGGCATACCAACTGGGTCATGCCAGAAGGGAAGAAGTCAGGCGCATACAAGAGCTAGCGGAGCGGAGACGTCAGGGGGATATGTCTGTTATACTTGGGGATGTCAGGGTAAGTTTCCATTCATGCATTAATTCATAGCACAACAAAACTCAGCTTTTGCCAGTAGCCATTTTGGCAGCAAGCTGCAATCTTTCCTATTGTCACAATATATTTCAGCTTTCCTATTGTCACAATATATTTCAGCTTTCCTATTGTCACAATATATTTTAGCTTTCCTATTATCACAATATATTTCAGCTTTCCTATTGTCACAATATATTTCAGCTTTCCTATTGCCACAATATATTTCAGCTTTCCTATTGCCACAATATATTTCAGCTTTCCTATTGTCACAATATATTTCAGCTTTCCTATTGTCACAATATATTTCAGCTTTCCTATTGTCACAATATATTGCAGCTTTCCTATTGTCACAATATATTTCAGCTTTCCTATTGTCACAATCTATTTCAGCTTTCCTCTTGTCACAATATATTTCAGCTTTCCTAGTGTCACAATATATTTCAGCTTCCTATTGTCACAATATATTTCAGCTTTCCTGTTCTCATATCATGCCTAAAGAAAGTGGATTACTTCCTTCTAATGTAAGGTGTAAGCTTCTATTGTAAGGTGTAAGCTTCTATTGTAAGGTGTAAGCTTCTATTGTAAGGTGTAAGCTTCTATTGTACACTGACATCTTTCATGATACCCTTATTACTCTTTTTTTTTTTAGCTGAACTATAACTTACATAAGAGCCGCAGTGGTTAGTGCACTGGCTTCACAGCTCTGCAGTCCTGGTTTGATCCCAAGTTGAGGTGGGGTTTTTTAGACCGCAGACGGCACCGGGGTCAACCCAGCCTCATGAATTAGGTACCAGAGCATCTCTGGGAAGGTTAAGGCGACCAGCGTGATGCTGACCACATCACCCCTAGTGTGCCAATGATCAAGAAAATATGGGCCTAACCCCATATTCCCAATACGCCTCTATGGGCATGTAACTAGATCCTTAACCTTACCTTATAACTTACAGGCAGTTGCACAGACATTATGAAATACCGCAATAAAAGCCAGAGAATTTTGCAGCCTGAAAGAAATAACACAAGACAAACAACAAATGTATCATACTATATAACATAAAGAACACTATATACTCAAATTATATACCATATGGGGTTGAACTACGAGTTCATGCACATGATGAACTTCATATTTCTTGTGCATATGTCAAAATTAAATCACATCACAACAACATTACAGCATCAGAAATCAACGCACCAGGTCATAACTTCTCCCTCCCTTCATTACTCCTTAACTTTGTTGATTGTTGGAGGACCACTTTTGCATTGCCACATTTTCTGTAATCTTTATCACCAAGAGCTAACACTCAGTGATGGTGGACCAGAGACAAGACAAGTGTAATCTTTATCACCAAGAGCTAACAGTGATGGTGAACCTAAGACAAGACAAGTGTAATCTTTATCACCAAGAGCTAATGCTCAGTGATGGTGGATAAAAGACAAGACAAGTGTAGTCTTTATCACCAAGAGCTAACACTCAGTGATGGTGGTGGATCAGAGACAAGACAAGTATAATCTTTATCACCAAGAGCTAGCACTCAGTGATGGTGAATCAGAGACAAGACAAGTGTAATCTTTACCACCAAGAGCTAACACTTAGTGACGGTGGTGAATCAAAGACAGGTGTAATCTTTACCACCAAGAGCTAACACTTAGTGACGGTGATGAATCAAAGACAGGTGTAATCTTTACCACCAAGAGCTAACACTCAGGGACGGTGGTGAATCAAAGACAGGTGTAATCTTTATCTCCAAGAGCTAACACTCAGTGACGGTGATGAATCAAAGACAGGTGTAATCTTTATCACCAAGAGCTAATGCTCAGTGATGGTGGATCAGAGACAAGACAAGTGCAATCTTTGCTATTGTAACCAGCAACAGATAAGGAAAGATAACTCTGCCCTAATGATGCAGTGTCATACTATTTGCACAAAGCTTACTACGAGCTGTCATTTAATATTTCTAGTATATACTGTATTTGTTTATACATTTTTTAGCATCATGTTAGTACATAGATATGCTTATCTGTTATAACTGAAGTCACAGGTGGTCAGAGAAATTTAAACAAAATCCTAAAGTATTGTTCATGTGGAAAGAACTTGAGCTGATAGCACGTGACAGGAGGGCATGTGTTTGTTGAAGGCCTATGCTCCTTGGGGAACTAAAGGGTATTGAAGATTTAATTGTTATTAAACTTCAGAGTGTCTGACTTCCTAACATGTGTAACAATTTTTTTTTTTTTAAATTCCAGGACTGGTGCCAAGAAAGACAACTCCTTGTCTTAGTAATTGCGCTCAATTTGAGTTTAGCAACAATGTTCTTCAATCTTCTCTCCTGAGGTGACTTCTGCTTCACTAGAACAACATTTCAGACCTAACCCTTGATTCTTCCTGCCACCATAGTCAAGTCTTGGTACGGCCTCAGCCATTTGTTGGCTTCCCATGGTCCCACTGAAGGACAGCCGCTGAGAATCTCTTGCAAGTTCGTGGAGTGAAGAAATTTTAAACATGATTTTTGATTGGTTGGTATCCCCACCATGAATTCTTTAAGGAAAACTTAAAGCATTATTATGTACAGTAGTTTTCTTTTTTAAAACATACATATACTCATGCAGAAGTAGTTGCACGGAATTTAGATCCATTAATTGTGAACAGAAAAATATCCATTTATGAATGGAACAAAGGATTATTTTATCTCATATAGACTGGTAATTACTGTGTGTGAAATAATGTACATCTGGTTTCAGATGTAAGAGAATGTTCCAGTTTTGAAATGGTTCACTTTTTTTTATTCAGAATAATTTAGTAATTTTTGTTAATATGATCCAAATATTGTAGCAAAGTACTGGACAGTATTGAGTAGACAGGACAGCTAATTAAACAGTAAGACATTGCCACAGTCTAATGAAATACAGGTCTGTAACTCTTTATCTGAAATCCTCAGAGACAACTCTGTTTCACCTGATTTTTTTCGGTTTTCAGATTTGAAAAGTAGCCCAAATTCACCCAAAATAGCCCAAGTTACCTATTCTGCATTCAAAAGTTGCCCGAAAATTGTCAGAGGTTGCCCAAATAGTGATAAAACAGTAGCCCAAAGAAACGTTTGCTTTTCAGAATATTTTGGATTTCAGGTGATTGGATAAAAGGTTATTGACCTGTAATACAGTGATAAACATAAAGGTCAAGGTAGTCCCATATCAGATACTGCCGTAGGGGAGGGAAGTGTTAGAGACTTCACCATACTGGGTCCAGCATCGAGAGGTGGGGTGACCAGGTCCCTTCCTCGCTGCCTTTTCCTTCCCTAACTCAAAATCAAGTACCCATTTACAGCTGGGTAGACTGGAGCGTGTCGGTACTGTGATTCGAACCCGGCCCTTTACCACAAGAGACCAGCGCTCTAACGACTCTATACAGATACATATTTTCACAGCTGCATCCAGCAGTGTATTGAAAATATTTGAAATTCAAAGTATATCAACATACTCCAGCTTACCCAAAAGCAAACAACAGAAAGAAGTAAGAATGATCAACTTTGTTTTTTAAAGCACACTCACGTACACAATTAGAATTGTCTATTTACCCTGCAGACAGAAAATGTCATGGAAATTAGAATTGTCCATTTACCCTGCAGACAGAAAATGTCATGGAAATTAGAATTGTCCATCTACCCTGCAGACAGAAAATGTCATGGAAATTAGAATTGTCCATTTGCCCTGCAGACAGAAAATGTCATGGAAATTAGAATTGTCCATTTACCCTGCAGACAGAAAATGTCATGGAAATTAGAATTGTCCATTTACCCTGCAGACAGAAAATGTCATGGAAATTAGAATTGTTCATTTACCCTGCAGACAGAAAATGTCATGGAAATTAGAATTGTCCATTTACCCTGCAGACAGAAAATGTCATGGAAATTAGCATTGTCCATTTACCCTGCAGACAGAAAATGTCATGGAAATTAGAATTGTCCATTTACCCTGCAGACAGAAAATGTCATGGAAATTAGAATTGTCCATTTACCCTGCAGACAGAAAATGTCATGGAAATTAGAATTGTCCATTTACCCTGCAGACAGAAAATGTCATGGAAATTAGAATTGTCCATTTACCCTGCAGACAGAAAATGTCATGGAAATTAGAATTGTCCATTTACCCTGCAGACAGAAAATGTCATGGAAATTAGAATTGTCCATTTACCCTGCAGACAGAAAATGTCATGGAAATTAGAATTGTCCATTTACCCTGCAGACAGAAAATGTCATGGAAATTAGAATTGCCTATTTACCCTGCAGACAGAAAATGTCATGGAAATTAGAATTGTCCATTTACCCTGCAGACAGAAAATGTCATGGAAATTAGAATTGTCCATCTACCCTGCAGACAGAAAATGTCATGGAAATTAGAATTGTCCATTTACCCTGCAGACAGAAAATGTCATGGAAATTAGAATTGTCCATTTACCCTGCAGACAGAAAATGTCATGGAAATTAGAATTGTCCATTTACCCTGCAGACAGAAAATGTCATGGAAATTAGAATTGTCCATTTACCCTGCAGACAGAAAATGTCATGGAAATTAGAATTGTCCATTTACCCTGCAGACAGAAAATGTCATGGAAATTAGAATTGTCCATTTACCCTGCAGACAGAAAATGTCATGGAAATTAGAATTGTCCATTTACCCTGCAGACAGAAAATGTCATGGAAATTAGAATTGTCCATTTACCCTGCAGACAGAAAATGTCATGGAAATTAGAATTGCCCATTTACCCTGCAGACAGATAATGTCATGGAAATTAGAATTGTCCATTTACCCTGCAGACAGAAAATGTCATGGAGGGATAATCATTATTTTTCTTTGCACTTCATATGGAGCATGGAGCTACTTCTGTAGATGGTCCGTCCCCCCCCCCCCCACCCCCTTGCAGGAAGCATGCCCCAAACATTTGTATGTGTTTGCAGTGATGTTGTCTGTGGGAGAGGGAGAACGAAAAAATACATGGAAGACAGAAATGAAAGGCATAAATAAGACGTGGACAGACCTAAGGAACAGGACACAGGACCTGACACAGGGCCCAGGACACAGGACCTGACACAGGACACAGGGCCTGACACAGGACACAGGACCTGACACAGAACCTGGCACAAATTTGTTGAAGGCCTATGCTCCTAGGGGAGGTGAGGGGGTATGAAGGAACGAAATGATAAAAAAGTAAGTGATCGTGAAACATATGGTCTTTTGTGTGGCTGCAAGATGGTGTTCCTGTCTCAAATGTGGTTAGATGGCTTACAGTATCTCTAACTATGATCATGAGATTCAGACAAGCCACACGTCAGGCAATCAATTTTTTTTTTTTTTGGTTGTTGAGAAAATCAATAGATTTGAAGTTATAAAGCGGTAAAAAAATTTAATTTTTATCATATATAAAAAGTCCATTCTGAGTCATTTGTTATTGATAGAAGTGTCGAATTTTAATTAATTCAACACATTTGCTGTGATTATCATAATTAAAATTAAATTGCCTCCATTGTTTCTATAAATAGATGCTGTACATCCCTTATTATTACTTCATTATTCAGAGCAGGATTAAATGAGGTGTTTTTTAAATTGTAGGCTGTAGGTTGCTAGTACACTGTAACTTTAAAAGAACACCTGTGACATATTGGTTCGTTTTTACATATTAATGAGGAAGCTATTTTTATTTCAAAATGTTCAGTAGAAAAGGTCATTGTCCTGTTTTGTGTTCCCTATGGAACATGGAGACACTACTCCAGTCAGCCTGCTTGCAGGAATTCTGCACCAAAGCTTTCATTTGTTGTTGCAATAGTGGTTTCTTAAGGAATTTGTTTTTCTTGATGAGGTTGCCAGACCTGTGCACAACTTCATATTAGTCGTGTCTCAGTGAGCAGTGGCTCTGTTCTGTCTTTGTCTATTCAAAGACTCCCCACATCCTGTGGAAACTAAATGGGTTAAAAAAACATGTACAAATTCTGTAATTTATAAATTAACATATGTGGAATTTCCCATTATTGTCCTCAAAATAGCTTTCAAATCTGATTTAACAAATAGCAATAGATGAGTTGTTGTTTTTGTTGCTCTCCATGTCTCAGAGCCATACATTAGGACTGACTTGACATTTGAGTTGAAGATTCTTATTTTCGTGTTGGACTTGATTTCTCTTGTTCGGGTGCTTGCATAGAATAGAAGGACTGAAATGGTATGAAAAAGTCACAAATGTGGAATTGATGACAAGAACCAGAGAAGTGCCAGTGGAACAAGAGTTGAGAAGAAGACGATGGCGATAGATAGGACACACATTGAGGAAACCTGTTGATAGCATTACAAGGCAGTCCTTGTTCTGGAATCCACAGGGAAAGAGGCAGAGGTAGACCAAAAAACACATGGAGAAGAGAACTGGAAACAGAGGTGAAAATGATGAGAAAAACATTGAAAGAACTTGAGCGGATGGCACAGGACAGGAAGACTTGGCATGTGTTTGTTGAAGGCCTATGCTCCTCGGGGAGCTAAAGGGTATTGATTGATTGAATAGATGAGTGCCACTGCATTCATCATCATCATCTTCCTTTGCACTCCTTATGAAGCATGAAGCCACCACTGCAGCTAGTCCCCTTGCAGGAAGCCTGCACCAAAAATGTGCATGCTCCTTGCAGCAGTGGTTTCTATGGCAACTTGTTTTACCTGATGAAGTTGCCAGCCCCATGCACAACCTTATATGACTTGCCTCGTAGGACATGCCTCGTAGGACATGCCTCATAGGACATGCCTCGTAGGACATGCCTCGTAGGACATGCCTGAGGATGCAGTAGTTCTATTCTTCCTTTGTTTCGTAAGAGACCTCCCCCCCCCCCCCCCCCCCCCCCCCCCGGGAACTGCATGGGGCGATGCCACTGTGTTACTCTGTCCTTATTATCAGCAAATTGATGCAGGAAATACAATTAATTTATATGGTATTTTAACACTTCAAGTGGCTACTTCATTCTGCACGGTAAAGAGTGATAAGAATCTAGGACCCATGGTTTGTTAACTTTAGCACAATGGAAGTTTACTGTGTAGATGTCCAGGGGTGTGAGGAGAGAATAGGCATGTCAGAAGAGGCATGTCAGAAGAGGCAACTAACATGAGATTATGCTTGCGGCTGACAATCTCATCATTTAAAACTAATCGCCAGTGAGACAACCGTTGCACGGGCATGTGACTGGTTCATGCAGGTTTCCTACGAGGAACCCAGCGGCAGAGGTGGATTCATGCTCTGTAAGGAACAAAAAGGGAAGTCATGGTAAATGAATAGCTACATGTTATGTAAGGAACACAAAGGGAAGTCATGGTAAATGAATAGCTACATGTTATGTAAGGAACACAAAGGGAAGTCATGGTAAATGAATAGCTACATGTTATGTAAAGAACACAAAGGGAAGTGATGTTAAATGAATAGCTACATGTTATGTAAGGAACACAAAGGGAAGTGATGGTAAATGAATAGCTACATGTTATGTAAGGAACACAAAGGGAAGTGATGGTAAATGAATAGCTACATGTTATGTAAGGAACACAAAGGGAAGTCATGGTAAATGAATAGCTACATGTTATGTAAGGAACACAAAGGGAAGTGATGGTAAATGAATAGCTGCATGTTATGTAAGGAAGACAAAGGGAAGTAATGGTAAATGAATAGCTACATGTTATGTAAGGAACACAAAGGGAAGTAATGGTGAATGAATAGCTGCATGTTACGTATAGTCATAAAAGGTGACTAATATGAGATTATGCATACGGCCGACAACCTCATCTTGTACAACATATTGTTACAGAAACCACTGCTGCATTAGCACATGAATGATTTGTGCAGGCCTCCCACAAGGGGCCTAGCTGCAGTGGTAGCTACAAACTCCATTAGAAGCAGAAAAGGGAAATCATAATGACAATGAAGTAAAACATTTTTGTCCAGAAATTAAATGCCATAACAATACATTTTTTAACTTGGGACAAACACTTATCTGCTGTGACCCATATTCCCGATGACACCACACCTGAATCCCCTTATTCTTGGCGCCCCCTTGTTATGGCTCTGGTCAAAGAAGACATGAGCTGCCAGGAAGAATAAATTGACCTGAAAGATGTCTGAAAATCTTTCTAATTTTTCGTCAGTGCTTGAAGACACATTTTTTCCCCTCCTATTTTGAAAACTTGAATAATGCAAACTTTGTTACCAGTAGTTATCATTTGGGTGTGTGTGTGCATGTACTTAAATAATTTAAGATCACACTTTCTTGACTATCCTCACATTTCTTGTTCAAAATTAATTTGTTTTGTTTCAGACCTTTACAGTAAGGTCTTGGGTTACTGCGGTTTCAACTTATGGCAAACTGCTGAAACAAACCAGTCTGTAATTAATTTTTATTAAATTTCACTTCATTTTTAACTAGTGTAGCGGTATCCTTTTCTTACTTAAGAATGAGGCAAACTAGTTCTGACATGGGTGAATAGCAGACGTATACCGATCGTCACTGATGCTGAGGCATAGGAATATGTCATTATTTTATGTCAGCTCGGGCTTTCATTCAGTGTTGTCTCATATGGGGGCAAGATACCGTAATTCTAAAATTTTTTTTAGTATGAATGGTTTTGTATTTTGCAGTTTACTATGTTTTAACTACATTGCCATAATTAATATGCTTTTGGAATTTTTCGGTATAATAATTGTATAAACCATAATTTTTGACAGTGTTTTATTAACAGACAAATACACGTTTACTGGATTGCGACTAGAATGTAGGCCTACATTTATTAGATTGTACAAAATCAGGTAACAAACGCCCTTAATAGTGGAACTCTTTTGTAACCCAAGACCTTACTGTATACTATTTCATGGTTTTAAAATATGTCAAAAGACCTTTGTTTTAACTTTTGAAATAGCTATGGAGCTTTATTGTAAACTTATCAAGATCCATAAGGACCTACAGTCTAAAAGCAAAAACTAAATGAATATCAGAAATCTTATTAGTAAAATTATTATTACAATTCTTTTAAAAATGGTAAATTCGAAGAATTTTTGAAAAGCCTTATCATAAAACTTGTTTTTAGTTACTTGTTTCTTTTAATATGAGTTTTGACTCATTTTGGCAAGACACGCCCTGTTCAAGATACTAGTCCATTGGTTTTATTAAGGAATATATCAAAATATAAATGAGCTTTTGGTATAATAAAGTTTATTCCTTTTACAGATATGTTTTTCAACAGAAAAAACTATCTTCTAATTTCTGTATGATGATCATTTAGCCAAGTTTTCTAATTCGAAACTCTGAATATACATTGTACATAGAAATGACAGTGTGATAATTTACAATATTTAACAATATAAAATGAATACATATACCAGGCAGTGATTCAAGTGCCAGTTTTTTTTCCCATTTGGATGACTTAATTCATATCAAAGCTGAAAAAAAGAAAAGACTGCCTGTCTGCCCTCCCTTATTTATAAACACATTATTTAATCCTAAAGCTGTGACAACATATTTCAGTGTTATTCTACTTTTGTCGATGCTGAGAAATATATTTGATTTAATTTTTTTCAGTCATCAAATCTTTGTTTACTTTTTCAAAGTCTGAACCATTGTACAATGTTGTGATCTAAAAAGTGCCTCCATTGTTATGTTGTCTTTGCTGAAGTTTATTTTGAATGTTTGTGTTATATGAGTTAACTACATTACATGGTCAGCTGGTTTGTTTGCAGCAGGCTTGAATTTGGTTTTAAAGCAGCCACTAGTCTTAACATGAAGTAATAATACAAAGCAAAGGAGCAGGAACAGAATCAGATATGTTTATTCATTGTCATGTTTTCTTGCTATAGTTTTAGAAAAACATGTTCCTTTCTAGGAAATTGAATCTTTCTTAGACTCCAGTGCAAGAAAATTATCTACATAATGCTTTTCGATATCATAAAAACATTAACTCATTCTATCCTAGACTGTTGTGTTGGTTTTACCCATGCCCCAAAAGGAATGCATAGTGATGTTTTAAAAAGAGGCAGTAGACATACATATTAATTCAGAAGACACATGTATCATGCATCAAACTTTAGGAAATTTGCTGAAGGATGTTTTGAAATGAAATAAGTTCTTATGTGATATAACGAATTGTTTGTGATGTCTTGCAAAGTGCAAACACATTAAAAAATTCACATAAACCCACACTATGTGGCTCATTGGTTAGAATGAGTTAATGTATTATCTTTAGATAAAAATATTTGTTTCATGAAATTCAGTTATCGTATTTAAACTTGTCTTTCACATTTACATTTATAAACTATATTGACATGAAGGACAGATTTCTCCTCCCTGCCAAGAGAGTTGAAAACCAAGGAGTCAATTTTACAGGGGCATTGCCTCATGTTGTGCCACAACAGATGTTAGTTAGACTTGCTACAGTTGTTGCAGTCAAACTGTGTTCCTTTCTAACAGTACTATAATCCATTATTAGAGATATGTTTTTTTAATAATTCCTTTATCCTTACATTTTGTAAATAAATCTAATCCCTTCCCCCATCGTCACTAATTGTTATTTTTTTTATTTATGGCTCTTGTAATCACTTGCGTTGACTGAGAAACTTTGGAATAATTTTTGAAAGTATAAAATGCACTAGGTGTGTTTTAAGAGTGAGTTGAATTCTTTTTTCATTGGTTTTGTTAGGTGATCATGCCATGTTTATAACAGCATTAGGAATATTATTTTGAGAACCGACACTCTACTGTTGTCCTGTTTGCTGAAGTGACATGACTTAGAATAACTGGAATTAGGTTTGAAATAGGAAGAAGAAAAATGTTAGTTTTTTGGTAAATTATTATTTACATATTTTTTTAAGTTTTTAAAGCAATGAGTCTTCTTCTTCTCTTCTTCTTCTGTCCTTAGCCACCGACCGTCAAAGCAGTCGGTGGCCATTACGCCTAGTGGCGTCTTAGGGCAACAGAAGATAGGTTTTCTTTGCCATTGTTTCCCATCACGCCTAGTGGCGTCTTTAGGGCAATGGCAAATCAACCCATTTGCCATTGTTTCCGTAATCGAAGTGTCTGGCAAACGGGTGATCAGCCAGTTGGTAAAGCAATGAGTGTGAGGGCACAAAAGCATTCACCATTTTGATGAGATTTAAAAAAAAAAAATTTTTAATGAAAGCATAAATACAGTACTTTTTGCACAAAACATGTATTAACATTAAAATGTCTTTTTCTACATTTTAAATAATTTATTAACTCTTTAACTACTAATGAACATTATATTTGATTTTTTTTTTTTTTTTTTTATACTGAAAGAGTTATCAAAATTACTTTAAAACTTCTAGAAAACAACAAGTCTGCTAAGGAAAGACATTAGCTTCTTCTTCTTCTTTGATCCTTAGCCGCCGACCATCAAAGCAGTCAGTGACCATCACGCCTAGTGGCGTCTTGTAGGGCAACAACAAATTGATTCCATTTTGCTCGGTCAGTGGCCATCCTTCGTACAGTGCCCCAACTCTGGTTCATTCTTTGCATCTCAGCCTCCACAGTCCTCCGCCAAGTTGTTTTTGGTCGGCCTCTCTTTCGTTTTCCTTCAGGAGTCCATAGCATAGCTGTTCTTGTGATGGCATCGGGGTCTCTTCTGAGGACATGGCCAACCCAGCTCCAGCGTCTGCCAGCTATGATGGTGTGCATGTCCTCTTGCTTGCTCCGAGTAAGCAGATCTTGGTTGGTGATGGTATTCGGCCAAAATATTCGGAGAATTTTTCTTAGGCATGTTGTGTGAAAAGAGGACAATTTCGACATTTCCTTTTCTGTAACTCTCCAGCATTCCGCACCGTAGAGAAGCACAGAAAGCACACAGCTTTGATATAATCTTAATTTTGTGCTTGTGCTGTACTGAGAGGACTTCCAGATGTTGTTTAGACTAAAAAAGGCTGTTCTTGCTTTGTTCATTCTGTTGTTGATGTCTTTGCTTGCTCCACCGTCTGGTGTTACTATGCATCCTAGGTATGTGAAGGTGTCTGTCTGTTCCAGTTGCTGATTCCTCACTGATATGGGCTCAGAGTTGCTCACATTGAGCGTCATTAAAACATTAGCATGCAACCCATACACTTTGTCAGGCCAGGCTAATTTTGGTATACCAACCACATCCAATACACTAACCTTGACCTCACCAGTGAGTGAGTATTCACTCACCACTACACAACTTTTACCCACATATATAAAAATAAAAGAATTAAAGTCCAACACAAAAATCAGAATCTTCTATTCAAATGTCAAGTCAGCTCCTATTGTATGGCTCTGAAATATGGAGAGCAAAAAAATAAAATAAACAACAACAACCAAAAAGCTACAGACTTTCATAAATGGGTGCTTGCATAGAAGAAGAATTTTTGAAATGGTAAGACAAGGTCACCAATGTGGAACTAATGACAAGAACCAGAAAAGTGTCTGTGGAACAAGAGATGAGAAGAAGACGTTGGAGATGGATAGGACATACCTTAAGGAAACCTGTTGATAGCAGTATCAGGCAGTCCTTGTTCTGGAATCACCAGCGTAAAAGAGAGAGAGGGAGACCAAAGAAACACATGGAGAAGAGAACTGGAGACAGGCGTGAATGCGATGAAAGAAGACATGGAAAGTCTTAAGCTGACGGCACGGGAAAGGAAAACTTGAGCATAAGTTTGTTGAAGGCCTATGCTCCTTGGGGAGCTGAAAGGTGATAATAAAGATTATGCGGAGCTGGGCTATAAAGAGTTAATAATCTGCATGGCCATTCTTTGGTGGTAGCTAGTAAGGTGTAATAGAAATGTCATCATCGTTTTCCTGTTCGTTTCCTCATGCAAAACCTCAGGAGCCTTGTGCTCTTTGGGTCACCTCTACACCTCGTTTTGTGGGGTAGAAGAGGTTCCGATTATGAGATGAGATGAGATGTCTTGTTTTGTAGCAGTTAGGGTTAGGTTTAGTATTAGGGTTTGGATTAAGGTTAACACTAATCTTAAACCTAACCCTAACTGCTACGAAAGAACACATAACTACACATATTCACTGCGGAGCAAAAAAGCACGAGTAATAGGAAATTACCAAAAAAATTTTCAATCATAAACTGAAATCATGGACAAAGTTAAGCAATGAGAACTTCAGTAAGGCTATGAGAAATGGTTGTGTCAACAAAAATAGATAACGTACTCCTAAATATTTTTTTTCTTTGTACACTTTCAGGTATCACCTTGAATAAGTTCAACAAAAGCTTTCTCCGTTCCGCATATGTTAGTCACTTATACAGCAGATGTTCAGCTGTCATTTTTATGAATGAAAACCTATCCTGCACCTGGTCCCCTTGTAGCAAGCCTGCATCGAGCAGTCACATGATTCTGCATCGAGCAGTCACATGATCCTGCAATGGTGGTTTGTCTGGCAGTTTCATTTACATTATAAGATTGCCAATCCCATCAGGGGAGAAAACAACACAGCTGGGGCCCACAGCGACTCAAGAATTTACACCATGTATCAAGACTGGTGAGAACATCAAAGAATACTTTATTACTTCTTCTTCTTCCTCGTTCATCCTGAAAAGGACGGTGGTTGCGTTGTGTCTGTTTACGCCTAAGCTGTGATATCTGCACCTTTTGGTCGACACATCTGACTTCTGCGCGGCATTTTTTAGGACCGGGTTTGCCTTCCCTTTGCGATCCACACTCGCTCAGCCAGACTGCACTGCTGCAGACTGTTTCCAGGACCACCATGTGGAGGTGGAGTGCGGTCTTGACCAGCTCTGATTCGCTGGTCCTGACGCAGGCAGTCAAGCTATGAGTCGCTGACTGCATTCTCTATTGCTGCGTCTTTGGGTCCCCTTTATTACAAAATGAACAGTTTATTACAATAAGAACACTGTATTACAAAAAAGAACAATTTATTTAAAAAAGTACACATTATTACAAAAAGAACACGTTATTACAAAAAGAACACATTATTACAAAAAGAACACTTTATTACAAAAGAATACTTTATTACAAAAAGAAAACGTTATTACAAAAAGAACGCTTTATTACAAAAAGAACACTTTATTACAAAAGAATACTATTACAAAAAAGAAAATTTTATTATAAAAAGACCATTTTATAACAAAAAGAGCTTTTTATTACAAACAAGAACACTTTATTATAAAAAGAACTCTTTATAACAAAAAGAACACTTTATTACAAAGAACATTTGACCAGCTTGCCTGAATGGATTTGGTTGCCAGTACCTGCTGCAGACAAGTACACCATACTGACTAGAAGCCTCCGACAAAGAACCCCTCTTAGGACACAATATTAGAGTGCCAAGAATATGACAGCTGCACCATATGGAGTAGAAAAGTGGTGCTAGTGCTTGCTTTTCTAGGTAAAGTTAATGGGTTTGAAACCTGGTAGTGTCATTATCTGTCAGTTTGTATCTACTTGTTCTACGCATGTTTGTCCTCTTGCAAAAGTATGTCAAAATATATACTATTTTCTCTGTTAAAAACAATATCACATTCAAAATATATACTATTTTCTCTGTAAAAACAAAATCACATACAAAATATATACTATTTTCTGTTGCAGACAAAAAGACATATTTTGTTTTTAGCAACTGTAAGACATATTATCATTTATTTATTTTGTGCCGTGAAGTCCGTTAACTATTGCAGGGGATACACATTTCAATTGCCTTCAGAAATGCTTTAACTAATGCAAGATATAAAAGTTTAAGTGGTGTCTGGAGGTACTTATCAATTGCTACAAATAATGGAGATAGGAACTTCATTCGATTCATAACATGAATTAACTTTGCAGAAGGTTAGAATTCCATACCTATAAAGCATATATTTTTTTATATCCTGCACAAATGTGAGAGGCGATAGATTTATAAGCTGTACACAGTAGGTTTTCTTTTTCTCAGGGGTATATTTAATCAGTCCATTGTCATAAATTTATTGTCATAAATTTATAACGCACACTGCCTGATGTGAACAGTTATGAGCAATGGGTAACACTGAATCAAAGGGTGGAAAGATGATCCAGACTTGTAATGACAATGTTTTCTGATCCATTTGGTCTATCATAAACAGATTAAATCATTCAGTTTGTATAGTAAGTCAACTTTGCCATATTTATAATAGTCAGCCAAAGAAACATTTGCTTATAAGAACTTATCCGGCACAATGAACAAAAAATATGGTGTGGGTCGTAGAAGTATATGATGCATTAATCAGGAATTTTATTATCTGCAGCTTGTTTTAATATGGTGTTATCAGTTTTTCAGTTGTAAATTATTTCCACCGAGATTTGTAATCCTGAAGTATCCTTTTTCTTTCTTTTGCTCCTCAAATTTAGCTGCATGCATATTACATCACTTGAACCACATATTGTGAAAATTGGTGTCATTAAGTTTAAATGTGAGCTTCCCTAAAACTCTTTAAATATGAGTTCCCCCAACAGAAATACAAGTTCATCTGTTTGTTAAGTGCTTAATTTCCAAATGAATATGACGATAGTGTGATGGAATGTACTGAAGCTAAAATTCATTTGAATGTTTAATTATTATTTTTTTATATTTCATATTTTCCCCTCTTTTTTTTCCAATAAAATTACCAGCATTTTCGTCTTCTTTGTTTAATTATTAAAAGAAGTGATGAAGAAAGGCAATCAAATAGCCTGTTTATTCTCTTGCACATGGGGGGTCCTTTGAGTCTCTAAAATTTTTCAGCTTGTTGTAAGATTTTGTTGTCTCGTCTGTGCTCCATTGACTGTAGCCCTTAATGTTTTCCAAATGGTTGATTTTCATGGATAAACTCACTTGAAAGCCTGGCCAAATGCTTTATCAAGTGCACAGTCAAGTGGATACCAGTCCTTTGCAACATTCTAGGCAATGAGGAGGTTGATAAACTTGCTAAAGAAGGGGGAGCCCTGCAACAAAACGATATAGAAACAACTTGCGAAATGGCTAAAAAAAACATTAAAAGCCATAATGAAGTATAAATGGGACAGAGAACACCCAGGTCACATAAAATATGATGCCTATCACCAGCTATCTAGATGAGACCAGGCCATCATTTTCCGCTTATGTACTGGTCACAATAGGTTGAGGTACCATCTATATCACAAATACAGGGCTGGTCCAACAAACTTCTGCTCCTGTGGCACCAGCCCCATGATAGCCGAACATCTGCTCCAGTCCTGCCCAACTTACAGCAGTGAACAGAGTAGCATATAACAACAACCCACTTCTCTCAATGAAAAACTGTTTGGAGATGTCAGGAACCTTGAGCTGACTACTGCCTTTATTAGAGTCATTAATGTAGAAGTCTGAGGGCGAACGAGATGTCAGGAACCTTGAGCTGACTATTGCCTTTATTGGAGTCATTAATGTAGAAGTCTGAGGGCGAACAAGATGTCAGGAACTTGAGCTGACTATTGCCTTTATTAGAGTCATTAATGTAGAAGTCTGAGGGCGAACGAGATGTCAGGAACCTTGAGCTGACTACTGCCTTTATTAGAGTCATTAATGTAGAAGTCTGAGGGCGAACGAAGAAGAAGAGGAAGAAATAGATGTAGAGAGGAAACACCTAGATATGGAATACATAAGAAAGACGTACCCTACCATAGAATGGACCCACATATGTCCAGATGGATCAGCAATACACGATACAAAAAAAAATGGAGGTCACGGTGTATACACAAATTAAAGAATGGGCAGGAAATACATATCTTAACGGCCACTGGAAAACTCTCAAACATCTTTAAAGTGGAGACAGAAGCACTAAAACAGCTGCAGCTACCATCATGGGGAATAAAGATCTTGCTAGAGACAAGGTAGTGCTCCTCGCAGACTCCCTGTCCGTCAACATTGCTCTCAGAAACAATAAAAACTATGAATTAGACAGCCTGGCAGAAGCACTAATGGAAACCAGCTATGCATTCAAAAAAAAAAAGAAAAAAAGTATGGTGGACTCTCGCCTACTGCAAGGTATATGGAAATGAGAAAGCAGATAAACTTGCCAAAAAGGGAGGAAGGAAAACCCAAAAAGAAGATAGGGCTACATATGAAGAGATAAAAGCAATAATCAGGAAAAAAAAACTATAGAGAAAAATTGCAGATGTTCCATCCAGTAATGCAGAACCATACTATACTGTACTTAAAAGAGATCAATTGATTATCTTCAAACTGAGATCCGGCCATTGCAGACTCGTAAACTATCTGTTCAACAAACTGCAAAAATGGACAGACAGATGTACGTCCATGTGTGTATGGGGATGGGGGGGGGGGACAAACAGACAGTAGATCACGTACTCCAAAACGGTTGGCTCTATGGGAGGAGCAAGGTGGCAGTGTTGCCTTCTTCACCCTAGTTGTTGAGGGAGAAATTGTATAGTGACGAGAGAAGCCTGAGACAGACTTCCAGCTTTATAAGAGACATAGATGTGGTTATTTAAGGGCGAACGACAAAAAAGAAGAAAAAGAATTATTAATAGCCCTGAAAGTTATTTATAGACTCAGTTTGCATTCCTGTTTATTCATGATAATCTCTGGCCTCATTACATTACCTTCTCTTTCAGAACCATTTTCTTTTTACGTACTCTCCATCCACCTTCTTACTGGAAGCTCCTCCCTCTCTTGTTCTTGTACCTTGAATGTGCTCAGTAAATGCCTTTATCTTCAATCATTCAATACCCTTTAGCTCCACAAAGATTATTATCATCATAACTCTCCACTCCCAAAGGAGCATAGGCCTTCAACAAACACATGCCAAGTCCTCTTGTCACGTTCCATCATCTTCTTTACACGTTCTCCGCATCATGTTCACCTCTGTTTCCAGCTCTCTTCTCCATGTGCTTCTTGGTCTACCTCTGCCTCTCTTGCCCTGGGGGTTCCAGAACAAGGACTGCCTTGTAATGCTATCAACAGGTTTCCTCAATGTGTGTCCTATCCATCGCCTTCTTCTCATCTCTTGTTCCACTGGCACTTGTCTGGTTCTTGTCATGAGTTCCACGTTGGTAACCTTGTCATACCATCTCAATCCTTCTATTCTACGCAAGCACCCATTTATGAAAGTCTGTAGCTTTTTTGGTTGTTGTCTTTGTTGTTCTCCATGTTTCAGAGCCATACAATAGTACTGACTTGACATTTGGGTTGAAGATTCTTATTGTCGTGTTGGACTTGATTTCACAAATAGTATTGGTCTTCAACAAACAGTGACATCATCTAAATGTCTTTCCATATCTTCATCATCATTTTCATTTCTCAGTCCTCTTCTTCCTGTCTTCTTTGGTCTGCCTCTATTGTCTCTTACCCTGGGGATTCCAGAACATGGACTGCCTGGTAATGCTATCAACAGGTTCCCTCTATGTGTACCCAATTCATCGCCTGCATCTTCTTCTCATTTCGTGTTCCACTGGTTCCTGCCATCAGTTCCACATTTGGTGACTTGTCATTTCTTAGCTGTTTTTGCTGTCATCATTGTTAGCCTCAATTTATTCTGTGTTTTACAGCCATCTCAAAGGTTAGGTCATTCTAATTATCCACACCATTCTTGTGAGATAAAGTTTAACATAAAGGTACCTGAAAAACCCTCAGACTTTTCATTAAAAAATGTATCTTTATTTGTCTTTAATAAATGCTGGATTCTTTGAAAGTGCAGTGCATGTAAATCACATGACAGCATCCAAAACTATAACTGAAAAAGTGTGATTTGCGTCTTAATTGATTTTTAATGAATGACTATGGTATCAACTGTAAACATGTTCACAGCTAATTCTTGTCTTCTTCTTCGTACACTCTCAGACGTCGTCCACTTGAATGTTTTCAAAGACAGCAGCAGTCAGTTTGGGGCTATTTCTTCTTCTTCTTCGTTCACCCTCAGATGTCAACTTGAATAAGTTCAAAGAAAGCAGTTGTCAGCCTGAGACTGTTGATATCTCCGTAGATCTTCTCCAGGAATGGTACTGGTGATGGCCATATGCGTCTTCTCCGCTCCTCATATGTTGGGCACCTCTGAAGCAGGTGTTCGGCAGTCATTTTACCAGTGCCACAGTCACACTCATCTGTAGTTCCTATCTTTAATTTGTTGAACAGATGGTATCTCAATCTGTTATGACCAGTGCGAAGTCCGAAGATTACCACTTGTTCACTTCTGCTGAGCTGGTAATACGGATAATTTTTTGTGTGGCCTGGATGCTCTTCTTCCCACTTGTGCCTGTACCTGCGCTTGATAAAACTCTTGGACTCCTCATAGGTTATATTTGTGTCCAGCTGAGGAAGTTTTCCCCCTTCCTTTGCCAATCTGTCAGCCTCTTCATTTCCAGGGATGTTGCAGTGAGAAGGGATCCACTGTATCACAACTCTTTTGTATTGCTGACATAGTCTGTGAAGTGTTACTCTTAGGTCATCCAGTTCAGCATTTATTTGACTTTTCAGTGTTGTAATCACTGACAGCGCATCTGAGAAGATAACTACTGGTCTCTCCGAGCTTTTTTCTGTCATTAGAATTTCTGATGCAGTTTTTATGGCCTCTGCCTCTGCTCTGAAGTTAGTTGGGGCTATTTGAATCTCCGTAGAGCTTTTCCACGAATGGTACTGGTGTCGGCCATATGCTCTTTGTCTGTTCCGCATATGTTGGGCAACTTTGAAGTAGGTGTTCAGAAGTCATTTTATCAGTGCCACAGTTACACGACTGTAAGCACGGCGCCAAGCTTCAGTTTGACCTATGTATTCTCTTTTTAAACACCATACTCAACTAAAAAAGGGCTTCCTTTTTTTTTTAAATATAATCTACACAAAGTAGAATTAAACAGATTTATATACAAACTTTTCAATATCAAGACTTACTCTATACCAGGGGTCAATAACCGGTAAATGTTGATGTACCAGTAGATGCCAAGTCATCATCTCTAGGGGACTGAAAGGGGGGGGGGTGAGAGAATTTTTAACCGAGATAAAATTCGGACTAGCCTTCTCTCACATGCACTTAAGGCGTGCAGTATCCGCAGGTATAAAGGTACTTTCACCGCATTCCCATGAACACCCACAAGCTAAGTAAAATTTATTTTATTCATGAACAGTGTGGTGAAGTGGGATGTTATAAATATTTATAGGGGACTTAGTGTACTGACTGAGATCAGCTGTGAAGGTATATATATCTAATAAGAGTAGTGTATTATATATAACCTTACTTGCTGCCACATATGTATACCTCAGTCAGAATTATTCTGGAATAGTGTGATGACTACGTTATATGTCTAGGGTATGTGTATGATGAAGTGTAAGTCATAACAACAACAGACAGATAAACAATTTAATTTATTCCACCACACTTGACAACACTGTGACACTCACATACATAAAACACTCTACGAGGATATCTTAAAGGAGTCACTGATAACTTTTCAAATAACAATATGTATTCAGGGCTGTCATGAATGAATATGTGTCCTGATTCAAATACAAATGGAACCAGGAATCACAATCAATTTTAATTACAAGTTATATGTACAGAATTTCTCAATATGAATCTTGTAGTGACATGTATTTTTAATAGTATCCTATGTGTGTCAGTGGTGTAGTAGTAATATGAGGTAATACTGGTTTTGTTTTGTTCAAGCTCTGTTGGTATTTGTCATCATGACTTCAATAGTTTGTCTTTATTGGAACTAGTATTGGAGATGTTCTCAGTTCCTGATATTAAAACAATTAAATTCCCCTCTTAATTGTATTTTACACTGTCATTTTAAGATGGGGTACATAATGTTGAGCTCCATGGCCACACTCTCTTATCTTGCGTAATGACTGCAGAAAAAGGCTCCTCTGCTCGATGAGTTCTGGAGCCACCCCACTGGTTGCTATATGGACCAAGGAGTATGCTGTCCACCTCTGGCTTCAGCAAAGCTCTGACCAGGTGCTGCTCAATAACTTAAAGACCACTGTCCCTGAAAACAAGAAGGATGTACCTTCTACGTCATAACTAATTTATACTCTCTTTCTACACTGAGCACAATACATCACAAACATTGAGTTCAGAGCGTTAGGCCAACTGTCAGCTTCATCTGAAATATTTTATACCAGTATTTCCCTCCCTAATGGTTACCACGCCTCTGCAATTCCAGCATTATTTCTGTCTAATCAATAATCTAGGTGTCAGTGTACTGTTTGGCCATTCCATGCAGTTTTACTTTCCTCCGACACCTTCTGTTCAGGCTGGAGCATTATAGGCTTTACATCATGTTCGCTATTGAACTACACATATATACAGGCATAAATTAACAATTTACATTCAATTTTCATTAAAAGATATTGAATATTTCAAGCTTACCACAATTCATAGAATAATAAACAGTTTCGTTGACTGGCAATGAATATAGCACAACTCCGATCTGCCGATGTTCCAGGCTTTATTTTATAACAAATATACACTGGTGCTCAACGTACTGCTTCTTAGTAGGTTTATTACAAGATGTGGCAATGAACAGACGCTCTGAATCAAGTATATTCGCAGCTCTACCCAATGAAACCACGTCCACACATCTTTTCAAAAAAGTACCCCTTCTATTCGTTTCCCATAACAACACAAGATAGTATTTATAGCCCGACCAATCGTGTTTAGTCTTATATTTGTTGCGCTCCAATCAATTTGGAGTTAACATGGTAGGCTATTTCCGTAACGTAAGGTTTTTTCAAACACGTTATAAAAAAATTTTATGAGCAGAAATGATTTCATGCTGTCAGGCACCCCCACTATTTTATTTTGGTTATAATTTGGTAATTCCTAGACTATTTGCGTAACGTTTTACATATTCTTTGTCAGCAAGCCCTAAGGAACCCAAATATACAAATTTAAAAGAGCTAAGTGGCTGCGTTCAAAATATGCAATTTCTTCTACCTCCTGTTTCGAAGATGTGCTGTCTGGGTACTGTAATGTTTTCAAACGTAAACCCATCTAATGTCATCTTTTCTAATAAGCGTTTTCCAGGTTTTTAAAACCTAACTCTGGGAAGGTTAGTGTTTTTATCACTGTCCGTCTGAAAAAAAGTTAGTGCATGTGGCCTTACACGCGTGATAGTAGTAATTGTGTATCGCGCGACGCGAGTTTAGTGTTGCATGTGTCCTTGCTTTCATTCGCCCCTCTCTCTTTCTATTTGAGTCCATCTGTTCGTTCGTTTTGGTAACGTAGTATAATTAATGTTAGGATTAATTTAGGTCATTACGCAGTGTGCCTCTCAATGTTTTTCTTAGAAATGCAATACCCGTTTTAATGTGTTGTGGAAACGCTTGTATTTATGCAGTGGCTTATATTTAACGTGGAAACGTTACAATTTGCAGACGAAGCATAAAACAAAGGGGATTTCGAGTACAGTCATTGTGACAGCACTGTTCTTTACCATTTTCAAATTTTTCATGTTAGGCTTTTATATTAGTGTTTCAGTAAAGACAGAAAGTGAATCTCTTCTCTAAAGTGAGTTAACATTGTATTTGTTGCCGAAATATTTAGTTTTATTTTTGATCGCATATAACATTCTTTTACCTTTTCACGCTCTGTTGGTGGGATTGCAGGAATCAGATTGTGCAGCAGAGATAACAGTTGTATGTATGCTGCACTTATTCCAAATTTCAGATACTCAGAAACCCGAAAACAAACATGATTTTATCAAAGTAGATGTTTGGAGAGCTCAGTGTTTCTAAAGTTGATCTGCACAGCCGATGGGTTGCCTACTGCCGCTCTACACTTTGTCTAGAAAGAAAATTCAGAGCTAAACTCCAGTGATCGCATATAACATTCTTTTACCCTTGTCTTACTGACAATAAAATACATAAAACATACTTTTATCCTTGTTTTACTGACAATAAAATACATATAACACTCTTTTAATGACAATAAAATACATATAACACTCTTTTATCCTTGTTTTACTCGCAATTAAATACATTTATCTTTCTCTTTCTTGTGCTTCTTTTGTCAGCATACAGATTCTCCCTTGAGCTGGCTGTAAATTAGTAGAGAGGAGACCGACATAAATTGCCACCTCCGCTGTGTAACTAACTGTGATATTAAGACAAGGAAACAGATTTTACTTAACAATGATAAAATTGACAAGTCTTCAAATACAATGTCCTTATTATTTATTTAGTATATACACTATCTACTCTTGTGCTGAAGGGTGGATGTTGAAACAATGGAATGTAATGGATTTGTAAGTTCACAAATGATTCACATATATTTATATATATATTACAAGTCTTCCAATTATAGGAAACAAATTTATATCAGCTGGGCTGTTAATCACTTATAGTAAATGTATCAGCTGTGCTGTTAATTACGTATATATATATATTTTATCAGCTATGATCTTATTATTGTCTCTTGCTACGCTAACTCGCTTTCTCGTCACTGACAGTTACTTTGCTCACAATGCTGACAGAAATGGTACTAATGTGTACTCATCTCTCAAAAGTTATGTCCTTCTTAGTTTCTAGCACACAGCACCCGCTGATGGTCGTTTCGTTAGCCCACCCAAGACTGAGGGGGACTAAAGAGGTAGATCCTGCGCAATCACTGTACTCCTGCGACGTTCCAGGCAGCTGGATTGACACGACATACGACCTCAGGTTTGATGACACGAATAAAACCTGTAACAAGTAAAAATAGGGGCTAATTTCTGTCATCAAGTCCACCTATTTCTAGTGTGGGTGAAATGAGCGTGTGTCTCAGGTGTCTGCATGTAGGATGAATGACAACATGGCTCAGTATGAGTTAGCAATAGCGAGACAAGACAGGTGTCTACTTGCAAAACATTCTTTCTGATAAATTAATACATGGGTGCATCCAATAATATGAATTCAATACATGAATACATCCAATAATATAAATTCACTACATGAATACATCCAATAATATAAATTCAATACATGAATACATCCAATAATATATACACCTAGGTGTGATACAACCATTTCCTTCCCCCTATAATATACCAGGCCCTCTCTGACAAGTGCTATACTAGCTGGTAACATATATCCTAACAATATTGTTATGTTCTTATGATAGGAGTATATGAGACGAGGACTGTTTGGTTATATTTCAAGTGGGAGTAATCTGAATAGACTGAAGTTATGTGAGACAATAGATTGAGTTATATGAGACAATAGATTGAGTCCTAACAAGGACTGTTTTGGTTATATTTCAGTTGGTCTGAGATAATATATTGAAGTTATAGGAGACAATAGGTTGAGTCCTAACAAGGACTGTTTTGGTTATATTTCAGTTTGGAGTTATCTGAGACAATAGATTGAAGTTATAGGAGACAATAGATTGAGTTATATGAGACAATAGATTGAAGCATGAGTCCTATTAGTCTTCGTCTTCATCAATCATATCAGGAAATACAATCATTATACCTAATGCCCCAAGATACAATCAGTAACCTGATACATTCATAGTGAACCAAAATATAGTAAATATATACAGGTGTAGGTAGTATAAATGACACAACCAATACCAACATTATATATCTGCTGTAGGCCTATTTTCCTACAAGTTATAGTAATTATATATTTACCCTCCAAGATTTAAACCGGCCAGTGACTCGACTAGGGAAGCAGTCTGTTAGGTCAATGCACTCAGGTAAGCAATAAATCAAGGTTGACAGCTCCTCTTCTTCAGTCAGTCGTCTCTCTGGCTTCGTGTCGGTGTTGCGTGTTTTTGCATAAAATCTCGCCCGATTATATAGGCAGGTGAAGTAACTTCTTCTTCTTCTTCTTCGTTCGCCCTGAAAAGGACGGTGGTTGCGTTGTGTCTGTTTACAACGTAGCTGTGATATCTGCACCTTTCGGTCGACACATCCGACTTCTGCACGGCATTTTTTAGGACCGGGTTTGCCTTCCCATTGCGATCCGTGCTCGCTCAGCCAGCCTGCACTGCTGCAGACTGTTTCCAGGACCACCACGTGGAGGTGGAGCACGGTCTTGACCAGCTCTGGTTCGCTGGTCCTGACGCAGGCAGTCAAGCTATGAGTCGCTGACTACGGTCTCTATTGCTGCGTCTTCTGATCCCAAGTAACTTCTACTGCTTAAGGAAAGCGTTTGATTGGTTCCTGGCGGGGCAAGCTGATTGGTTGTCTGCAGTTTTGTACCGTGCCTCGTACCGTCCTTGACCGAAACGAGTCCCAGAAAAACAGGGCTTATGGCTAATGTTATTCAGTTTTTCCGCCATATTGGGTGACAAGATGGCCGCAACCGACATCCGAAAAACAGGGCTTAAGTTTTTTCCTGGCGTAACATCAGCAACTGTGCGTTGATTGGCTTGGGGCAAATTTGTATCCCGACATAATGATTTAACAAATTAGTGGGTTTACACACTCGTTTCACGACACTGGCTTATATTCAAAACAATAAGAGACATACCTCGTATGTACCATTGAAGACCCTTGGCTTGTTTGTATGGTACTGTTTCACCTTGAACCCATTCATCGCAGCATTGTGGGTTGTTTTTTCTTAAAACATGTATACAATGTGTACTTTTGTGTGAAGGCAGGTTGTTTCATTTAGATAAGGATCTGTAAAATGTATGCATAACATTGGAACCTATAGTTTCCTTGAATAGGCAGGATTTATAAAACTAGCAAGGACATGTGGATTATTAAACTGTTGAGTGGTATATTTGATATGGCAGTTGGAGCTTGTTTTTGAATATTATCGTCTTGCAGATCATCTTTGTAAAAACTGGCCACTTTGAGAAGTTCTGATTTTCATGGAGCAGTATAGAAGAGAAAACCCAGAAGAAAAAGCAACCGCAAAATGGGAATGCTTAAAAACAAGCATACAATCAGCAAATGCAAATTTACCTAAAAAGGAGTCTAAGAAAAATCAAATTTGGATGACAGATGACATCTTGAATAAAATGGCAGAAAGAAAGAAAGCAAAAAACACTCCAGAATATAAAACAATAGACAATGACATACGTACTATGTGTAGAGAAGCAAAAGAACGGTGGATAGAAACAAAATGTAAGGAAATAGAAGACTTGGAAGCAAAGCACATGACAAGAGATGTGCATGAAGAAATAAAGAAATTATCAAATCGGTCGCGGTTTGCACAAGGAGGAAGCTGTATCAAGAACAAAAATGGTGTAATATTACTTGATGAGAAAGACATATCAAACAGATGGGCAGAATACGTAAAAGAACTATTCGAGGACAACAGAGGTAAAAAACCATCACCAGATTCTAATGAAGGCCCAAACATTCTCAGATCAGAAGTAGAGAATGCCATTCATATGATACAAAAAGGAAGATCAGCAGGCATGGATAACATAAACATTGAAATGATAGAAGCTCTGGAGAGCTTTGGTATAGATACAATCACAGAAATATGCAATGATATATACAATACAGGATATTTACCACACGACATGAAGACATCAGTTTTTATAACATTGCCCAAAAAACCAAATGCAACAGAATGTTCAGACTTCAGAACAATCAGCCTGATGAGTCATGCAATTAAGATACTGCTCAAAATCATACAGGAAAGAATAAAAAGTAAAGTAGACAGCGAAATCCAAGAAGAACAGTTTGGTTTTAGACGGAACAGTGGAACAAGAGAGGCAATATTTTGCCTAAGAAGATTAGCAGAAAAATATACAGAGGTCCAAAAAAGTATGTATATGTGCTTCATTGACTATAAGAAGGCTTTTGACAGAATCCATCATGAGAAAATAATTGAATGCCTCAAAGACATAGGTATTGATGGAAAAGATATAAGAATACTCAGTAACCTTTATTGGGAGCAAACTGCCACAGTAAGATCGGGAAGGAATTATTCACCATACATAGCCATAAAAAGAGGTGTCAGACAAGGTTGTGTGCTGTCCCCCTGCCTATTTAATTTATACACCGAAAAAATTTTCAAACAGATACAGGAAATACCAGGACTGAACATTAGTGGAAGATCAATAAACAACCTTAGATATGCAGATGATACCGTGTTGTTAGCTGAAAGCGAACAGGAGTTACAAGAACTAGTGAAGCAAGTGAACAGTATAAGTCATGAATATGGACTCGACATTAATATTGAGAAAACTAAAACTATGATAATTAGCAAAACAGACGATAAACCCACATTAAAGATAAGCGTAAATGGGAAAATCCTGGAACAAGTCAAGAGCTACGTATATCTTGGTCATATAATAACAGAAGATGGCAGATGTAAAACAGAAATCAAGAAGAGAATAGGAATGGCCAAAGCTACATTCAACAACATGAAACATATACTGACATCCAAACAGTTATCTCATAAATTAAAACTGAGAATCATAAAGTGTTATATATATTCTGCATTTCTGTATGGTGCAGAAACATGGACGATGAATAAGCATTTGGAAAAAAGAATTGAGGCTCTTGAAATGTGGATATATAGAAGAATGGGGCGTATCTCATGGAAAGAGATGAAAACAAATAAGGAGGTCCTAGAAAATCTAGGTATGAAAAGAGAACTAATGAGAGAGGTCAAAGTTCGGCAGCTAAAATACTTTGGCCACATAAAAAGGCATAACACCTTGCAGAAGACCATAACAGAAGGGAGAGTTGAAGGCAAACGTGCAAGGGGAAGACAGCGCTATAAGTGGGAAGATAACATCAAGAGATGGACGGGAAAGAGTCTATCAGAGTGTACCACCAAGACAAGAGACAGAAGACGTTGGAGATCCATTACAGCCAACCTTCGTTGTGGAGATGGCAACTGATGATGATGATGATGATTTTCATCATTGCTGTGTATTTCATTCCTTAATGCACAAAACACACAAATTCTGATATATTTTTTTAAATATGTGCTTCGTTACACATTCACAAGACAATAATGCCTTCCCTAAAACTTTTGTTTTTAAAGTTCAACCCTTGACCACTCCTGACAATTAGAACGTATAGTGTAATACATTCAAGAATATAAAAGCAAATTTCCAATATCTAAATATAATACCTTCTTCCCCCTCCACTCAGTCCAAATAGAGTAAATCAAAACCAAATTTGTGTTTCCCATTTCCAAGAGACAAACAATAAAAATAATAACAAAAGAATAAAAACAAAAAAACACAAACAAACAAACAAAAACAAACTCCAAGATCCTCTGCTACTTTAGTTCAGACCCCGAGAGGGGCCGTTATCCGTGGTGCACAACGGGATGTATGGCAGAAGTCTTGCACTAATTTCTAACCACAGACACAACTGAACAGTTAAATAATGCAGGTACAGTACCTATAGTGAAAGACAAACTGATAACACATTTTATAGTTTATTAAACAACCAAATCTATACTACAATTAAAAAAAAAAAGGCACCGATAACGTGCGAGTTCACACAACCTGAAAAAAAGAACAATCAATGAAAGACACAATTATCAAATTACCACGCTCTCTTCCACACCTACACGAAAACTTACTTACTTACTTACTTAGTCGTTCCCCTTCTACCGTGAGGTGTAGAGGTTTGGAAGAGAGAGCGCCAGACTATCCTATCGGCTGTCTTCCTCCTGGCCTGGTTCCATTCTAGTCTTCGATCCTTCAAAGATTGTCTAATGTTGTCCTCCCAGCGGACTCTGGGTCGTCCTCGGGGTCTGGATCCCTGGCTCTTTGTTTCCCATGCTTGTCGTGGTATCCGATCTTCTCCCATTCTGCAGACATGGCCAAACCATCTTAATTTGGACTGTTCTACTTGGGTCTGCAGGGGGTAGGATTTAAGGCCTTGACGTATCGTCTGGTTGCGTACCATGTCTCTTCTTGTTACTTCAACCACCTTCCTCAGATACCTCATTTCTGAGGTTTGGATCTGGCTTTTGTGGGTTGTAGTCATTGCCCATGACTCGCATCCGTATGTCAAGACTGGGACATAGGTGGAGCGGTATACAGCCATCTTTGTTTTCTTACCAACCTCTCTCTTGCTGAGGAATCCTCGATTTATGGCCTGAAAAAGTCTCCCAGCTGCTGCTTTTCGAGTTGCCAACTCTTCTTTGATGCCTCCCTTTCGGTCTATAATAGCTCCGAGGTATTTAAAGTGGTCGACCTGCTCCAGGACCTATTCTCCCAGCTTAATCTGATGTTTTCTTTCTTCTCGTGATATCACCATGGATTTTGTTTTAGAGCTGCTTATGACCATCCCTCTCTTCTCCAGCTCTTCCTTCCAGACTTGGAGGTTGGATTGGAGATGTGCCTCTGATTTAGCAATCAGGGCAACATCATCAGCAAATGCCAGTTCCGAAATATAGACCTGTCTCATCTTCCAGTACCCCACTGAATACTTTCTTGTTCTCACGAAAACAACTAAGGTTAAACAAATATACCGGGCGGGGTCTCTAGGTAAGAGCCACCACCCCTGACTACTCTATTGTTACTAACTAAACACACTATCGAGTCCTCCGCCACCTGATTACTCTTCACTAGTGTTCACTCTGTTCCGGTCAAGACTTATTAACTAATTTGACTACAATGTCTCAAAGGCGCTCTTGGCGGTCCTGCACAACTAACTTATAATAATAATAATAATAATAAATTCTTTAAGCGCCAAACACGGCGCATAAGGCAGAAACCAGTGCTCTCCAGGTTGTTCGTTGTGACGCCACTCCTCTTAGCTCTTGCACATTATTTAGGCCCAACGTTCTTCCTTCTCTTATTATTGTTCTTCTGAGTGTTTCTTTTGGTCTTCCTTTTTTCCGCTTACCCTCAGGAACCCAAGTGAGCGCCTGTAGTGGTATTCTGTTGTTTTGCATTCGTAGGACATGACCGATATATGACCATCGTCTTTTCCTTATATAGTCGGAGACATATTTCTGCCTAGAGTCTTCTCTTATTTGCCGATTAGTCTTGAATTCTTTCCAACTGATGTTCATGAGTTTTCTAAGACATTTGTTCTCGAATGTATTCAGCTTGTTCTCCAATGATTTTGTTATTTTCCAACTCTCACAGCCGTATGTTAACACTGAGATAACATTTGAATTAAACAGACGAAGCTTGGTATGTATATTCAATGATCGTAATTTCCAAATGTTAGATAATCTATTGAAGGCGCTAGCTGCCAAAGCAATTCTAGTATGGATTTCTCTTGTTGTGTCACCATCCTGAGTCATTTTACTGCCTAAATAATTGAAACTTTCAACTTTCTGTAGTTTTTCCCCGTTCAAGATGATATCAAAGGTCTCGTTAGAAAAGTTCATAGCTTTAGTTTTAGAGGCATTTATTTGGAGACCAATTTTAACCGAGAGATGACACAAATTATTTATTGCTTCTTGGGATTGTCTTGGTGTTGAACTTAAGAATGCTACATCATCTGCGAAATCCAGGTCCCCTAGGAATTTTCCATTTGTCCATTTTATACCCAATTGTTCATTGTGGGTATAGTTTCTCATAACCCAATCAATAGCTATTCCAAAAAGTAGTGGTGACATAATACAGCCTTGTTTCACCCCTGTTTCTACTGTAAACCATTCTGTATTCCCTTTATTTGTTCTAACACAACATCTTGCATTGTCATATAGCGCTTTGATTATATTCACATATTTTGTTGGAAAACCATAGATTGTAAGTATCTTCCACAATGATGGGCGGTGTAGACTATCAAAGGCTTTTTGAAAATCGACGAAGGTGATAATAAGTGGCGATTGCCTTTCCACTGATTCTTCTATAATTGTTCTTAGTGTGAATATTTGATCAATACATGATCGTTTCGGCCTGAAACCCGCTTGTTCTTCTCTGATCTTTTCGTCAGCATGCAATTTAAGTCTTTCTAACATCATGCAACATAATAATTTTCCAGGTACTGATAATAGAGATATACCACGCCAGTTATTACAGTCTGATAGATCACCTTTCTTCGGTAACTTTACAATAATACTGTCTTTCCATTGTTGTGGTGGTTGTTCTTCTCTCCATACTTCATTTATAATATCTAAAATTCTCAAGAGGTTGTTGTCATTAACTGCTTTAATCATTTCCCCTGAAATTTCGTCAACTCCAGCAGCTTTAAAATTTTTTAATCTTTTAACGGCTTGTTTGATCTCGTCCAGCGTGAATTCATCGCAAGTTATTGGCAAAGTGGTTGTGGATGTTTCATTATTAAAATCAGGTGTTACTGTTGGTGGTGGTCTGTTTAGCACCTCCATGAAGTGCTCAGCCCATCTCTTCATTTGTTCTTTTTCTGTTGGTATTGAATTCCCTAATTTACCTTTAACAGGTGTTTCCATAGCAGTAGGCTGGTGACATAGTTGTTTTGTAATTTGATAAAGGCACCTACTATTACCAGTTCTTGCAGCATTTTCAGCTTCTACGGCCAGTTCATTGATGAAATGTCTTTTATCTCTTCGAGTTTTTGTCTTCACTTCTTTATTTAACAAGTTATAAGTTAGTTTGCAAGATTCAACTGCATTATGTGTACTTGCCGCTAGTAGTTTAAGTTTTGCTGTTTTCCTTTCTTGTATTTTATCCCAAGTATCTTCTCTCATCCATTTTTTCTTTTTATGTACTAGGTATCCGGTGGTCGCTACAGCTGCTTCTGTCATTGCTGTTCTCAGTTGTTCCCATTTAGTATCGATTGTCTTGGTGGTGATATCGTTGTCAATTTTGCCTAAAGCATCGAAATAGTTGTTCATTTTGACATTATATTCCTTCTTTATATCATTTGATTGCAGTCTGTGTACATCTATTCTTCTATTTTTATTCGGTTGGTATAACTTCTTCAGTTTAATTCTCATTTTAGCTATGCAGAGGTTATGATCGCTTCCGATCTCTGCACCTCTGTATGCTCTGACGTCTTGAACTGATGAGCGAAATTTAGCGCTTATGCAGAAGTGATCTATCTGGTTCTTAGTTCTGCCATCAGGTGAATTCCATGTTATCTTGTGGATATTCTTATGTGGAAAGATGGTGTCTGCCACAACGAGGTTTGATATTTCACAAAGTTCTAGAAGTCTTTCGCCATTTTGATTCATACAGCCTATGCCATGAGTACCGAGATATCTTTGTACTCCATCGTTGTTGTCACCTACTTTGGCGTTAAAATCACCCATGACTGCTATTATGTCATGCTTGGGTATTGTGTTCATGGTACTTAGAAGTGCTTCATAGAAGTCATCTTTTGTGGTATCAAGAGCGTCGTTAGTTGGTGCATAACATTGTACAATTGAGAGCTTGAAAAATCGTGTCTGAAATCTAGCTAATATTAGCCTCTCATTGATAGGTACCCAGCTGATAAGCGATGCTGCTGCTTTCTGTGTCATTAGGATGGCTACTCCCTCTGTGTGACGATTATCATTACTACCAGAGTATATAATTTGCAAACTAACTTATACACCACATAAATCCTACTCTCCTGAATTCTGCAGAACTAACTCAGGGGCTCTCCTCTAGTAGTTTCTGCCTAACTCTACTGTTCCTGAGGAACACAACTAACTCCACTCTCTCCTCTCTGTTTCGGTTCAGTGCCTTCCTGACGCTATCGTCTTCGTCTGGGGCTCCAATGCGTTGCTCTTCGTCACGTACCTCCTCCCGTTAGCATTTAGAGAGGTATGATTTCCCTCTCTCCTCTCCAGAATAACTGATGAAGGGGCACTTAGTGAAAATATATATATATATATATATATATATATATATATATATATATATATATATATATATATATATATATATATATATATATATATATATATATATATATATATATATATATATATATATATTTGACTTGTCCATATTTGTTGAAGTTTTTTGTGGTTTAAATTTTTTTTTACAGGATGGGGTAACCGGCCCCATGCCCAACCCTCCTTAGTCGCCTTCTACGAGCTGCTTGGCAGGGGACAGTGTTACTATTCTTTGCTCCCCTTTCGGGCCCCGGTAACACACGGGTGATATATATATATATAGGATCCAACACGAAAATAAGAATCTTCAACTCAAATGTGAAGTCAGTCCTATTGTATGGCTCAGAGACATGGAGAACAACAAAGACAACTACCAAAAAGCTACAGACTTTCATAAATGGGTGCTTGCGTAGAATAGAGGGATTAAAATGGTATGACAAGGTTACCAACGTGGAACTGATGACAAGAACTAGACAAGTGCCAGTGGAACAAGAGATGAGAAGAAGACGATGGCGATGGATAGGACACACACTGAGGAAGCCTGTTGATAGCATTACAAGGCAGTCCTTGTTCTGGAACCCCCAGGTCAAGAGAGGCAGAGGAAGACCAAGAAGTACATGGAGAAGAGAGTTGGAAACAGAGGTGAAAATGATGAGGAGAACATGGAAAGAACTTGAGATGATGGCACGTGACAGGAGGACTTGGCATGTGTTTGTTGAAGGCCTATGCTCCTTTGGGAGTGGAGGGTTATGAATGAATGAATGTGTATATATATATATATATATATATATATATATATATATATATATATATATATATATATATATATATATATATATATATATATATATATATCATCATCATGTGACGTATTCTTTCCAGAACGTTGTCTCCATTACAGCTGCTCTGAACGCATCACGATTCTGGGCAAGTCGACCTGCATCAGCCAAAGACAAGTTCAGACTCTCTGTGATGTCCTGGGTCCACCGTCGTCTAGGTCGACCCCTTCCCCTTTTTCCAGGGACCATGCCTTCCATCACTGTTTTTTCCAGACTATTATGTCTTTTCATATGACCGACAAATTTCAGCTTCCTTATTGCGATGGTATTTAGGAGCCAATGTTCCTGTACGTTTAGTGAGTGCAGTACTTCTCTGTTGGTCTTTTTTTCTGTCCAGGATATTCTCAACATCCTTCTGTAGCATTTCATTTCGAATGATGTAATCTTTTTTGCAACTGTTTTATTGAGTGTCCAAGTCTCGCAGCCGTATGTTGCTACTGGGAATATACATGCTCTGATCAGTTGTAACTTTGTTTCTTTGCTTGTGCCTTGCCATAGGTTTTTCATCTGTATTAGTTTATGTGAAGCAATTGCAAGTCTTCTTTTAATTTCTACTGCACAGTCGCCAGAGCTGTTGATGATTGATCCTAAGTATTCGAATTCATTAACACTTTCCAGTTCTTCGTTATCAATTTCAATTTCTGGTTTGGTCTTTACTTTGTCTGGCTGTAGATCTAGCTCTGATGATGGTACCCTATTCTTCACACAACGACGATTTAAACCGCTTCGGGTTATGGCCTACTGCTTTATAGTGTAGCTGTATGTAAACAATACCAGGCAATGTAGCCTGTTCTGTATTGGACCGTACGAGCTAAGAGCTCTAATTCCTAGGCAATTCCACACTGAGGTATATGTTTCCTCACGGCATGAGAACTTCTAAGGCCTCTCCGTATTGCAGACGTAACTAGGGCGTCAGTTACTATGCGCGTACCCCAGTTCTCTTCAATTACGATGTTGTCTCTTGCCTCCCTCTCTGAGAAGGCAAAGCCCGTTGCAGGCTTAGGGTTACCTATCCTCCGCCGTGAATCGCTGTAAGACAAAATAACAACTATTTTACACCAATTTTAAAAAATACATAATTCAAAACACATTAACAACCAAGATTTACCTACACCCCGTTTCCCATACCATAATAAAACTTCCCTAAACACAAGCTCCATCTCTAAGTATTATTTCTGCCCTCTGGTCAGACTTAACGCTCACTCCTTCTCCTCCCCTGCACTATTCTTATATTAAAGGCACCCCATGGAAGGTTATCAAAATAGAACAACTTATTTAGCACACAAATGCATACACCATATATCAGAATATTAATCACTCTTCATCCCTTCTCCTTCTGAATTAAATTAATTATAACCGTTTCTTAGGCACCCACCTTCTTCTTCTTCTTCTTGCGATCGCATCTTTGATGATTATACCGTCAGACGAGTTCTCATGATGAATTCGACTGTTGTTTGAAGTTCCTCTTTAACTCCATATAGCTTTGAGTTTAGTGTTGAGTCATTGGGCCAGTATATCTTTCTTAACTGGTCATACAGAGGACAGTCCTGTAGAACATGCTCAGCAGTTTGTTCGTTTAATCCACATGTGCACAGTGGTGAAGCAGACAATCGTAGCTTGTGCATGTGTTTATTCAGTTTGTTATGCCCTGTCCTGAGTCGAAAAATAGTTATCTGTCCCTGCCGGTCGAGAGTGTGATAGTCGTCTTTGGGTTGGTTCTGTTCTCTTCTGATAGTCTGGATAGCTCTCTTTTTCTCAAAGTATGTGACTCATTATCTTCTTGTTCACATTCTCCTCCCTTTTTTGCAAGTTTATCTGCCTTTTCATTTCCGGGTACACCACAATGAGATGGTACCCACTGAAGTATGGTTCTCTTTTTGGCAGCTACCTTGTTTAGTTCATTTCTCAGATGCGGGAGTTTACCACCCTTGAGAGCTTGCAGGACAGACAGTGCATCTGTGAGGATGACTACCTGGTGGCAGTCAGAGTTGGTGTTATAAATCATATTTGCAGCTTGCTCTAGAGCTTGAACCTCAGCTGTATAGTTGGAACAGAATTTACCAGTGGGAATGTGCCTAGTCTCATAGTGGTTGTCAGGATATGAGATAAAGATACCGGCACCTCCATTCCTAACAGCATTAGTTGCTGATCCATCTGTATAGGCATGTATCCATGATTGATCGGGATAGCTTTCTTGGATCATACTCAATGTAGCAGTTCGTTTTTGCAGATCATTATACTCACATCCACTTGTGAGACCACTGACCGATGTATTAATTTGGAGGGCACTGCTGGCCTGCTCCCATGGTATAGGGTGGGCTTCAGTGGTGTTGTCTTCATGGATATTTCTTCTTGATGCTGTCTTATAAGTCTTTTCCCCCGATGCACAAAGCTGCTACGCTTTAGACGTCCCAATGCCAGATCATCTAGTCTTGCCTTCATTGGGTGCATTGGCATACTGTTGTACTTTTCCATCTGGATCATGGTTTTTGTGTCTCTTCTATGGGACAATGTCTGTAATCCAGCAACCTTCTGCATCTCTGTTATTGGTGTAGTTTTCATGGCTCCTGTAATGAGCCTGAGAGCTTGATTTTGCACCTTGTCCAAAGACTGCAGATGTGAGTTAGCAGCTGATGACCATGCTGCTGAGCTGATTGGTTGTCTCTAAGTGTGGTCTTATTACTCCATTATAAATCTTCTTTAGATTTCGTTCATTTGCTCCCCAGTTGGTACCTGCTAATTTTCTGAGTATGCCTAGTCGTCTTCGGGCCTTTCCTTCTGCATTTTCAATATGCTTATTCCATGTAAGCCTTTGGTCAAATGTCACCCCAAGATAGGTGGGGTAGCTTTCTTCCTTGATCACGGTTGTCCCTAGGTGTATGTTAGCTGATTTGTCCTTGGGGGCGAGGGAGAACAGCGTTGTGGAGGTTTTGTCTGTGTTTATTGTGATAAGCCATTTCTCTGCCCATGACACTAGCATGTCTGCTGCCCGCTGCATTCTATAATTTGCTGTGGTGACATTTTCATCAGCGCACCAGAGTACTGGGTCATCTGCATATAAGGCAGCTTTAACTCCTGCAGGGAGATCTTTCACCAGGTCATTGATGTAAACAAGGAAGAGTGTTGGGGAAATTACGCCTCCTTGAGGTACCCCCTGATGGAGCAACACTTTTCTGCTCTGCAGACCGTCAACAGTGACTCTAGTTCTCCTGTTATGCAAGTATGACTGGATCCATTTCATCATGTTGCCTTGGATTCCACTTCTCCTAAGTTTTGCAATGAGGCCATCTTTCCACACCTTGTCAAAGGCCTGCTTGAAGTCGACCCAGATGGTTAGGACCTTTTTCTTCTCCTGGAAGGCATCTTCTATTGCTTGAGACAAGTAAGTAACTTGGTCTTCTATACTGTAGCATTCTCTAAATCCAGCTTGTTCGGGCACCAGGATCTGCTCAGACTCTAAATACCATTTCAATCTATGGTTGACTATTCGCTCCATAGTCTTCCCAACACAGCTTGTGAGACTGATTGGCCGGTAACTTGCAGCCTCGGTCTTACATTTCCCTTTCTTTAGTATGGGTATTGTGATGGCTTCTCTCCATTCTTGGGGTACCGTTCCTTTCAACCAGCTGTGGTTGAATATCTCAAGCAGTTTTGTCTTTGCTGCTGAGCTCAGATTTACTAGCATTTCGTTGCTGATTTTGTCTGGGCCGGGTGACTTTTGAAACTTAAGCTTGGAAATAGCCTTCTGTAGTTCTCCTAGTGTGATGGGTTCCCTCATTGGGGCAGGAGTATCCGTCTGTCCCATGGTTGCCAGTATTTCTTTTCTTATCTCTCTCTGATGATCTATGTTAATGGGTAAGTTGCTTTCTGAACTGTATCTTCTAGCAAACAAGTCTGCAGCTTGTTTTCCTCTGAAAAGTTTGCCACCTTCATCCAATGTGATAGTCTGCCTAGGTGAGGAACGCTCTTCATTTAGAGACTTGACTAATCTCCAAAGTTTCTTGCCGTCTTTCTCAAGGTTCAGCGATGCGGTTTTAGTTCTCCAGCTTTTCCGTTTTTCTTCTAGCTTTGTTCTCTGAAACTCTGCTACAGCCTTTTTCCATTTGTTGTGAGTTTCAAGTGAAGGCTGAGACTCTGCATCCTTTCTAGCCCTGTCCATAGCTTCCTGACGTTCTTGGAGTGTGCTGGACCAGTATGGTATGTAGTTACGCCGGCATCCTTTGGGAATGGTTTCTTTTGCAGCTTGTAGTATGCATCTGTTGAAGTCTTTTACCACTTCATTAATGTCTCTGTTCTGTACCTTGAGGGTAGACAGCAGCGTGTTCACCTGATGCCTGAATAAACCCCAGTTGGCTTTTTTGTAGTTCCATCTTGTAATGGCTGGGCCTGTACTGAGAGTTGCACTCTGGACAGTAAGAAAGATTGGGCGATGGTCGCTTCCCCCTAGTTGGTCTCCTACTTCTCTACTAATAGATCCAGCTATATCTGGTGTGGAGAAGGCAAGATCTGGTGTTGAAGTTGTGTGCCATCCTCTGGAGTAGAAGGTAGGAGTATCTGTGGCATTATTGACTAGGATTAGGGAGTGATCATCTTGCCAAGTTTCAACCTCTTCACCTCTGTGATCCAGATGGTTATAGCCCCAGCTCTGGGAGTGGCTATTAAAGTCTCCAACTGCTATATAGTTGGTGGCTGGTACCTGTATAGAGCTGAGACTCAGGGGTTTGTTGTTCGGACAGTAATAGTTCAGGAGTTCTATTTCCATCTTGTCTACCTTTATCTGCAACAGCTGATATTCTGCTCCATCCATGAAGGTTTTCCTTTCGTGTGCAGGAATGTTATTCCTTACAAGAGTAAGTACTCCTCCTTTTCGTCTATCTTTTCTGTCGGATCTGAAGCATTGATATCCCCTTATTTTAAAGGTTTGATCTGCTTTCAAGTGAGTCTCTTGGATACAGCAAACACTGACTTGCTTCTCATACAAGATGTTTTCCAGCTCTGTCTTTTTGCTGTATCCAGCCTGCTTGCTGTTCACTCCCTCTGCATTCCAGTGCATCATGACAAGTGGCACTCTGGGTTTCTCTTTTTCTGTTTTGTTTTGGTCAGTAGTTCTCCTCCGCCGTCTGCTGACTCCACAAGACGGTCTAGAGGGTCCTCCAGTAGCTGAGGGTGGGCTCTGTCGAGGCTCAGAGCCCGGTACTGCACCTGCCTGGTGGAGCTCCACAGGGCGAGCACCAGTACGAGATTTATTTGACGGTGTACTCTCCATAGAAAAAAAAAGCGAGTTGCGTGATACTGTGGTTTCCGGTGCGCCTTCTGGCCCAGTATCTATGACTTTAGCACCTGTTCAACGGGAGAGTAGGCTCATCCCTAATCTGTTTATGTTCCCAGTAGTAGACTATTCGCAAGCAGCCTGGGGGTGTCACTGCTCTGCGCGGACCTTGTTTACCGAGGCGGCGTCCGAGCTCGTATGGTGAAAATATGGTTGCGTTATCTTCAAAATAGCCCTGTCTTTCCCATGGCTTTTCTGCCATCCTGCAACTTTGAGTTAGGGAGTTCTGAGCTCCAGTCTCTTTCCCAGGCATTTTATCCTGGCCTGGCACGCATACAGAGGACCCCACTTCTGGTTCTAAGTTAGCAGTTGGGGATAGGTGGGGTAGCACACTGTGCATTCCCCGTCATCCAGGGGGCTCTCCAACTATGCAGAGCTTGCACAATGCTGTGCTCTGGTTCTGGGCTCTCCCAAGGAATCCTCACGTCCTGCACAGAGCCACTTCCAGATACCCACCACCTGCCAACCCTCCATTGTAGAAATCTCCTGCATGCGGCCATCCAGTCAAGAGCCAGTATTAAGTCTGGTGCCCAAGTGATCCCCCCAAGCTCAGTGTGCAATGCTGGGTTCTCATCATGCTGCAACACAGGGGGGATTGTGATGCTCAGCCATCTCTCTCAACTCTGCACCGATAAGTGACATCGGGAACTTAACCGTGCCTCAGTACTGGGAGGCCCCGTTTCCGGGTACACCACACACAGCCAATTGAGGCAACGGTCGCCGTGGGCGTGTCTTCAGTGGGGAAGTTGTGGAGTCTTCCTGTCCATGTTCTTGCACATCCTAACACTGCCCGCAAGACATCGGAGGTTTGGAGAGTGGCCTTCTCTGCTTTTTTGAGCCGGGGTGGGCTCCCCGGGCAAGTCTCGATGGGGATCGGGACGTGTCCACGCGCCAGTGGGCTCAGCATCGGCCGCATCTGATGGAGGACTTGCTCTGCCAGGTTTGAGTTAGTAAATTCCAACTTTGTCATCTTCTTGGCATTGTGATGCTGGGGTGCCTGTGGATTTCCTAACGCCCCGGGTAGAAGCCAGAAGTGTACTGTGCCAGCTCTGGGGGAGATAAAGGGGGTGTTTCTGCGTCTCCTTGTGATACGTAGCCAAGGTAGGGCTCACAGTGCTCTTTCCCCGCCACCAAATTGCCTGCTGGTTACGCCGAGTTCTCCGAGGCTCTAGGCATGTGACCAAGAGTTGAAGGCAATAGGATCGTCACGTCCTGAATCTCTGTGCCTGTACGATGGGTTCCGATCTTCAGGGAGCAGTCCACACTCGTTCCCACTCCCAAGACTTGTTCAGTATCCATCTGGCTCCTTCCCACCCACAGAGGGCGTGTACGGTGTAGTGCACCGGTTTTATTATCGAGGTTTGCTCCTCTAGATCCGTTGCGTTTAGCCTGAGGATTCGCACCCTCAGTTACCAGGACTACCTCGAGGAGGGTGTGGCTCTTCACCACGCACAACGATCTTGGGGTATGAGAGGTTTTGCTAGGCCAAGAGACTAACACCGCAATGGTCGCTCCTTTCATGAACAAGAATTCACTAGGCCTAGGGTGAAGCAAGGGGGGAACCCACTACCCACAACACCAGCACATCATACCCCCTGTCTGTAAAAGACTTTGCCCCAGGCACCCACCAAAAACCCGCGTACATACACTTCCATTTATCATAATAAACTGTGGTTACTCTGAACTCGTTATAACGTTACACAGTGCTCTCGTCTAGCCTAAGCCCCTATTCTCAACCGTTAATATCTCAAACCCGCGCCACGAAATCATAGAACTCGCTAGCTAGACATAGTATAATTACAACAAAACTTACACTACACGGGCTTTAGCTTTGTAGAAGTCGGCAATGGGTGGCAATTACTGACTAATAATAACATTAAATCCCAGAAGAAAGCTTACTCTTACTTGCTAACTCTATTAGCTAAAATTCTTACACCACTTATTAAGTTTACGAACATACCCAGACTTTCAGAATATCCACGAACCTGGCAGACTGAACTGGCGCTATTCACGGCAATAAAATTCTTGGACTTGGGAGCACTAACTACTAATTTGGCCCTGCATATATAGGGCCAATTTTCTGATGCAAGACCGACGCGGTCAGTCATAGCTTCTAGCATCGTCTCCCAAAATCCGCTTTCAACCCAACTTCTGACGTAATCTAATGACTGCTACATAAATTAAAAATCAAAACCAATCGTACGAGCTTCCCGTTAAATATCATAACATTATCTTAACTCGACCAATCCAATAGCAACGAAGAGTTATTCCCCCTGCTGGAACGGGGGTGGGGGTCAAAGAAAATAGACTCCCCTCGAAGCTCGCTGAAAATTGTACGTAATATTACCTAACTATACTGACCACTTATTAACAAAAATGACTCATTAGCCCACGTTACAACACGGGTAGGGGTTTTCTCCCATCTCCAACCGAGAAGGGTTGGTGTTGGTGGAATGAGCCATTCTACCGCTATACAGAATAACCCAGAATTAAACAAATACGAACTATGTCGCATTAGAAAGAAAAAAATTAATAAATGGTACAAGAAATGGGGAAAGTTGAAAATAAAATTTAACAGTAACTCATCACACAGACATCACTTTCAATTGGCAGAACATTGAAAGACAAGACAGGCTGAAGTATCTGGGAGTAACGTTTGATCCTGGGCTATCATTCAAGTATCATGTCGAACTGATCATACAGAAGTGCAAGCGAGGACTGGCAGCCTTAAAAACAATGGCTGCTGCGCGCTTGGAACAGAGACTAGTGTTTTTGCTGTATCATCATCTCGTGATTTCAGTAATCGAGTATGGGCTAGGAATACTCACGCTGTCAGTGTCACACTGTGAACGACTGGAACACATTCAAAATTAAGGAATGCGACTAGTTTTGGGCTGTAGGCCTACGCGTGATACCCCCATTGTGACAATGCGATATATGCTCGGATTGCTGTCAATTAGATTCAGATATACGATGGCCCAGGCAAAAGCATATATGCGGGTAACCTCCGATAGAAGACACCCTCTATATGAGAATATAGCTGACATCAAAGGAGCAAGAATCAAGAGGGGGATGTCATGGATGGCACATGCAGAAGGCTACGATTGGTCAGGTGACCAGGGTTGGAAATGTATCCAAAGGAGAAGAGTGGAGTAAGTCAGGGGAGAACTGGATAAACTACCAGCAGGTCATCATTAGCCTTGGCAGAGAATGCAGATCTTGTACAATGGAAAAGCAGAATTGGAGATTCAGCTGATAAGTGATCATGCTGGGGATGATGACGTCATTGTGTACACTGATGGGTCTGTAGTGCATGGTGAGAAATCAGGATGGGGCTTCTCTGCGAGAATAAAGGGCAGGGTCGTCGCTGAACAGAATGAAGCCTACATGACAACAACCTCCAGCATGAGAATGGAGGTAGAGGCAGTTACTGCAGCAATGAGGTGGCTGTCTGAAACTCCATCAACCAGGGCAGTCATATTGTCAGACTCTCAAGCCATGCTTCGGAGAGTTCAATGGCTGGCTGCGGCAGGAATGGAAAACATCAATAGAATCCTCAAGTCTTGAAGAACTGGTGTGGATCTACTGTCCTGGTAATGCAGGGGTACGTGGCAATGAGAGAGCTGACAGATTGGCCTCGAGAGCACCCATAGTGGGGACACTAGATATGGATAAGGGAAAGGTACTAAGGGCTATTAATGATCGCCTGCTGGATAATGACACTGCAATGGATGAATCAACAAGGCTGCGGCCGTTGGAGTTTGGCATCAAACATGGGACTAGCACAAATGGACGTGAGAGAGGATGCATACGTCGTATGTACAACCAGCGTGCTACAAGTACAATTAGCATTCATACTCTTCGACATTTGCTGAGGGAGACTGAGCACCTATGGGTTTGCCCAGAGTGCAGTGAGGTCGATTCTGATTAACAATAACAAAAACAAACTAAACTAGAGTGTCTCATAACTGCTCTGTTGTTAACAAGGTGAAAAGGGGTGAGATAGTCTGGGAGTGTCCGAGATACATCAAATCCGCCAATTATCTGCCCCTATCCATATGAGCACCCCATCATACTACACCTTTTTGGTTGTTGTTTTTGTTGTTCTCCATGTTTCAGAGCCGTACCACAGAACTGGCTTGACATTTGAGGTGAAGGCTCTTTTTTTTTGTGTTGGACTTGATTTCTCTTGATCTCCATACGTTTCCTAACTCAATGAAAACTCCTTTTGCCTTTTGTATCATTATTTTGGTATCTTTATATGTCCCTCCAACGTTGTCTATACTGCTGCTAATTGTTGATGCAAAGGACAGTGGAATAAGGTCCGCCATTTTGACTGCACGCTTTTGAACCGGCGGCGTAACCGTATCACTTGGCAACTCGTTCACTTTTTTTTTGAGCTTGTTGTTGTTTTTTTTTTTTTTTTTAAAGGAAAAATATCACGTTCAACCTCTGATAGGTTACAACTACGATATATAATGCCTCTTCTTCTTCTTCTGCGTTTAGTTTGTAGTCATGCTAAATCTGCAGGCCTGTCACCAGGACGAAATCCACAGCCTTTTCCAGGTCAGCTCAGCATCCCCATAGCTTCTGCTTGGGCTCAGCAACCCCTGGCCATGTCAGATGGCGTGGGTCATCATGGGTTGGGAAGTTTCGGAGAATGTGTTCGGGTGTCTAGATTCCAGTTGACTACCCAAGTAACAGTTGGGAGACTTTTTCGGGCCATAAGTCGAGGATTCTTCAGCAAAAGAGAAGTTGACAGGAAGGCGAAGATGGCTGTATACCGCTGCTCCTAGGTTCCAGTCTTGACCTATGGATGCGAGCCATGAGCAATGACTACAACCCACAAAAGCCAGCTCCACACCTCAGAAATGAGGTATCTGAGGAAGGTGGTTGAAGTAACACGAAGAGCCATGGTCCACAATCAGTCGATATGACAAGGCCTGAAAACCCAACCCCTGCAGACCCAATTAGAACAGTCCCAACTACAATGGTTTGGCCATGTCCGCAGAATGGGAGAAGATCGGCTACCACGACAAGTATGGGAAACTAAGAGCCAAGGATCTAGACCTCCATGACGGCCCGGGTCGGCTGGGAAGACAAAATTAGACAATATCTGAAGGACTGAGGTATAAATTTGAACCAGGACAGGAGGAAGATAGCCGATAGGATAGTATGGCGTTCTGGCAAACTTCTACACCTCATGGTAGAAGAGGAACGTCTAAGTAAGTATGTACGTAATTATAGCTCATCATCATGTGACGTATTCTTTCCAGAACGTTGTCTCCATTACAGCTGCTCTGAACGCATCACGATTCTGGGCAAGTCGACCTGCATCAGCCAAAGACAAGTTCAGACTCTCTGTGATGTCCTGGGTCCACCGTCGTCTAGGTCGACCCCTTCCCCTTTTTCCAGGGACCATGCCTTCCATCACTGTTTTTTTCCAGACTATTATGTCTTTTTATATGACCGAAAAATTTCAGCTTCCTTATTGCGATGGTATTTAGGAGCCAATGTTCCTGTACGTTTAGTGAGTGCAGTACTTCTCTGTTGGTCTTTTTTCTGTCCAGGGTATTCTCAACATCCTTCTGTAGCATTTCATTTCGAATGATGTAATCTTTTTTGCAACTGTTTTATTGAGTGTCCAAGTCTCGCAGCCGTATGTTGCTACTGGGAATATACATGCTCTGATCAGTTGTAACTTTGTTTCTTTGCTTGTGCCTTGCCATAGGTTTTTCATCTGTATTAGCTTATGTGAAGCAATTATAGCTACTTGACCAAATTGGCGGCCTGTAGTCCACTTACATTCCTGTCACGGAATTTACTCCCTTTGCTCTGCAGTGATGGTAGAACAGTGACCAAAATTCAGAGAATCTACTGAGGGTCTTCAATGGTGTTTACTTTTTGCTCAAGACTACTCTTGGCAGAGATGTAAATTGAAGAATGGTCATTCGAATTTAAAGAAATCAAGTACTGCTGGTGATAGGATCCAGGCCGTGAATTTAGATAGAATCTTTAAAATGTCCTCACAGGTGATGGTCTGATTTGAAAAAGTTCTTCATTAGAGAGCTCACTTGGCAGATTTGAATGGGTAATTAGCTGCCAATAAGATGTCGGTTTGTTTCTGCTCCAGCCGATGCTTGTTTTCTGCCGGTTATGAACTGGTTCACTCTCGTCACTGGTCAAGTCTAATGGCCGCAACACGTCCCTTGTAGTATCGTGGGGTAACTGCGAAGGTAGTCCAGCGTCTTTTAATACCTGTCTGCTGTAGGTGTCTAGCTTTGACTGCAGGCCACTTATACCACTCGCTTGTTCCACAGATAGCACCACCAATTGTACCAATACTGAATAGTATCATGAAATAAGAGATAAAAAAAATACCCTCCTGAGTTTTTGGTTTCCTGACACAAAATCAGGCCCCCGCCCCCTTTTTTCCCTTCTTCATTCCATCATCTCATCTGCCTCATAACTTTACTCTTTCTCTGAGCATTAATATTAATCCAATTGAGCGGAAAACATTCATTGCATTTATATTGAACGTGTTTACATTTACATATGCACTGGTTGAAAATGTTAATATAATAAGTATGTGCATCAGTTTTATCATCATCCACTCCCTGCTCCATATGGAACTTAGGACTACCTCTGCTTTTGGATCTCTATGTAAAACCCGCATAAAGCAGTCACAAGTTCTTGCAGTGGTGGTTCATGAAACCAACCATTCTATATGCTGATGTTGCCAGCCTTGTATGACTTGGATATAAACTAGCAATTTTCACATGTTAATAAATGCAAAATATAGAATTATAAAATGTACAGCTCACCCCAAATATCGTAAATATGTTACAACATTTCACTCCACAGATTCAGGTGTCAATACGGGTTCAAACGAAAGTGATTGATTACCCTAATCAGCAAAAGATGGTCACTGAAACCCGAAATGACAAGAATTGAGGGAGGGGAGTGTAAACAATAATTAAGTACAGAAAATGATACGTAGCGCAATAATGTCGGTGATAAACATGAATGCTAGAAAAAAAGAACGGACAATTCTGTCACAATTCCCATCGGCCGAAAGGGGTACACAATGTTAAGAAAACTTTTTTTTTTAAAAACGTATCAAGTGTCTACGTCTTTCGTTCTATCTGCTCTGTTTATGCCAAACCAACATTTTTGTTAAAATGTAAAAATCAGATAATATCATGACCAACAGTTCCCACTATGCCAAGAGAAGCAGACACTGCAACATGTGCTCTCCGCGTGTAAGGTGTCGTTGGGGCAAAGGCGATGCACATGGCGCCATAGCAGAGTTCTAAATGAGTTGGTTGCTACAACAGACCTGGCAAGAGCGAGGGTGAACAGCAAAGTCAGACCGAGTACCACAAATTCATACTTTCTGAGAGCAGGAAAGTCAGTACATCCCAAACCAAATATCAGTTTACCATATATTCTTGACTGCGTAAATGACCGGGAGATGGCTGGGCGAGGAACATATCCGGAAATCATTAGGAGATCTCGAAGACGACCAGATATAGTACTATTCTCATCATTGTCGCACCAGGTTGTAACGATTGAGCTGACATTGCCATTTGAATTCAGATTAGACGAGCAACACTCATTAAAGGTGGCTAAGTATAATAATCTGGTCATTGACTTAAGACGTGACGGGTTCACAGCAATGGTCTTAGATGTAGAGGTAGGTGCAAGAGGTCTAGTGGCTACATCAGTGTATGATATACTAAAACTATTGGGTGTGAAAGGACAGTCAAGAACGAGGGCACTTAAGAGGCTCGGTGAAACGGCGAAAAAGGCATCATCTTAGCCGTGGAGCAACCGCAACGCGCTATGGAATTCAGGACAATAATTTTTATACAGCATAATGTGTACTTTCACAATAGCCTCAAGCTGGCAGCATGAATAAAACCAGGACTGAAGTTGACAGTTACAACCAAGGTGAAGTGGGTTCAACTCGCAGCGTAGGAGAGAAAAAACACTTGTGAGTCATAACCCAAGTGGGCATGTCCCCCTTACAGTGTACTGGAGATTAAAGGGCCGAAAAACTTGATCGACAGCTCTACTTCTGATGAAAGTAGATGTTGATGCTTTCTGTTGTAACGCTTTATACAGAGTTTCCAATCATATCAAATCACCCTCTGTGATCTGAAGGTAGATTTCGCTCGACCAATTGCCGATCTCTGGGTTAAGGCATGTGCCAATGAAACAAAATATGAGAAGTAACAAAAAAGAACACCTGTCTAACTCATTCATTCATTCCCCTTCAGCTCCCTAATGAGCATAGGCCATTTTTTAAAAATGATTCCAAGCCCTCCTGCACTGTGCCATATAATCTTGTTCCCCCCGAAAGGGAAATTTGGCCTCAAACTTAAGGGAGATCTTTCGATAATCAACGGAAAATAGCATCACGTTTTGAACCAGTTGACCGGAAATCCGCAAGTAACAGTAAACGGGATTTTGCGAGAAATCTTTTAGATGTCAGCATTTGGTTGTCTGCACGTAGGTAAATTGGAAGGTTGGTATCGATAGCTAGAGACTCAGGTGAGGCAGTCCCCGTTTACTTAATTAATTCACATAATGTTACCTCTGGCGAGCCACGTTTAACAATTTAATGAAGACCTGGATGAAGTAAATAAAACTAGATTTACCTTCCTGCTGTATGCGGAGGCAGCTTTCAAATCTGAAGGTCAAGAAATGACATTTTTGATATCGGTAGAGCTTGCTATTGAATATAAAATTGGAGTAACTGAACGTCTTATATGTGGATTTATCGGACCAAAAGCAGATCATTCGTTGCCTCTGCTGGAACATATTTATTGTTGTTGCCGCATGCTGCCCTTTCTTTTACTACCCTTCCTCATAACACCTTGGGGGTCAGAGTGGCTAAGAGGTCCGCCTCGTATTCAAGAGGAACCGGATTCGAATCCCAGTTGAGGGATTACAATTTATGGAAATAATTTTTTTCAGAACCAGTGGTCCTAATTATGTCCCCCCCCCCCCCCCCCCCCCACCCCGGTCTACTGGGTAGTGAGATCGGATGCCTAGCCTTCTCGGATAAGGACGAAAAAATAGGAGGTCCAGTGTGCAAGTTGCGCACGTTAAAAATCTATAACACATAGGCCTAAGGTAGGGAAAAATCCCACGGCAGTTGGAAAATCGTAAAGAGTAGGCCTATAAGGCTGCTGCCCTGGCAAAATTTTAAAATTACCAAACTTACCCACCACAAAAAATATTTACAGAACGTGTGATTCCTATACAGTATATACACACATTGCTTGTTTCTGTCTTTGTTGGGATTCTCGCCGGTGCTACAGAGTTCATGCACTGCGCTGATATCCTAGTGTGATCAAGGGAGGAGATCGGAGCACTGATGGCATTGTCCGTGTGCACCAAAGGTATCCTTAAAACCAAACCATCCTCAGAACCCAGACTAATACGCTACAGAAATTGCTTTAATTAACTTTTTATTTTCACCCACTTTATGCCTTCGTTTTGAGACAAGCCCCCTGACAGGTCACAGATTCAGCGACTTTGACTTTCTTCATGCTGTCTGCGCAACAACGAAAGTTATTAGGCCTACCATTTTCGTTTTTGCTTCTATAGAGCACGGAACCAACACTACAGCTAGTCAGTCCTCTTGCAGGAAACCTGCACTAAGCTTTCACATGCTCTTGTTGCTGTGGTTTCTGTAGCAGTTTGTTTTATATGGTGTCAGCCTCATACACAACCTCATATTAGTCATCTTGTATGACAGGCGGTTAAAGGAGCAATAGCCCTTTTTGTCTATTTGCTTAATATGCCTAAATCATGATGGTCTGCTAGAATTTTAATGAGTCTGTATTCATACAAGTTTATTATGAATACTAGGCCTATATGATATGTCAGCCAGAATATTTATACTGGAAAGGCTTGTTTCTGTCTTCAAATTTGCTGCCCTAGAAAATGTTCTGGTTGAATCAGATAACTAAATGCTTGTCACCCAACACTTGATCGATCAGTCGCCCATGTTGCTTGGAATAATTAAAAAATAGCTGCTAACCTTAATCCTAGCCCTATTTTGAGCTTTCAAAAAAATAATGTTTGATAAACATTAGGAAAAAAATTAAGATGACAAAATTGAGGAAGCGTCCTTAGTCTCAAGACAGCAATTAAATCAGTTGTTCTTGGTTTTCACAATAAAGAGCTGTTTTGGCACCTTTGGCAATTCTTGTTCGCTCACATTTGTGTTTATAGTGAGAATTCAAACTTCGTAATCATATATTTGTGCAATATCTAATGAATGTGATAGTATGAATAACAAAGCAGCTGAGAGATAAGATCACAAACGTAGCATGTCAGCGTCTTGATAACTAAAATCTGTATAACAGCGCACTCATGGTAGCAAGTGGAAGACACGCACACTTCGGTTTGCTGCCACTAACATTGACATTGATACTGAGACTTTGGTTAAAGAAAATCCCCACCCCCCAAACTTACCATTAGGAGGTCAGAATAAAACTAAAATTATTTCCATAACAATTCAATGCTCATATTTTTATTTTTCATTTCACTGTCTTCGATTTTCATCCATTTTTCACTTAGATTTTATTTTAAATAATTTTTATCATGAATGGCCCACGACCGTTAAATTTTTGGTTTATGTGGCTCTCAGGGTTGAATAAGTTTGAACACCCTGATTTACCACATTCTTTTGCTTTAAACTGAGAGTCAAATCTTGCAGGGCATATTGTTAAATCATCATCTTTAATTTCTGTGCTCAGTGTAGTATGTTATTCATTTCTACAACAGTTTTAATACTGAAAGATTTTCTTCCCACAGAATGAAAAACCAGCTGTTTCGCCTGGCTCTTCGAGCCACAAACGCTCCACAGCGGGCCATTAATACTTCTTCTGTCTGTGCAAGAAATGTAGTTATAGATCAGAAACTGAGAGATGAGATTCATCCTAAAATAGGTAAGGGTTTTTTTTTTTTTTTGGTTTCCACTAGCTATTATTTTAATATCATGTGTCAATTGATTTATTGAACTTGATTATGTTCGGAGATGAGATGATGAAGCTGGTGATGGATAGGACACACATTGAGGAAACCTGTGGATAGCATTGTAAGGCAGTCCTTGTTCTAGAATCCCCTAGGTAAAAAATGTAGAGGGAGACCAAAAAAACACGTGGAGAAGAGAGCTTGAGACAGAAATGACAAAAAAAAAGATATGGCAAGACCTTGAGCTGCTGGCTTGGGAGGTGACAACATAACTTTGTTATGGCAAGACCTTGAGCTGCTGGCTTGGGAGGTGACAACATAACTTTGTTATGGCAAGACCTTGAGCTGCTGGCTTGGGAGGTGACAACATAACTTTGTTATGGCAAGACCTTGAGCTGCTGGCTTGGGAGGTGACAACATAACTTTGTTATGGCAAGACCTTGAGCTGCTGGCTTGGGAGGTGACAACATAACTTTGTTGAAAGCCTGTGCTATTTGAGGAGATAAAGGGCAATTCATTCATTGACCTTTCAACTGCCCAAGGAGCACATCGCTTCAACAAACTTATGATGAGTCTTCCTGTCCCGTGCCATCAGCTCAAGGTCTTTTCTTGTCTGCGTCATCCTCTTCATCTCGTCTTCATTTAATGACCTTTGTATTTAAGGAAGCCAGAAAAATTGATTGAATATATCCACAACTTTCAGTATATAATAAATGCAGTAGTCTTTAGGTTATCATCAATATTTCATTTTTGTTTTGGGGGCATCCAACCACCATGTCAGCTAGTTCCCTTGCAGGAGGCCTGTGCCAAAACATTCATGTGCAGTTGCAGCAGTAGTTTCTGTAGATATTAGTTTTACATGATGAAGCTGCCAGCACCATGTGCAACCTTCAGTTGCTTGTCATATTCAAAATTCTTTTCACCTCTTGTGCTGTTTCTGTTTGTCTGGTTGTTTTAATAGAAATGGATGCTAGAGAAATAATTTGTTGAAATCATGTTACTCGTATGTCATGGCAGTGCTTCCTAATGGAGCAGAAAATGGCAGACGACTCTGAAGAAGCTTCAGCCTCTACTTTTGGGGCTAGATCGTTATACAGCATTACTCTTCATCTCCCTTGGAACATAGTCCTTGAATCAGTTCATGTCAAGTCCTGGTGTCTTGTGCCATCTGCTCAAGTTCTCACCATGCCTGTTTTTAATTTATGTCTCTTGATTCTCCTCTCAGTGTGTTTTTGGGTCTCTGTTTCTTGTACCTTGTTTGGCTCCAGAACAATAACTGTCTTGTAATTGTCCTCAGTGTATGTCCTTTCAAACACCAGATGCTTTTTACTCACCACTTGTTGCACTGGCACGTGTCCATTTCTTTACATCAGTTTCTTCTTGTGTGTATACTTTCGGACATTGACTTGAGGTTGTTGGTTTGTCCAGGAGTGGTACTAGTGATGGCCATATGACTGTCTTGTTCTTCATATGTTAGGAACATTTGCAGCAAATGTTCAGCAATCATTTTATTGGTGCTGCAGCTACACTCATCAGTAGTTCTTATCTGTTGAATAGATGGTATCCCAATCTGTTGTGGCCTGTGCAGAGTCTGAAGATTACCACTTGTTCTCTTCTGTTGAGCTATTAATATGCATCATTGACATTTGTGATCTTGTTAAATCATTTCAGCTCTGTTCATCGCAAGCACCCTTTTTGACAGTCTGTAAATTCTTTGTTGTTGCTTTTGTTATTTAAAAACCATGCAGTAGGAACATCTCGACAGTTTAAGTTAATAATTCTTATTTTTGTGTTGGACTTCATTTCCTTTGAGCTCCATATATATCCCATTTCACTGAAGGCCCCTCATGCCTTCTGTATTTGTGTGCCATTACCAGGTTTGTCTTATTTTGTTGCTAAAATATATACCCCATATTTTGTCTACAATTATTCAAAAGCAGTCGTACTATTATTTGCCACATTAATTCTCACAATAATTGTCTTTACTGTGTGTCGTGTTCCTGGGTTAATTTACTGCTGCTCTTAGTTTCAATAACATGTGGTAACCAGCCTTTACCAAACACCTCTCCCTACCCCCTGTAACCTCTGACATCATGCCTGGTAGGTCACAATTTTACTACTATTTCTATCCATTCAGGCTCCAATTATAGGCCATTATCACTGGAAATCTGGATCATATGCCTGAAATATTGAGCCGTGGTCATTGAGGAGGACCTAGTAGCGTTTAATTGAAAAAAAAAAATGTTAACATTACAGGTCAAGCAGTGTAGTGTTTAGTTGGGAACAAAAATGTTAACATTACAGGTCAAGCAGTGTGGTGTTTAATTGGGGAAAAATGTTAACATTACAGGTCAAGCAGTATAGTGCTTAATTGGGGAAAACAATTTAACATTACTAATCGAGCAGTATAGTGTTTAATTGGGGAAAACAATTTAACATTACAGGTCAAGCAGTGTTTAATATAGGAGCAACTTCATCATTATCTTTCAGCTTCCTGTTGAGCATGCATCTTTAACAAAAAATATGCCATGCCCTTCCTGCCCTTGCCATCCATTCAGTGACTTTCCATGTTTTGTGTCTTTTCTCTTTCAAGTCTTTCTCCAGTTCTGTCCTCCAAGTATTTTTGATCTGCGTCTGTTTCACTTACTCGAACAGGGACTGCCTTGTAATACTATGAGCTGTTGTTGGTAGCGTATGTCTCTCCACCTCTAGATCCACTTCTGGTTCTTTCCGTCACTTTCACATGTGATCTTGTATGAGCATAATGCCAGCCAGTTACCTGACCACTGTTGGGCTGGTCTTTGCTGTGTTGCTAAACCTTACTGTGTAATTGTCAATTAAAATATAACTTAAATTTAATTGCATTGTACACGTTTTGGAAAATCCTTCAAAGATAATTTTGATCTACTTTCAGGAAATCGTGAAATTGTTGGTTTTGGCATAAATGGTGCTGCGTCATATGTTGATCGATGTGAGTTTCCTTGCCCAGCCATTAGGTTTAAGGAGCCCACAGCTGATGTTCTGAAACTTCAGGAGAAGGAGAAGGGTGACTGGAAAAAATTGACACTGGAAGAAAAGAAAGCCTGTGAGTATTTCTTATTCTGCTGGGTCTTGAAAATGTTGAGGCCCAAGAGAGAAATACATTTTGATGTCACTGTTTACTATGTTTATTCAATTTGTTTATATGGAACAAAACAGCAGCTTGCAGATACCACTCTCCCAGGCTTTACCAAGTAGTTTTTATAATATCCCTATACATGTGTCAGTATCTGCTTTGATGGCATGTGATGGAATGTTATCTGAACCTGCTGATTTTTCAAGTTTTATGGCTTTCTTTCCTATTTGGTCTGTCACAGTTGAAATGTCTCCTTTCTTGAGATCTAATCGGTAGAGACATATCATGTTTTTAATGTTTCTGAGTAGCTCTGCAGCAGTTGTCTATTGAGTGTTTGCATTTTTTTATTGATGTGGGAAGTTCATATTAGCATTTAGCACCGGCAGCTTACTGCTTTACATAACTGTTATTTGGGCAAGTGAACGTTTCAACACATGTGCCTGTTCCATTATTTGTCATATACACTGTAGACCCAGTATAATTTGTATGACGGGGTTCCACATTGTATCTAATTTCCTCATCTGTAGCTTCTTGGTTGTTGTTGTCCATGTTTCAGAGCCATACAATAGGACTGGCTTGACATTATTGAAGGGTCATCAATCAATCATTACCCTTTAGCTCCCAAGGAGCATAGGCCATCAACAAACACATGTCAGGTCCTCCTGCCACGTGCCAACAGCTAAAGTTCTTTTCATGTTTTCCTCATCAATCTGACTTCTGTCTCCAGCTCTCTTTTCCATGTTTTTTTTGGTCTACCTCTGGCCCCTCCTTCCCTGGGGATTCCAGAACAAGGACTACCTTGTAATGCCATCAGCAGGTTTCACCAGTGTGTGTCCTACCCATCAACCGCGTCTTCTTCTCATCTCTTGTTCCACTGGTTCTTGTCATCAGTTCCACGTTTGTGACTTTGTCACATCTATTTATGAATGTGTTATTTTGTTGCTGTTGTTGTGCATGTTTCTGAGCCATACAATAGGACTGACTTCACATTTGAGTTGAAGATTCATATTTTCGTGTTGGACTTAATTTCTCTTGTTCTCCGTATGTTTCCCATTGCAATGAAAGCTCCTCTTTCTTTTTGTATTCTTATTTTGATATCACTGTCAGTCCCTCCAACTTTGTTTGTATTGCTGCCAAGGTATATGTACAATTCTACATCTTGTAGTGGTGTTTCATCTAGTTCTCTTTATGCACAGATACCTACTTTGAACCTAATGCTGGCAATAAGCTACGGTAACCTAGGCATTTCCTTAGTTTTTTTTTTTTTTAAACAAAATTATTCTTTTTGTTCCCATCAGCTAGTTTAATAACAGTACTGGCAATCTGTGTTATGTTATTACACGAAGAATCAACAAATTTTGATAACTTTGATTTATGACGTATGAACATTTGCTCTGACAGTGTATCGTGCCAGTTTCTGCCAAACGTTTAGTGAGATTAATGCACCAACTGGTGAATGGAAGTCAATACTGGCAGTTGTCCTGTTTTCCTTCAGTATTACCGGATGGCTCATCCTTTTCATGAAGAAATTAGGTATGTAACAGAATCTGACCACTTAATATCATCTCTTGTAACATTCAGTCTCATGTACCATAGTTTATTCTTTAGTCCAGGGGTTCTTAACCTGTGGGGTTGTTGTTGTTGGTGTGACGGTATTGCCTGCCCTGCTTTGCAGTGGGTGGTCCATGTAGTGGGTTTGATGGTATTGTATGGTGGTGATATTTCTAAGTGTGATGTATGAGGTCAGCTGTGAAGGCTCCTGAGATAAAATGTAGCTGTGAATTGTCAGAAGGCCCTTCTTGCTACCACTACGACCTCACACCTATCTTTTTTTACTAATGAATGTGGCTACGTTAAAAGTCTAGGGTAATGATATGTAATGTGTTGTGGTAGTTTACAGACACACACACAGATATTTACTAAGTCTAATAATATTAATAAAATGTTATAATACACGGAACTAACTCAGTTGTGTAAAATTTTGATAGTAATTTTCTTACATTTATTTGTTCTGGACCAAGGTTTTATTTTGGCCAGAACATATGAAAGGTTTTAGAAATTATGAACAAATGCATGAATATTACATAATAAATGCAAGGTGTGTACATATATATGTTACTAGACTAGTTAATATTATTACTGGTTATAGTGGTAATCTATGGTGGGAGAACTTTTAATGGATGTGCTGTTGGGGTGGCCTCATCACTCCCTGTCTATGGCGATTACACATTGTCCAGTTAATTGATAGAATTTTTATGGGTGTGTTAGGAAATAAGTTGAGTTGGTGAACTCTCAGCAGACCAGGCGCTCACGTAACTTGAAGGTGTAGCTCTGGTGCTGAGATCTGGTGGCCCCACCTCTCCGTGCTTGGGGGCAATATCAGAATTCTGGTGGCCCCACCTCTCCGTGCTTGGGGGCTATATCAGAAATATGGTGGCCCCACCTCTCCGTGCTTGGGGGCTATAATAGGCTGCTCTGACCCAATGTTACTGCACGGGTCCACTCTGGTAAAATTCAACAACTCATTTGACACCGCATTGGTGCCAACTGAAACTCACAGCTCAGAATTATGAATATAGTACACAGTTAAATAAATGCTAGCAAAACTCAGCTGAGCTGCTGGCCTTATGATGGCGTCCCTCTAAATATTTCAATAGCTTCTGGGAATTACACCACTTAATAATTCACTGTGTCTACAAGGACAACTAATACTGAATGGCACAAAATGCGCGTCTGAGCGCCGATAATATCTTCATCTATGGCCAATCGCTGCCTTTTCTTTTTTCAAATTCAAATATCCTACCACAAAGTCATTTCAGTCAGACCTCAGTCAAGTATGCCTTATTGTCTGTTGGTCCGTCCGTCTCTACTTGCGTTTCACAAAAAAACACACTTGTTTTTTGAACCAACCCTGCCTTCCCCTACACAATTTCGCCTTTAAAGTTATTTTTAGCCACAATTCACCATCCCACCCCGTCTCTTCATTCCACTAGATTTTAGCACTTGCGTCTTCAAGGCCACAACTTTTTGAAAATTAGTGACATGTTTTATCTCAATGCAGACGTTCGCTGATATGAACAACACAGTCTTTTGTCAATATCTTTCGTATTATCTGTCCGTCTGTATAAATGAAAGCATATTATTTCACTGCTCAAGATGGGCCATCCGGCCAGCTAGGTTTTATATTCCTAACATTATTATTAAGAAAAGTTACTTTTCAAATATTTTCTAGAATTTTCTGGTACGCGCTCATCACTGCATTCAAATAAACGGGCTAAGTTATAGCAAAAGCGACCAATAAATAACTGTGGCGTATAATATCCAAGGTCCCTTTTGTCGATTTCTTTACTTTATGAGAAATTGTGGGACGTGACTTTTTCCTCCTTTCCCCACCACTTGCGCCTTTTAGCATTGCTAGTTTCAAGCACGCGTTCAGTCAGATTTTTCCTTTTGATCTCCGTTCCGTTTTGCCTTCAAGTCTAACAGTTTAATTTCCATGGCGGGTTATGACCCGCAGCGTGGGCGATCATGTATTCTAGCAGCTTACGCATTAGTTTTTATCCCTACGTTGTATCATTGGAGATATTTTAACGTTGTATCATTGTTAATTTTGTGACACATCTCCCCACTTGAAAACATGCCTAAGGCAAGTTCTAAAACCAGTGATACACATAGATAAAATCTCTCCTTACGCCTGCCATTACTCTAATTTTGATCACAGGGGTGCCGACTGAGGAAATCTGCACCGACATTCAATTTGCCTGGGATATATTGGATACTAAACTGATAAGGTTGAAGCAATAAAGACCACCTCAGCAATCTTGCGTTTTCATGCTTAGCCTGAGATAAGAATACGAGAGGCTGATGGTCCGTCTCGACCACAAAAGTCCTACCATACAGATAGATTTGAAACTTCTTTATTGCCCAGATTAACGCTAAACATTCTTTTTCGCTTGTGGAGTATCCTTGTTCCGCCTTATTCAATTTGCAGCTTGCATAAGCGACTGGTTTCAGTTCCCCATCAGGTGAAGATGATCTTTGCAACAAAGCCGCTCCGAGTCCTACATTACTTGCATCGGTTCTTAAGACAAAGTCCTGTGTCAAATCAGGCAGTTTGAGAATAGGCTTGCTAGTGAGTTTTTCCTTTAAGTCCTGGAACGCTAATTCACTTTGCGCAGTCCAATTAATTTTATCTGGAAGTCCCTTACGAGTCAGATCAGTCAGAGGAGCACAAATAGAGTTAAAATCTTTGATATATTTTTGATAAAATCCGCATAACGACACGAATGATCGCACATCCTTTTTTGTTTGTGGTCTAGGTGCTCTCTGCAGTTTTTCCAAGTTCTTGGGATCAGGGGTCATGCTACCCTGATATACAGTGTGTCCCAAGAATTCCAACTCTTTGCATCCAATGCAACATTTTGTTGGCCTAGCAGTTAAGTTCGCCTCCCTAAGCCTATTAAATAACATTTCTAGAGCTTCAATGTGTTCTTCAAATGTCTCTGTGGTGACGAGAATATCATCCATGAAATTCGTGATACATGGGTTATTCAGGGGATCCAACAATTTGCGCATCATCCTTGAAAATACACTCTGAGCATTTTTCAGTCCGAATGGTAGCATGTTGAATTCATAATGTCCATCCGAAGTGCTAAAAGCCAAATAAGGTCTCACTTCAGGCTTCACTGGGATCTGGTAATAGCCTTTACTAAGATCCACCTTTGAAAAGTATTTTGCCTTGTTCAGTCTGGCAAATACAGTAGAACTCCATTTATCCGAACCCCATGGGACGGAGCATCGTTCGGATAATCAAATGTTCGGATAATTGGATTACATAATGTATCGAGTACATGTACACATATTTCTAAAAATAATTAACCATCACAAGGAAATTACACTATAAAACATATTTACTTGTACTGTAATAATAATACCCACACTGTATTAGATCACTGTATCACCAAAATTTTTCATTACACTGCAGTGCATGTACTACTTGTATTAATTATTTTTTTTAAGAAAGAGAAATGTTTTCAAAATAACATTACAAACGATTAAAAACCAGGCGCAACTTACGTATACATGCACTTGCACAGATGTAACCCACTATTTAAAATAATGAGGAATCCTCTTTTGCACCAAACTGGATAGTCTCCTTTTGGCTGCTAAGTCCCGCATTCTCTTCAACAGCAGAAGCTGTGTAGGACAGCTGTCATCTTCTTGCTCGTACCAAGCCATCGCTGTTTCTAGTGCTATAAAGGCCTCTTCAGGACTTGGTCGACGTTTTGGGTTTTCTTCATAATCTACAAGTACATCATGTACTTCTGAGGTGTCTTCATCATCGGTCACTACATGTATTTGGTTTTCTTCTTACACAAAAGACAAAATTTCTTCGTCATTCAAAAACTGAAAACCAGAATCATTATCATCTTCTAGCCACATGTGTGCATCATCTTTGTCACATGCCGAAAATCCGGGCATTGCTTGAAACAGTTCCACAACTTCATTTATACAATCATCATTTGTGTCCACTACAGTAGTTTCATTTCCTCCTTTTTTCCCAAGCAATCTATTCCAAGCCTTGTTGAGATTATCTTGTGACAGGGTGGTCCAAGCATCAGCTAACATATAGCAGCAGTCTTTGAGATTAAGCTTTTTGGAAAACGCCACCAAACTTTCTTCATCTTCAGCCAACAATAAACGACGCAGGACTTCCTTCTTGTACATCTTTTTAAGCTTTGCTATAACACCCTGATCCATTGGTTGAATCAGTGCTGTTACATTGGGAGGCAGAAAAATTACTTTAAAATTTGCATCAACTGCATTCAATGTATCCGTCTCTGGATGAGATGGTGCATTGTCCAGTAGAAGAATTACTTTTCCAGTTTTCTTTTCTTGTTCTCTCAACCTCTTCACATTTGGGATGAACTGATTTGTATACCAATCAAGAAATATTTCACTATTCATCCAAGCACTCTTCTGTGCTTTGTAGCACAAAGGGAGACATGTCACATTCTTTAGACAACGTGGTTTTTTGGCTTTACCGATCATTAGCACCGGTAAACGATGACTTCCACTGGCATTAACGGCTACCAAAATTGTTACTCTCTCTTTGCACTTTTTAAACACAGGGGAAGCTGCTTCGTGCTGAGATGCAAGTGATTTTTGAGGCAATGATTTCCAGCATAAGCCAGTCTCATCGGCATTATACACATCATCGAGTGAAAAACATTCTTCTTCCAAAAAAGCCAAGAATGTTTCTTTAAAATTTTCAGCGGCAGTTGCATCGCTAGATAAGGATTCCCCTTGGATCTCCAATTCTCGTATGCCATGACGAGATTTAAAGTTTCTTAACCATCCCTGGCTAGCCTTAAAGTCAGGAGGACAGTCAAGTTGATTGTTGAACTGAAGTGCCTTTTCACACAATAGAGAACCAGAGATAGTTTCCCCTTTGCTTCTTCTTTGCACAAACCATATATACAAAGCCTCTTCCAATTTCAAATCTTTCGCATGTCTCATGGTTTACGTTTCTTCGACCCATTTTCACTATCCAATTTCGATGCAAAACTCATAATTTTATCCTTGTTACTTTTGATGTCAGAGACGGTAGCTTTCCCAACATTGAAAATCCTCGCAAGTGAAGACACAGTTTCACCTTTTCCTAGTCTCTTGATAATTTCTGTTTTCGTTTCAATTGACAAAACATTGCGGTTCCTCTTATATGCTTTAGGCCTTCTGGAAGATGCCATATCGCACAGAGAAATACTTGCACACCAAAATTATTCTGCTGTAGTAGCAGACACAATTATTTTAAGTTGAACTATCTGTTTAGCCAGTGTTCTGCCTAGAACGCACACGTACACTAGATTGGTAAACCAGATATTAACTGACTTTATGATCTAACTGGCTTCCTTTACGTAAGCGACCGACCATTAGCCCATTCCATCCTCTACAAATTGTTCGCACACATTTGAAGCTTGCAGCATCAAAAGATTCAAAAATGTAGTCTAACATGACTGGTGGCGCCTGATTTTTTTTTCTCGAAAAAGTGTTCGGATAACTGGATGTTTGGATAATTGGGGTTCGGATAAATGGAGTTCTACTGTAACTGTTTTGTGTCTGGTAATGGATCCACTTGTCCTTCTGTGACAGCATTCAGTTTCCTGTAATCTATGCACAGTCTGTGTTCCCCAGACGGTTTTCTCAACAATACGACACTAGAGCTAAAAGATGATTCACTGTGTGAAATAATCCCCTCCTTCAACAAATAATCTATTTCTTCCTTCAATGCCTTCTCCTTCGCAAACGGAATAGAATAGGCTCTCATACAGATTGGGTTTGAGTCTACCAGTTTCATGTCATACTGTAGCAAATTTGTATGGCCTGGTTTATCTGTTAATACATCTGTATGTTCCTCCAGAACCTGTTGAACTCTCTCCCTCTGGTTTTTAGTCAGGTGATTACTGACTTTTACCTGTGCTGCTGTTTCACAGGGATGTAATGGGTATTCATGTGAGGTGAGTGGTTCCTTTTGCATTTGAGTTGCGATAGCTAAGGTCAGTTAAGGGGGTGCTTTCCTGGAGTGGTCTGTCCAGATACTTCTTTAACAGGTTTACATGATAAACTTTCTCCTTCCCCTTTTTATCAATTTTATAGTTTGTTCTAGACACCTTCTCTAGAACCGTATATGGACCTTGCCATCCAATTTGTAATTTATTCTGGCTATCGGGTAGTAGAAGCAGCACCTTCTCTCCCACTGCCAGTTCTCTGTCCTTTGCCTTCCTATTAAAATATGCTGCATGTTTCTTCCTGGCTTGTTTCAAATTATCATTTGCCAGTTTCCATCCAGCTTTCAAACGAGTGGTCAGTTCGTTCACGTATTGATAAGATGAGGTAACAGTCTCTTCCGCCTTCTCATCTGTCCAGGTCCTTAATAGTGCTTCTAATGGACCTTTTATTGGCCTCCCAAATAGCAGAGTTGCGGGAGCCATCCCGGTTGAACTATGTGGTACCTCCCGGTACGCAAACAATGCGGCGGGCAGGAATTGATCCCACAGATCCGGTTTTTCGTGTGCCAGCTTTCTCAGGATAGAAATGAGAGTCCCGTTGAACCTCTCTACCTGGCCGTTCCCTTGCGGATGGTACGGACTACAATGAAAGTGTCTGGCTTGAAATAGCTTAAAAACTTCTTCCGTTAGTTTCCCCTTGAACTGAGAACCATTATCCGTCAAGATTTGATGCGGGAATCCTAATCGGGTAAATATTGTAAGTAGTGCCTCTGCTACATGTTTTGAATCAATTGATGGCAGGGCTACCGCCTCTCCCCACATAGAACAAGTGTCCACCAGAGTAAGGATGTAACTGTTCCTCCTCTTGGTCCGAGTGAGAGGTCCTACAATATCCACTGCAACCTTCTCAAAAGGTGTTCCCACTATGGGCATTTCCCCTAGAGTTGCAGGAGCAGTCCAGTGCTTTGGAGCTACCCTTTGACATTCTGGGCAGGATTTGACATATCTTTTTATATCCTCCGTTATCCCTGGCCAGAAGTAATGACAAGCTATACGCTGTCCTGTGGCGCTGATCCCCATGTGACCACTGAAGGGAATCGCATGCCCGAGTTCCATCACTTTATCCCTATATGAAGTGGGAAGAACCAGCTGGTTGTGACCATTTGTTCCAGTTCCGGCCTTCCTGTATAAGAGTTTGTTCTTCATAAAATATTCCCCCTTGCTCGGAGGTGTGTGGCATTTGTGCAATTTTTTAAAACATGGCTTGAGTGTCCTATCCTCAGCCTGCGCCTTCCTCATCTCCTCTGGATGAGCATTTATAGGTTCACCTTCTTCCTCTTTCTTCTGTGACCTGGTCTGCACTGTCGCCATGATCACAGGTCTCTCGGGATTCCCCAAGAAGACGTATCTACACCCCAATATCAGAGGGTAGATTGGTTCATCTATCACTGCTGCTCTGATTTCTCCTTCCACATAGCGAGTTTTCACCATTATCCTTGCGATGGGAAGTGTCATGAGTGGTATGTCCTTAGTTGCCCCTTGTATTTCCACTGTTTCTGTGGTATACTGACTTGGGTCCACTAGGCTAGACTTCACAACTGAATCATAATCCAAACCTGTATCATAAAGGCACCTTATGGTGACCCCATTACAAATAACATCCTCACAAACTGGGGGGTGATAAGGTTCCTGCTGTCCCTTAGGATTAACCTTTAATCTTTGAGTCCCCGACTTCATTGCAGCAATGTTTGAAGGTTTCCTTCTACAAAATTCGGTGTTATGGTTATCTTTCTTGCACCATTTACACCATCTTTTTCCTTGGTTAAACAGTTTTCTTTCATTGGATTTTTGGTCATTGAACTGTGAGTTTCTGTCTCGGTAGTCATTTCTTGGCCGTTCAAAGTTTGTCCTACCTTTATTTCCCTGCTCTCTATTATCAAATTTATTAAATTGCTGTGGAGCTTTAAAATTGTCTATGTGCTTCTTTTTAGCACCACTTACCTCTGCATGGGCTGCCTGATACCTTTCAGCGACATTTAAAACCTCTCCCAATTTCTCTGCACCTTGTTCCATGAGAAATTTTCTCATGTCTGGAGCCATGGACTCTCTCAATTGCTCAATCATGATCATTTCTTTAAGATCTTGGGTCTTCCCCAGAGCAGTCCATTTCTCCAAATAGGTTTCCAGTCTGGCAGAGAATTGGTGGTATGTCTCCCCAGACAACAGTTTGGCATTTCTAAATTTCTTACGATAAAATTCCCCATTTTTTTCGTACCTCAATAACAAAGCCTGCTTTAACATGTCATAATTCTCCTGGTCTTCTCTGTTCATTTTTGCGAAGACTTCGTAAGAAGTACCTCTCAGTCCCTGTGATAGCTTTAAACTCCACCTCTCTCTCTCTAACCCATATGTAGTAGCTAATAACTCAAAACGTCCTAGGTACCCCTCCATGTCATCGTCTTTTTCAACAAAATGGTCTAAATGAAACCCCATAGCTGAGTTTGAGGCTCCCAGACTGGGCGTAGCATCTGAGGCAAAAGGGCTGGCACCATTTTCAGGAGCCTGGCCTTGTAGCTCCAGCCACCTGAGTCGTAATTCGTGCTCCCTCTGCAACCTTCTATCTTCTGCCTCCCTTTCGGCAGTCAATCTTTTATCTTCTGCTTCCCTTTCGGCCTTTTTATCTTCTGCCTCCCTTTGCTGTCGTTTTTCTTCTGCCTCCAATGCTTTAGCCTCTTTGTCAGCCTCAATCTGCAGCCTCTTAATTTCTCTATCAGCCTCAATTTGTAACCTCTTCTCTTCAGCTACCTTTCTATCTTCCCTTTCAATATATTTATCACATTCAGCCGTTACATATTGAATTAAAATTTGACCCTCCATTCCCATCTCTTTTGCCGTCAGCACAGCAGCTGATCTAAATTTTGCCAGCTCCGCCATACTTTTTAAACAAATCTAGCAATGTGTAAGATAAAATATCCAACCACTAAAGTACTTATAATTACTCTAATCTAAAATAATTCTAATTAATTAATTAACTACCACTGGCTGTGAAGATTCACCAACTTTTATTTTCAGGGACACTTTTAATTTTAAGGGACACTTTTAATTTTTATAATGTGTTCCCCTAATCTAATTCTCCCCCAGGAGATCCTAATATATTTAATGGGCTAATTATCCCGGGACAAAGAGACCCCAATATATGTAGTGGGTTTGATGGTATTGTATGGTGGTGATATTTCTAAGTGTGATGTATGAGGTCAGCTGTGAAGGCTCCTGAGATAAAATGTAGCTGTGAATTGTCAGAAGGCCCTTCTTGCTACCACTACGACCTCACACCTATCTTTTTTTTACTAATGAATGTGGCTACGTTAAATGTCTAGGGTAATGATATGTAATGTGTTGTGGTAGTTTACAGACACACACACAGATATTTACTAAGTCTAATAATATTAATAAAATGTTATAATACACGGAACTAACTCAGTTGTGTAAAATTTTGATAGTAATTTTCTTACATTTATTTGTTCTGGACCAAGGTTTTATTTTGGCCAGAACATATGAAAGGTTTTAGAAATTATGAACAAATGCATGAATATTACATAATAAATGCAAGGTGTGTACATATATATGTTACTAGACTAGTTAATATTATTACTGGTTATAGTGGTAATCTATGGTGGGAGAACTTTTAATGGATGTGCTGTTGGGGTGGCCTCATCACTCCCTGTCTATGGCGATTACACATTGTCCAGTTAATTGATGGAATTTTTATGGGTGTGTTAGGAAATAAGTTGAGTTGGTGAACTCTCAGCAGACCAGGCGCTCACGTAACTTGAAGGTGTAGCTCTGGTGCTGAGATCTGGTGGCCCCACCTCTCCGTGCTTGGGGGCAATATCAGAAGTCTGGTGGCCCCACCTCTCCGTGCTTGGGGGCTATATCAGAAATATGGTGGCCCCACCTCTCCGTAGGGGAGCCACGGTAGCATAGTGGTTAGTGCACTGGCTTCCTAGCGCAGTGGTCTATGGTTCGATCCCCAGATGAGGCGGAAATTTTTTAGGCCACAAACGGCTCCTGGGTCGACCCAGCCCCAAATGGGTACCAGAGCAACTCTGGGAAGGTTAAGGCGGCCGGCGTGATGCCGACCACATCACCCCTCGTGTGCCGACGGTCAAGATAATATGGGCCTAACACCATATTCCCAATATGCCTCAATGGGCATGTAACGGTTTCCTTTACCCTTTTTCTTTACCTTACCTCTCCGTGCTTGGGGGCTATAATAGGCTGCTCTGACCCAATGTTACTGCATGGGTCCACTCTGGTAAAATTCAACAACTCATTTGACACCGCATTGGTGCCAACTGAAACTCACAGCTCAGAATTATGAATATAGTACACAGTTAAATAAATGCTAGCAAAACTCAGCTGAGCTGCTGGCCTTATGATGGCGTCCCTCTAAATATTTCAATAGCTTCTGGGAATTACACCACTTAATAATTCACTGTGTCTACAAGGACAACTAATACTGAATGGCACAAAATGCGCGTCTGAGCGCCGATAATATCTTCATCTATGGCCAATCGCTGCCTTTTCTTTTTTCAAATTCAAATATCCTACCACAAAGTCATTTCAGTCAGACCTCAGTCAAGTATGCCTTATTGTCTGTTGGTCCGTCCGTCTCTACTTGCGTTTCACACAAAAACACACTTGTTTTTTGAACCAACCCTGCCTTCCCCTACACAATTTCGCCTTTAAAGTTATTTTTAGCCACAATTCACCATCCCACCCCGTCTCTTCATTCCACTAGATTTTAGCACTTGCGTCTTCAAGGCCACAACTTTTTGAAAATTAGTGACATGTTTTATCTCAATGCAGACGTTCGCTGATATGAACAACACAGTCTTTTGTCAATATCTTTCGTATTATCTGTCCGTCTGTATAAATGAAAGCATATTATTTCACTGCTCAAGATGGGCCATCCGGCCAGCTAGGTTTTATATTCCTAACATTATTATTAAGAAAAGTTACTTTTCAAATATTTTCTAGAATTTTCTGGAACGCGCTCATCACTGCATTCAAATAAACGGGCTAAGTTATAGCAAAAGCGTCCAATAAATGACTGTGGCGTATAATATCCAAGGTCCCTTTTGTCGATTTCTTTACTTTATGAGAAATTGTGGGACGTGACTTTTTCCTCCTTTCCCCACCACTTGCGCCTTTTAGCATTGCTAGTTTCAAGCACGCGTTCAGTCAGATTTTTCCTTTTGATCTCCGTTCCGTTTTGCCTTCAAGTCTAACAGTTTAATTTCCATGGCGGGTGATGACCCGCGGCGTGGGCGATCATGTATTCTAGCAGCTTACGCATTAGTTTTTATCCCTACGTTGTATCATTGGAGATATTTTAACATTGTATCATTGTTAATTTTGTGACAGTCCAACAGTGGCCAAAACTCAAGAGTATCTAATATGAGCCTTCAGAGGTGTCTACCTTCACGCAAGATTACTCTTGGCAGAGATGTAGATAGAAGGGTAATGACACTTCTATCACAAGGGAGTTTTCACAAGATATTCAGATAAGCTAAAACAATGCTGCTCTGGCTAAGCACATTAATTCTAGAATCTGCCGACAACTTTTGTGAAGAATTAAGCAATGATTAATTTTCGCTCGTTAAGCCCCCACCTCTGATTTACTCAGTGGAATTCTTATTATTCTGGTACAGCTCTGTTTAGAGTGTGTGTAGTAAATTGACTGAGACAAACATGCAGTACATTTTAAATGATTAAATCAAAGTTAAATTTGTAAAATTTAATAATCACTAAAGTTTTAAGAGTTTGAAAATAATTTGAATAGTTATGGATCCAGAAAAAGTTATCAACACGGTCGTGATTGGGTGTAAATTTTTACAGAAAGTTCAAGTGGCAGCATATATATTGAACTTAGCTGCCAATGATGGTTCTGCTCCTTCTGATGGGTGGTTCTTTTTACACTGCTCACCCTCGTTGCTGGTCTAGGTTGTCGGGTGTAGCTCGTTTCCCAGAAATGTCAGAGAGAGTCTACAAAAGTTGGTCCCTTGTCTTAAGTGTAGGCCACTTGTCCCTTTTTATTCCAGAGATAGTACTTTCTGCTGGTACCACCAGTAACTATGATAAAGAATAGAAACAAAACGCTCTCTTGAGTATTGCATTTTCCGACACAGTTATGTGCCCCCCCTCTTCTATTCCACCATCCCATTTAACTCAGAATTTAACCTCGATGAGAATTAAATTTAATCCCTCCGGATAAAACTTTCTTTACATTTACATTGATTGAATAGCTTTACATTACATTTATGAAAAGGTTAACAGTACAGATAGAATATGTTTACATTTACATCTCCACTGATAGAAAAGTGTTCACAATATTAAATTAAATATGTTTTAATTTATGTTTACACTGATTTGAAAAGTTTGAAACTTCCATTAATTTTAAAAGTGGATATATTTTAATTTACATCTACACTTGTTGGAATGCTTGAAAACTTGCATTAATTTTAAAGTGAATATGTTTACATCAACATTTACACTGGTTTGAAACTGTAAGTATTATAGTTAAAATGGACATCATTTCTTTCATCTTTCCCTCCCTGCTCCATATGGAACCTGGGACTCTTTATGCGTTTAGTTCTGTTTAAGAAACTGGCAATAAAGCAGTCACCAGCCAGCGCAGTGGTGGTTCATGAAATCATCATTCTATATGCAGAGGTTGCCACCCTCAAATAACTTGGACATCCACTAGCTATTTTCACATATTAATATTCACATGGTTATATATATATATATATATATATATAGATATATATATATATATATATATATATATATATATATATATATATATATATATATATATATATATATATATATTCACATGTTAGTAATGAAATATAGAATGTAAAATCACAACTTACGCCAATCCTGGTTCACAGTCATTTTTGCTCAGAGGAATAAAAGGCACGTGTACTTGGGGTTGTTAATTTTAACTTTAATTCCCTCTCTGACTCCGTGTGTTACCTTCAGTGTCCTCAGACAGTAAAGGATCCCGTTACATGCCCATATTGAGGCATATTGGGAATATGGTGTTAGGCCCATATTTTCTTGACCATCGGCACACTCAGACAGTGGCTTTCCTTATTCAATTGATAGAGATTTCCTGGGCTGTTTTGTAAGTTCGTCAAGATTCTCCAATACAAAATATAAAATTGAATCTCTGAATTCTAACTTCTGGCAAGTCTGGTTATAGTCTTCTTGGCAAGTGATCTTCACAGCATCTTAACACTGAAACGTATCAGGTTATATTCACTGTCTTACCCCGCTCTGTTTTTTTATCGAGCTACTCAAAATCTGCAATCATTTCAAACATTGGGGGGGGGGGGATTTCAAAATATTCCTGACATGGAACAAATTTTGAACATAATGTGAAGGTCACGTTTTCCATATATGGCAATAGCGACATTCACATTTTTTCGTCAATGATTACATAATATAACTTCTTACATCTACCTGGAAATATTACAACATTTCCGCTCCGGTGTGTCTCATCCCACCAGGTCGATACTTGACCGGCGCTCCTTGTGCAAACAAAAACTCCTGTTTGACCATCAGTGCTGTGTCTTATCACAACAATAATTAGTCGGTCACACGAGCCATATCAGCGCTAAGTAAACTCGCTTGGCCATTTACGTGCGAAAACAGTCACACCCTTGTGGTACAATAGGATTTCTGTCGGTCAACCTTGCATCACCATCTACTCTGTCCGCAGGGATAGACAGGTAAACACAGACATGACGACTATCGCTGAGAGGAGTGTAAGAATATTTAAAAATGAGAAAATATCTGCTACACAGCAGAAAGAAATGGTGCTACTATTGAAAAGCACTCAATAAAATCAGTACAACAAATTAACTGAGTACTGCCGTAGTGAAAGAGAGACCGAGAAGACAGGGTCGCCTCAATCCGTTCTGTGACAGTTGGCCGCTGAGCTTCTTGTTCGTTTGCAGCCAATACCAAGTTGAAGACCTCTTGGTATTATCTACACTGTTGATCTAGGATTTTCCTGTGGCTTTTCTTCCATTCCGAAATGGGCCAAGTTGAAGTCATGAGCTCCAGTTTCTCAAGCTTGGTTTGTTTTTAAAGGATTGTCACATCTGGTCCCAAGTTAAGAGTGAAAAAGCACTTGGCATACTGTGCATACCCCGCCATCCAAAGGGGCTCTCCAACTATGCAGAGCTAAAATACCGCGCTATGAAGCTTAGAGTGCAATGCTGGATTCTCAACAAGTTTCACCACAGGGGGAATCCCTGGAAGTATGTGGATGATTTTAAGAGTCATTGAGAGTGTAATTAGCCTCACAGACAGAGGTTGACTTCCACATATGTATATTGTGTATAGTTGCTGGTGGTGGTATAATGATGACTGCAGATATGTATATTGTGTATAGTTGCTGGTGGTGGTATAATGATGACTGCAGATATGCCTTCATGCATTATACCTGTGGGATTTGCTGCCTCCCCAGGGTTGGTATAGATTTCTCACTAGATGAAATTCTCAACTTTACAATCAGCCTATTTATTTTTTTTTTATAAACTAAAAAACTGCTCAGTGTCGCCATTTAATGACCTGTGTATGTGCGGAAATGGCTATAAATAAAATCCCTGTAGTTAATGTCTTATGTCTTGATTGGCTCACTGATTAATTTGGAGAAGAGGGTGTTCGAAGATTAAGTTCACTCTCTGGGGAGTGTGTGAGCATGGAGTGTGAGAATCACTGCTTTAGCCTGTGTAATGGAAGGTGAAAAATTGTTGGTGTTTAAGAAATAAATAAATACACATAAACAGGTAATAGTAGGCACGCAGGAAATAATGGTAGACCACAGGAGTGATATGCTTACCAGGGTCTCGAACCCAGCACCAGTGCCTCGCTACGGGAGTGAATCATGATTATTATAGTATATAAGTTAAAAGTTTTATTTAACTTAATTGTATCATTGGCTACATTGTGTATTGAATGGAATATAGAAGCTATAATAAGCTGGTCCATCATAGTTTCACTTTCTCATTCTTTTAAACTTACTGAATGTCTTATGGGTTTAGAGCTGTGGTAGACAGCCCAGGAACTGTTTCTGCTTTACAAACCCAGAGCTGTCTAAAGATGTTAAAAATGTTATCGAAGCTGCTCTAGGGGAGTGAAGTGTTAGACACTTTACCAGACTAGGTCCAGCATTTTTTTTAATGAAGTAGGATAAACAGTTCCCTTCTTTACAACATTGGCCTTCTTCAGCATCTTCCTTCACCTCCTCTATTACACTGGTATTTTTTCTGGGTCTTTCCATCAGTTCCACATTGATAATCGTGTCAACTATTTCAATTGTTCTTTTCTCAGCAAACGGCCATTTGTTAAAGTGTACCTTTCTGGTCGCTATGTTTATTTTGCTCCATGTTTCACAACTGGGCAATAGGATTGGCTTGACATTTTAAATGATTCTTATTTTTGTGATGGACTTGATTTCCTTTGATTTTCATATCTTTTCCAAAGCGGTAATAGCTGCTCTTGCTTTTTGTATTCTTATTTTGATATCATCATCTGTTCCTCCAACTATTTCTATATTGCTGCCAAGATATTCTTGAGATATTCTTGAGATGTTTCTCCTAGTGTTCTGTAGCTCTGCCCATGAGATGTTGGTTACTTTGGATTTGTTTCAGCCACCTTCTCCAGGTGACAGTATCATCACCCTTCAGCTCCTCAAGGACCATAAACCTTCAACAAACTTATGCCAAAACTTCCTGTCTGTTGCCGTCAGCTCAAGGTCTTTCCATGTCTTCTCCATCCCCTTCATGTCTGTCTCCAGTTCTCTTCTCTGTCTTCTTTGGTCTTCCTCTACCACTCTCACCCTGGAGATTCCAGAACAAGGACTGCCTTGTAATGTTATCAGCAGGTTTCCTCAATGTGTCGTCCTGTCTGTCTTCAGTGTTGTTCCACTGGTACTTGTCTCGTTCTTGTCATCTCTTCTTCCACTGGTACCTGTCTGGTTCTTGTCATCTCTTCTTCCACTGGTACGTGTCTGGTTCTTGTCATCTCTTGTTCCACTGGCAAGTGTCTGGTTCTTGTCATCTCTTGTTCCACTGGCACGTGTCTGGTTCTTGTCATCTCTTGTTCCACTGGTACGTGTCTGGTTCTTGTCATCTCTTGTTCCACTGGTACTTGTCTGGTTCTTGTCATCTCTTCTTCCACTGGCACGTGTCTGGTTCTTGTCATCTCTTGTTCCACTGGCACGTGTCTGGTTCTTGTCATCAGTTCCACATTAGTGCTCTTGTCATACCACTATGTTGACAATATATTTCTTGTTTTGTAACCCCTGGTGTAAAAAACAGTGGAGGGAGACCTAAAAACACATAGAGAATAAAAGTGGAAACACAAAAGAAAGGGATATGGAAGATATGTAAAGACCTGTTGGGGGGGGGGGTGGGGGGGGGGGGGGGGTGGGGTGTGTGTGTTGATGTGAGTTTGTTGAAGATCTATGATGATGATGTATTTCTTGTGTTTGTAAATTTCTGCTGCTAGAAGTAGGTAGGAAGTGGCGTTACTCTGTTGTTATAATGAGTATTTCATTGTCCTTATCTCCAGTGTACCCACCTCCAGTTAGGACAATCAACAGAGAGTGGCAGGAAGCATCGCTGCAGAGGATGTTGGATCAGGGCCAAGGTGCCGTTGATGGAGTGTCATCCAAGTGGGATTATGACAAGCTAGAATGGAAGAAATAAGAGACGAAAGCATTACTGATGAATATGATAATGTTAGTTGTATACTTGCAGTCAGTACTGTATACTTTCTCATAAAAATGCTTTTTTTTTTGGTTCAAATTTTGTAGCTAAAGAGTTTAATCTACTATACTAGGTTTATAACTTAGGATATCCTGTGTGTCAATGTAAACAATTTTGGTCTGTGTTTGCTGTTGTAACAAACAAATACAGGTGACAATAGACTTCATGTTGTGTTTTTTTGGCTTTTATTGAATGTCTGTGTGTGTCATACTCATCATCATCAGGTGCCAATTTCACAGCGAAGATCAGCTGCAATGGATCTCCGTCTCTTGTCTCGATGGTACTTTCTTATATTTCCTATCCTACTTTTGATGTTATCTTCACATTATAACAGTCATCCTCTTTCTCGTAGCCTTCCATTATGGCGTGACACTGCAGTGGGTGAATGTATGTGTTTGATCACACATATCCATGTATATTTAATCGAGGAAGTGGAGGGGAACTGCGGTAAGACGCAGTCATTTTTCTGTTCAGCCACGCGCTTACAAACAGACAGCGATTTTGATAGAATTTCGGTTCTTGCCTTCAGGGAAGTACCCAGTTTTTATTTTATTTAGTTTTTATGTGTCCTATCTAGCCTTCACTTTCTTTCCTTTCCTGACGAAGGCCTTGTGGCCGTAACGTAGACTATTTTCTTTGTCTTTTGTCCTCGTAAGACGAATCACCTTTTTTCGATTTTTTTTTCAAACCCATCCATGTATATTTAATATCACCACCGTCGTCATCAGTCAATTCCCATGGAGCATATGCCTTTGCTGAAGCGATGCCAAGTCCTTCAATCTCATGCCATCAGCTCAAAGTTCTAAAGTTCTTTCTATGCCTTCCTCACACCTTTCAATTTTCAGTCTCTTATCCTGGAGATCCCAGAACAAGAACTACCTTGTATTGCTATCATTGGGTTTCTTAATGTGTGTCCTATCCATCACAAGCATCTCATCTCCAGTTCCACTGGCTCCAGCCTGTGTTTTCTTCAGTTCCACAGTGGTGATCTTGTCATACTATCTGAAACCTTCTAAGCAAGCAGCCATTTACACAAGTCATATTTAATAGGCCCAAAAATATGGTTACACAATGCCTTGATCAATGATGTCACTGCATGAACAGTAATGAAGGAATGTCTGGCAAGAAGTGTAAACAAAGACATTTTTGGTCATCAGACCTTCAGTGTTGCTTATACTGAGTGTGCCTAAAGTCCGTGTACAGCTTTAACACTTTGAGTACCAGTGCTTCTCAGTTAGCAATTACCTTCAAGTACCAAGGGCTTTTAGGAAAAATTTCCCATTTGGGGTGATGAAATTTAAAAAATCACTGAGGCCGAATGAGTCTACAGATTGACATGAAACTTTCAGGATGATATGGGAAGTGGATAAGGCAGCGGTTTTCAACCTTTTTGAGTCCATGGCTCCCCTGACCAACCACATTCTTTCTGCGGCTCCCCTGTGAGATAACTGGTAAAAACTGTAGCGATGTTTCGACATTTAGCCTAACTTTTTTTAGGAGTGAGAGCTTTGGAAAGGCTTTTAAACAATGTAATTTTTTTTTTAAATGCAATTGGACAATCTGTGAAAAAATTACACGTACAAGAAAAAATATACACAAAGTGCACTTTGAAAACCCTTACTATAAAAATAAAACAGCACAGATAAAGTAGTTTCTTTCTAACATTTTTAAAAAATATTTTTGTCTGAAAATCATTCACTGATATACTGCACTCATGATTCAATCTCCATAACAAAAAACTTGTACAGTAAAACTATAAAAAAATATGATGAATAAAGTACCAGTCACCTCAGTGTGAAACTTGAGCTTTCTTGTTGTTACACAGCTTGTCAAATCTTGGCACCAATTAAGATACAACTACCCTCATTTCTGTCTCCACATCAAGTCTTGATTTGAACTTGGTTTTTATGACAGCCAATGCTAACCCAGCCTCGCAGAGATAGGAGGTTGCAAAAGGAATTAATATCGTCAGTGCTCTCTTGCTCAAGTTTGGGAACTCCTGTTTTACTGAATACCAAAATTTTGGCAATGCCATGGATGGAAACTTCGCTTGTAGTGAAGAGTCTGATAAAAGTTCTATCAGTTCTTCCTCTTCTGCAGTACTGAAGTCCGAAGGAGCATCACTACTGAAGGGATTTTGAACCCACTGAAACCCTCACAGTTTTCAGGAAAGTATTTTTCAAAAATGAACACTGATTTGAGAGGCGGGACTTCAAAGGCTGGCCTACATCAAAAGTGAAATTTCTACGGGGTCACGCAGGTTGACAAACCAAAAATGAAATTTCCCACAGCTCTGTGTTTTCTTTACAGCTAAATATGAAAAAAGTCCACGCCCACCCACGGTGCCCCTGACCATCAGTCGTGGCGCCGCGGCGCACAGGTTGAAAACCGCTGGGATAAGGTGTCGCGTGGTGACCTAGTTTTGTGTTCAGGTCATATGATCATGGCAGCCATTTTGAATATTAATGAGACAATAGACAAAAATTGGCATGCACTATTGAAACATTTTTTATATAAAAGTCAAGACTTTCCAAGATATAATATTATTGAACATTCTTTCTAAAAAAAAAAAAAAAAGCAAGTATAATATGCTCTTAAAATGATATTTGGGTTAAAAAGCTATTTGAAAATGGACACAAAATTCCAGGGTCTGTAATGACAAAATATAAATATTCATGAGGTACTGACTTGATTTCATGCAAAAAGAATTTTTTTAAAATACATATTTATCAATTTGCTTTAGCTGGGTGTGATAGTCTAACATAAAATATGGTCACAGATGCAATTATTGTTGCTTTTTTCTCTGGCCTTGTGGGCCTATTTCCTTCCTTGTGGCAGCATTGTCCTCACTCTTATAAAAAATTGAAAAGCAGAGCACAACACAGAGTGGTTTTTCACATCCAATACAAAATAATTTTTTCTGCACTTTCAGTCCAGCAGAATTACAAACAATGCATCTTGGTTGCTGTCAATTGTCTTCATACTGCTGTAAGGACTGATTATGTTCTGCGACGGGTCTGTCAATTTCCACTGAAGCACAGATGGCCTGCATTTTCTTGTAATGTCAACTACTTGCTTTCTGATACCAGAGCTTCAGCAATCTTGAACCTAAATTGCTTTGGTGTAATTGGAGGTTTGGCAGCTTCACAGTACAGAATATATCCATTTACTAGGGCAACTTCTATGACAAAATGAAGAATATGATGATACCATTTGAGGCAGTGATAAGGATAAAAGTAGTTCACCAGTCTTTGATTGAAGTGACCTACACCACTCATATTGTGATTATAAACATCTGCCATGAATTGGTTTTTCCACTGTCATAAATCTCCCTGATGGTGTATGGATCTGATACTTTTGTCAGTAACATTGTTTCCGTGGACTGTGCTGAACAAATTCTATAATGCCACGTACAAGCAACCATGTTTCCCGACCTAGCAAAAACAGATGAATGGCTACGCTTCATGTTATGTTTTGTTTTTCTCAAAATTACAGGAAACCCTCTTCTACTGTCTGCAACAGTCTAACCCTAACCATAACGCTCACATAGGGCCATCAAAGCCATACAAGTACCACGGAAACTAATCAACTGCTTCTCTGCCACACCCCATCCTAGTGGCAGGTCTTTTTCTACGCCCCTGATTCTCACTATAGCCCCGAAAATCGCTATCAACACCTCTGACAGCTTCACGAATGCTGGAGCTAGGGCTGTTGCTGTCTGCTTCAGTAATTTCAGGCTGCCCTGCATCAAAACTAGACCAACTGTTGTCACTTTCACAGGTCAGCTGAGAGCCAGAATCCAAATCATTGCAACATTCACTAGTTTCACTCATCGTTACAGAAATTTCCACCTAAAGATTCATCAAAACGTGAAAAAAATTTTCCAGCTGCCATTGACCATTTCTCAATAAAATTGAGTTACTTCCCTTGATTTGAGTATGTTCAGACACTTGTCATGATAACAATTTATGCTGATGCTATAAGAATGCCAAAATGCGACATTGGTACTCTACTGAAAATAAGGCTTGTCGCCAAAAGGCGCCCATGGTACTCAAAGTATTAAACTTTAACAACTTTGGATGTAAAGAATTGTTAGGTGACTGCAGCTGAGGTTCAAAGATGCGTGCAAGAGAGACATGAGGGCACTGGGCATACATTCAGCAGTCTGGGAGGATGACGCTGCCGATCACGCCAAGTGGTGAGGCTCTTTATTGTACCACATCAAATTGGGCGAAAAGAAGCTCTCACGGCAAGCAGAAGAGAGAAAATGTTGAAGAGAACACGAGGGGAAAAAATGAAGTTGAGGGCTGTTGTAGCGAAAGGTTTTGATGAGTATAGTTGTCAGTAGTAGTTACTGATAGAACAGAAAAGAATTCTGTCAGAAAAAGAATATATTCCCAGTGTCAGAGAAGAGCACTGGTATCACAAGATAGTCACGGCTGTGAAGGTCTCTACTTCAGATAGTAATCAGATTTAAAGTTATAGCCTAAGACGCCACTGTTGCTAGTAACTAACCAATGATAATCAACAATTCAATAAAATGCAAAAATATAAAATTGATAAGTCAGAGAAATACAATTACTGAATCATTTATTATGTACATCTGTCTTTTGTTTTCTTCTTGTGCAAAATGTGATGAAATTTGAATGAATAAAAAGATTAATTACACAATTACTCAATAGTTGAGTTTCAATTATTAACTAGACAAAAGTCCTGTTCTGGAATCTTGGAAATAAAACAGAAAATTCATGTAACTTTTCCTTTATAACTAAATTGTCTCTTGTCTTGCCTATTATCTTAGAACAGTTTGTTCATCATGACACAATTAGTTACTTTGCTGTGAACACTCACAATGGCTGCTTGAATTTTTCACATTGAATACTTATCATTAAGTTCTGTGAAAGTCATTTAGTAATACTACACAGCAATATCAGTTGCAGGTCTTGTACTAGGCCACCAAGCACAGATGGGGCAGAGTACTGAAAATAGATGGCAATATATGATGCTCCTGAGTTGGTCCAGAAAGGCACTATTGATTTAAAATTCTAGACATCTAGCTGGAGTATGACATGAATGAACCTGGAGACAAGAGGTTAGCCTTTGGTCATGGGTTCCACAAGCCTACATGTCCATGAATGAAAGTGTTCAGATGTGTGCATGTATATGAATGATACATGGATCTGTTTTGATCAAGATAGCGAGACAAGACAGGTGTCTATCTACATAAACATTCTAAAATAATACATGAATAAATCTAATACATTTATACATAATCATGATGCTACCTTCTCTTTTCACATTCTGGAGTGCCAAGTTCATTATTCCATTATAATAACTTTTAATTGACTACTCCTAATGGCATTCATGATAAATGTTGGTATGCATCAAATTCCTTTATACATCCACAACTAAATTTCATTTCAGTCCCCTGGTCTGATCCTGATACATATTTCTATCATAATCTGCAATAAAACAAATTATTTATTCATAAATTTACATACCCTCTAGAATAGATGCAAAGTACAGAACAGACTCAGTTTGGTGAGGTAGAGCTGCACGGCATATAGATGGTAAAGAGTTATAGCCTTGGCAAGCGTCTCCTTCCTTCAGTCTATCTGTCTCCTGCTGTGTGAGTGTAAAGTTTGAAAAGTCCGCTGCTGGCCTTTTTATAGAGAGAGCGCGGGCATATTGGAGGGCAATACAACGTTACAGTTTCTCAAACTGTTTATTTCTGCGTTTGGTGTGCAGACTCGAGTGAGGTGTGTAAGTTTGGTCCAGAAAATATATTCGTTCTTCTCAACCCTAGAATCTACTACCTTCATCTATATATCCTTTTACTGGGACGATCCTTAAATTCCTTTGCATCACTTCTTCTTCTTTGATCCATAGCCGCCAACCGTCAAAGCAGTCAGTGGCCATCACGCCTGGTGGTGTCTTGTAGGGCAGCAACAAATTGATTCCACTTTGTTCGGTCGGCGGCCATCCTTCGTACGGTGCCCCAACTCTGGTTCATTCTTTGTATCTCGGCTTCCACAGTTATCCGCCAAGTTGTTTTTGGTCGGCCTCTCTTTCGCTTTCCTTCAGGGGTCCATAGCATAGCTGTTCTTGTAATGGTATCAGGGTCCCTTCTGAGGATGTGGCCAACCCAACTCCAGCGTCTGCCAGCTATGATGGTGTGCATGTCCTCCTGGTTGCTCCGAATGAGTAGTTCTTGGTTGCTGATGGTATTTGGCCAAAAGATCTGGAGAATTTTCCTTAGGCAGATTGTGTGGAAGGAGGACAGTTTTGACATTTCCTTCTGTTACTCCCCAGCACTCTGCACCATAGAAAAGCACAGAAAGTACACAGCTCTCATACAGTCGTAATTTGGTGTTTGTGCTGTACTGGGAAGACCTCCAGATGTTGCTGAGACCAGCAAAGGCTGTTCTCTCTTTATTCATTCTGTTGTTAATGTCTTTGTTTGTTCCGCCGTCTGGTATTACTATGCATCCGAGGTAAGTAAATGTGTCTGTCTGTTCTAACTTCTGGTTCCTTATTGTTATTGGCTCAGGATTGCCCACATTGAGTGTCATGACCTCTGTCTTCTTCAGATTGATGTTCAGACCAACCTGCTGGCTATACTTATTCAGTCTATCGGTTTTTTCTTGGATGTGTTGATGTGAATGTGCAAGTAGTGCAATATCATCTGCATATTCCAGGTCTTCCAGTGTAGAAAACGTCCATCTAATTCCCCTTGGACTGCCCTCTGTTGTCTGGCGCATCACCCAATCTATGGCTGTCAAAAATCATTGCATCACTGGTTGTCCTTAATTAGTTTTTTGTACGAATTGTAGCAAATTTTCGAAGACTGTTTTCACAATAACTTTTAACATGCCGGCCTACTTTACCTCGAATATCTCTGAAATTAAGGCACATAGCAATTATTCCTTGTGAATATGACTGCATGGTCTTCTTCATAAAATGCATTATATCGCAGTTCTTTCCTTCACTCCAATCTTTTGCACTTCATGTAACTCCATGGTACCATTAACACAAAATTTCCTTATGCCATTTGCAAATCGTTCACGACACATACAAGGTGGTGTGTGGATTTGATTGGACGATATTTTCCTATACAGTGAATGGTAAGGCATTGTTTTTTCACACTACAGCTGTCACCTCAGGGACGCATTTCCATAGTCAGTTATGACTGAAGGGGTTATTATTATAACTTTGGTTGTACACATGGCAGGAACACACTGTAAATAGCTTTTAAAAACATAATTTATTAAGTTTTAATGCAGTACAGTTCAAATTTTTTTACTTCAACATAACTGCCATCTTTTGTGACATATCATTCAGCCCTATTTTCCAACACACCTTTTCTTTTACTGTCACCATTTTCAGTCACTTACAACAGTAGTTCTCAACATGGGCCATATGCTTCACCCCTCCCGGCCATGCCATATTTCTAGGGGGGCCACAGTAAGATGGTAACGTACCATTTTTGCAGCTAACCGCGACTATGAGGGGGGGGCCACATAGGTAAATGAGGCTCAGAAGGGATCCATGAGCTAAAAAAAGGTGGGGAATCCCTGAGTTAAAGGATCTTAAAAAAAATTACTCAAAATTGATAACACTAACATTTTAAAAAATGTTAAATTGTGCTTTTATGTGCTGTTTCTAGTGTGCTTGTCATGTGCACATCCAAATTTATTAAGGGGGGGAGCTACACCACATTTTAAGTCAAAACAGCACAAACATGAAAATTGAGATTAGTCTGTATTCAGATAATTTATATTCTCTTGAATCTAAATATATGAAAATTATTTGTCAAAACACATGCTAAGTCGGTGTATTTTGATTTTGTAAATAGTATTTTCTTCAGAAATTCTGCTTTTCCTATGAAGAAAATCATGATTTTCTCAGAACTTTTAAAAAAATAAAATAATGTTCTCATAACTTCAATAGTTTTTAATCAATAAAAATGAGATTTGGCACAGATACTTTCCACTGGATAATAAAACTTTTGTCAGATCCGATTTTTGATAACTTATCAAAATGTTGACTTATTGCAAATAATGTAAAATTCTGAAAAAATTATTTTTTTAGAAACAAATTTTAAAGATCTATATCTCAGGATCTACTTTAGCTTTTTGATAGCTAAAGTAGATCCTGAGATATAGATCTTTAAAATTTGTTTCTAAAAAAATAATTTTTTCAGAATTTTACATTATTTGCAATAAGTCAACATTTTGATAAGTTATCAAAAATCGGATCTGACAAAAGTTTTATTATCCAGTGGAAAGTATCTGTGCCAAATCTCATTTTTATTGATTAAAAACTATTGAAGTTATGAGAACATTATTTTATTTTTTTAAAAGTTCTGAGAAAATCATGATTTTCTTCATAGGAAAAGCAGAATTTCTGAAGAAAATACTATTTACAAAATCAAAATACACCGACTTAGCATGTGTTTTGACAAATAATTTTCATATATTTAGATTCAAGAGAATATAAATTATCTGAATACAGACTAATCTCAATTTTCATGTTTGTGCTGTTTTGACAAATTTATTAAGGGGGGGAGCTACACCACATTTTAAGTCAAAACAGCACATCGTCTTGACGTGTAAACTGTATTAAATATTTGTGGACTCAATGAACCGACTTATCAAGTCAATGGAATTACAAGTTCAATATAATTGCAACTTTCAAATGTTTGCTCACACGTTTTCTACCCCACCCCGCATTCGCGTAAAGCAACACCAATTGACACGATGAAAATATTGAATGAAACCATATAAGAACTCAACTAACATGGCCAGAATTTATAACCACTTTATTGACATTATATGGAACATTGTTGTCAAATTGAATGCAAATACTATGGACTGTAATTCATCCTTCCTTAATTTTCACTTTCGTACTGACCTTTAATCATTTCAAATCTTCGTAATAGCAATGGACTGACCCATGTCCGTACTTGCATAAAATATATCTGTATGGCAATACCATGCCCAACATTGGAAGGAAAGTCAGACGCGTCTTAACAGCTTGACGGTCAATGTAAAAAGGGTAGCGTTTCTTAGTTACCGACTGTGTCCTAAACAACGCTATACACGTCATAATCGATCGTGTATGAAGCGTTCAGTAATTGAAACATCTATCGCAATATATTAAATGTCTTAACCTTTACAATTGCACGTCTGTTTTGACAAATAATTTTCATATATTTAGATTCAAGAGAATATAAATTATCTGAATACAGACTAATCTCAATTTTCATGTTTGTGCTGTTTTGACTTAAAATGTGGTGTAGCTCCCCCCCTTTTTCACTTTCGTACTGACCTTTAATCATTTCAAATCTTCGTAATAGCAATGGACTGACCCATGTCCGTACTTGCATAAAATATATCTGTATGGCAATACCATGCCCAACATTGGAAGGAAAGTCAGACGCGTCTTAACAGCTTGACGGTCAATGTAAAAAGGGTAGCGTTTCTTAGTTACCGACTGTGTCCTAAACAACGCTATACACGTCATAATCGATCGTGTATGAAGCGTTCAGTAATTGAAACATCAAAATCAAATACTATGGACTGTAATTCATCCTTCCTTAATTTTCACTTTCGTACTGACCTTTAATCATTTCAAATCTTCGTAATAGCAATGGACTGACCCATGTCCGTACTTGCATAAAATATATCTGTATGGCAATACCATGCCCAACATTGGAAGGAAAGTCAGACGCGTCTTAACAGCTTGACGGTCAATGTAAAAAGGGGTAGCGTTTCTTAGTTACCGACTGTGTCCTAAACAACGCTATACACGTCATAATCGATCGTGTATGAAGCGTTCAGTAATTGAAACATCTATCGCAATATATTAAATGTCTTAACCTTTACAATTGCACGTCTGGTAACCTTTAGCAGACGGCGTTAATATCATATACCGTAACAAAAATATATCTGTATGGCAATACCATGCCCAACATTGGAAGGAAAGTCAGACGCGTCTTAACAGCTTGACGGTCAATGTAAAAAGGGTATGGTTGAATTGTTACGGTATATGATATTAACGCCGTCTGCTAAAGGTTACCAGACGTGCAATTGTAAAGGTTAAGACATTTAATATATTGCGATAGATGTTTCAATTACTGAACGCTTCATACACGATCGATTATGACGTGTATAGCGTTGTTTAGGACACAGTCGGTAACTAAGAAACGCTACCCTTTTTACATTGACCGTCGAGCTGTTAAGACGCGTCTGATTTTCCTTCCAATGTTGGGCATGGTATTGCCATACAGATATATTTTATGCAAGTACGGACATGGGTCAGTCCATTGCTATTACGAAGATTTGAAATGATTAAAGGTCAGTACGAAAGTGAAAATTAAGGAAGGATGAATTACAGTCCATAGTATTTGATTTTGCCAGACTCATAGACTCACTGTCGGCCGTTGGAAAACCCCAACCGCGCGTGCATACAGCTATGACAATCTGCATACAGTAATTTGATTATTGGACAAGGACTGATAGGATATCTACATATATATGCCATATATTTTCAAGTTATAATATGTACTTTTGTGATCAACATGCATGAATCGTCTTGACGTGTAAACTGTATTAAATATTTGTGGACTCAATGAACCGACTTATCAAGTCAATGGAATTACAAGTTCAATATAATTGCAACTTTCAAATGTTTGCTCACACGTTTTCTACCCCACCCCGCATTCGCGTAAAGCAACACCAATTAACACGATGAAAATATTGAATGAAACCATATAAGAACTCAACTAACATGGCCAGAATTTATAACCACTTTATTGACATTATATGGAACATTGTTGTCAAATTGAATGTTCCAGAACAACAGAGAAGATCGCCTTCAACAGATGGTGGCCAGTGTGGGGATCGAAAAAAAAATTCGGAAATTAACAATTGTTTACATTTGAAGGACGATCACATGATGTGCTGAATTATGACCTATGACGCAGTACTCAGTATAATCCCTAACAACGTGACGTCACCAAGGTTCGTGTACATGCCATAAGTTGACAGCAGCAAGCCTAGTTTCTACGGAGAAAAAAATAACAAAGTCAACGAATAAACCCTGTATATGCATCAAGAGCAAACAGTCAGACACACTTCTACACCGTTGGTGCATACCGTCATCGACAGGAGTCCGAACTGAGCACAAAAGATAAGTCATTTAGGTGTGACCTTTGTCGGTCGATAAATAACAGTGCTGAGTCCATTTTGCTTTGATCAGGCATGTCTATGTATTTTCATGTATATATGTTAAATTTGTTTTCCATCGTATGTATTTGTTGTTAATTCGTGGGAGGTAGGGAGGATGAACTGAAATTAAATTCTGCGGCTCTCACGATGCCTGAATTAATTTCGGTCGTTTCTTAGGGCAGTTAAACGATTGCACCTTTGGAAACCCCATTGAGGTTTGACATTGGACTTGTTGTCCAAATCTGCTATCGTTTGACGATTTTGCGTTAGCTGTACTGTCCCGTAGATAATTGGTGTATTTTATTCGTTCTCAGTTAATAATTTTATTCAGTTCTGTACCATGTTCGTTACTATTCGTCCAGTCTCCTCTGACTATCATTTATTTTATGATTGTTAATTTTCGTCCGTTATGAGTCCTGTGACGTCATCATTTTTCGCAGTCATTTTTTTTTTTGTGTGTACCTTGAATATTCAGTTGACCTCCGGTCAGACCTTGCCCTTCATTTGGTCTGTGACATTTCCGCTTATTTTATTTAGTTCATAAATTCATTTTAATTGTGAAAATGTCTTGTTTGCGTCTTGACATTGTTTGTACCCTTTAGTTGCATCATTGTTTTGTTTGTCCTCATGATATATATTAATATTACATTAATAATATGCTATTATATGCAATAATACACTTGTAATTTAATTTAATTAATTTTTTTCTGATAATTAAGGTTAATATGGGACATTGCATAATTATGCAGTGATAGTCCAAGAAAGTAGCACTACAATTTATCATAGATGCCTAGGGCATAATAATATAATATATATATTGACAAAATAAATAATCTTATAGCTACCTTTGAGGTAATAGACCCATTGTATATTATTTAATATACTTTTCTGGTACTAAGAGAGTGACTTAGTACATTGAACAATATAATTACTAGGAATTATACCCAACATTATTGGATATTGAGATTAATTGTGTGATATAATTACATTATATTTAACAGATATCATAACTATTTATGATATAGTATATTTAGATACAATATTGTTACAAAATATTGTCTATTAGTTGAACTTAGACATTAAGTTCAGTACTATTGTGATTACTTATATTGAATATTTCTAAGTTGAGTAAGTATAATAATTACTCTGAAGCTACTATTGACTATTTTAATCAGTAATTATCAATAATTACTTACAGATAAAAGTCAAAATGCTTACTATAGACCATTTCGTTTAGATTGGTCGTGAATATGGTTATAAATCTCAAGAACTTCGTCAGTTTGCTGAATCAGAACTGGAAAAATATGAAAGAAAAGAAGAAGAGAAAAAAGCTGCATTAAAGAAAGAGGAAGAAGAGAAAAAAGCTGCATTAAAGAAAGAGGAAGAAGAGAAAAAAGCTGCATTAAAGAAAGAGGAAGCAGAACTTGAGATGAAGCAAATTGCCAAGGAAAATAGACTGAGAGAGATTGCTCAACGTGAAAGAGAAGAGCAAAGAACAATCGCCAAACAGGAAGAAGAGAATAAATTGAAACGAGAGGAAATTATTTTACAACAAGAAATGGAATTGGCGCGTATTAAATTGGAGACAGCAAGATTACAAGCACAAAGTGCTGATGCAAACCAGAATAATAACGCACAAAATGGATCATCATCCAGCCAACCTAAACACTTCTACAACTTTAAATTACCCATTTTCAACTTGAACGTCGACGACCTTTCATCGTTCCTGGCACGTTTTGAACAGACTTGCAAATCTAACCATTTGCCTGAAGAGTCATGGGTACTCAAATTAAATGAATTCTTGGTTGGAGAACCACTGACAGCTTCTCAAAATGCTGACCCATCAATAGCTAATAACTACGGTGCTATTAAGTCCTTGCTTTTACGAAGGTTTCACCTGGACGAGGAACACTGTAGGTTGAAATTTAAGGGAATTTTACCTGAATCTCCAAAGGATTTTGCAGGATTCATTGCGAACATACGCAATACATTTAATAGATGGGTTGAACTGGCAGAAGTCAACAAATCATACGACAAATTAGTTGATTTACTACTGCGGGATAAGGTATTATCTTCAGTTAGCCAGCCATTTTTTGCATATTTGCAGGAGCGTAAACCAGGTACCATGGACGAGTTAGAAAAAATTTCTTTAAACTACTGTTCGGCACATCCTAATGCAACCATTTCTAACTCCTCATTAAGAGAACCTCTACCTGTGGCGTCTAATATGACCTACAATCACAATAACAAACAAAGACATCACAGTGTAGACAGAAGCAGGTTCCAAAGAAATCACAACGTTAACTTTCAGAAGGGACATAATAATGATTTCAACAATAAAAATGAGTTCAACAGAGGTAGATCACGAGATAGAAATTATTCACCTCAAACAAACTACCACAATAGTCAACATAACACTCATTATAATCGATCACATACTCCCAATAATAATAGTAACTGGAATGGTAATAATCATGGCTCGAGACATCGAGATAATAGTTGCTATAGAGGACGACGAGATAATTCTAACAATTATACTCGGAATCGATCTCATTCTCGGGGATCATCTCATTACAACCATAATACAGGGGCGGCAGTTACAAATAATACTACCCCTATAGCTCAGGTCCCACTTGACAATAATACAACACAGTCTTCTGCTGCATGTTTTGCTATTAATTATAATGTGGCAAATAGTTGCCAGCAATGCAATCTTATTTTTCAGAAGGCGAAAGAAACAGTGCTCAACTGCGGACATATTATACCACAGGTAGGTCTTGCAGTCAACGATGGAACAGGCCTACTAATTTTTAACAGGGGATTAGTTAATGGATCCGTCGTCTCAGTGTTGAGGGATTCGGGATCCACAACGATTGGTGTACGACAGTCGCTGGTACATCCTAGCTGTGCAACAGGGGAATATGTCCGTTGCATGACTTTTGGTGGAACAATAGAGTTTTACCCCACAGCTATTATTCATGTTAACACTCCTTTCTTCACAGGGAACGTAAAAGTATGTATGCTAAAAAAGCCTATAGCTGATTTGATGGTCGGTCGTATACACGGCAGTAAAGATTGTACTCCAGATGAGATTATAGAATGGGAGAAACATAACCTATGCACTGGAAACGCCGTGACGACTAGAGCGCAGACTCAACTCATGGAGAAAGTTGATGATAATAAAATGGATGCAGACAACCAAGAGGAATTTGTAGTCAATTCACCTATTGACAGGGAAACATTTGCAACCAAACAAAAAGAGGATAAATCTTTAAAAAAATTTTTTAAGTTGGTTGATAAAGTTGACAATCTATCCTCAGGTAATAATAACAAACATTGTTTTGTTATTAAAAATGACATATTGATTAGATGTTTTAATGACAAATCACAAATGAAACAACAAGTTATGGTCCCATATACTTTTAGACGGTACATCCTTCAACATGCACATGACTCACATTGTGCTGGACATATGGGATATACTCGAACACGATCTCGAGTACTGTCTTCATTCTTTTGGCCAGGGGTGTCAAGAGATATTTCGCAGTATGTACGTTCCTGTACTACATGCCAAGAAGTGAAAGCACGTGGAGCTTTTCACACGGCGCCTATTCAGGCTTGCGATATCTCAGTGAGACCTTTTGACAAGATGGCAATAGACATTATTGGTCCATTGCTACCATCGGCCAGAGGACATAGATTCGTCCTTACGTGCATTGATTTGTGCACACGATGGCCAGAAGCTATCCCATTAAAGACCACCACTACCACAGATGTAGCTGATGCACTACATCTCATCTTTTCTAGAATAGGGTTTCCTAGAAAACTTTTATCAGACCATGGGTCACAGTTTATATCTGACACCATGAAGGAAGTCATGAAAACTTGGGACATTGATAGGAATTTAAGTAGTATTTATCATCCGATGAGTAATGGTGCGGTTGAAAGACTTAACCGTACACTTAAACAACTACTACATAAGGTTACTGCTAAGCACCCTCATGACTGGGACAGAGCACTCCCAGCTGTTCTATTTGCTTATCGGGAGGTACCGCATGAACAAACTGGCTTCTCTCCCTTTGAATTAGTTTTTGGTGCTCCCCAAGAGGTCCTATGGGACTAATAAAAGACTTATTAATTGACGACGAGATGACTCAGGACACTCAGTCATCTTACGAATATGTGATTAATCTTCGGAAGAACATTATTGAGTCTTGCCAGTTGGCAACAGCTTCTTCTGAGGCTGCAAAAGCTAAGGCTCGATCTCTACAAAATAGGTCTCGACGATTACGCCAATTATTCCCAGGCGACGAGGCTTATGTGTTACTTCCTCACAATAACAATAAATTATTGATATCTTGGAATGGTCCTTACAAAGTCATTGATAAAATTTCCGACGTTGATTACGTCTTAGATATCAAGGGACACAAAAAGATATTTCATATTAACATGCTCAAGCAATTTCATACACGTCCTGAACACTTACAGTCAATTTTTCATGAACTAGATGACAACACAGTATCCACTTGTCATTATACTAACTTATCTGTCATCCAGGAAGAAGAATCTTCTTTTCCTGAGGTACAGTTACCGTTACCTGTACCAGTAGTTCAACCTACTGAATCTTGGCGGGATGTAACCATCTCTTCAACGGTTACACCGCAACAGCGTCTACAGATTGCTAATCTATTACAATCTTATCCAGATGTGTTGACCGACGTCCCGGGTCGCACATCGGCTATCAGTCATGACATTACTCTCAATGATGATACACCTATTCGTGTACATCCCTATTCTGTTCCTTTACATTTCCTTGCTAAAACTACTAAGGAACTTGAACAGATGTTGTCTCTGGGAATCATTGAGACTAGTAATTCGCCATTCTCTTCTCCATTAGTGATTGTCCGGAAGAAGGACAATAACATTAGACTATGTGTTGATTATAGAAAATTAAATGCTAAGACTATAGTTGACAGCGAACCACATCCACTTATCGACGACTTACTGCCACGTCTATCCAACGCAACTATATTTAGTAAGATAGACTTAACTAAAGGTTATTGGCAGATACCACTGACCGAAAAGGCTAAGTACTACACCGCATTTTCCACTCCACAAGGTCTATACCAGTGGAATGTGATGCCTTTTGGGCTTGTTAATGCGCCAGCTACCTTCATTCGCCTGATGCGACAAATTTTATCAGGTAGACCAGACGTTATTACATATATTGACGACATATGCTTGTTTAGTTCGTCGTTTGAGGAACATGTTTTGGGACTTAGATATATTTTTGACACTCTAAGGAATTATCATCTAACTGCTAAACCTACAAAGGTGCAAATCGCGTGTAATGAGATAACCTTTTTGGGACATATCATTGGATCGGGATATATCCGAACGTTACCTAGTACAGTCTCCAAAATTCTAAACATAGCAGTTCCTCAGACGAAGAAACAGGTCAGGAGTTTGTTAGGACTTGTTCAATATTACAGTAGATTCATACCAAACTTGTCATCCATCACGGCTGTATTGTCTTCATTGTTAAAAAAAGATATGCCGGTGAAGGTGACATGGACTGGTACATGCAATGAAACTTTCAACAAAATTATAAATTTGTTCTCGCATGAACCAATTTTAAGACTTCCCGATGCTTCCAAAAGATTTTTCTTACGAACAGATGCTAGTAACTACGGCATTGGTGCATGCCTGCTCCAGAACCATGACGGCATTCTACATCCTACCTTGTATATCTCAAGAAAGCTAAAGCTGGCAGAAACGAAGTATTCAACAGTTGACAAAGAACTGTTATCTGTGATCTGGGCAATAACCAAACTTGAAAAGTACTTACTTGGTGCTCCCTTCACCATACAGACGGACCAACGTGCTGTAGCATCCTTGCGTCGATCAAATCATACAAGCCAGAAACTTGCCAGATATTCAATCATCCTACAGCGATTCGAGTTCTCCATTGAACACATACCTGGCACTGAAAATTGTGTGGCAGATGCATTGTCACGTAATCCTATTGACGACGAATAATCAACATTGACACTCTTAAACTATTTCAATCAGCACTACATTGGATTGAACGAAGTATCAACTATAAAGGAACTAACCTTGCCTTCAATTTAAACTTTATATACACTATATGCATCACAGAATTGAATTAAAAGACAATCAAGGTATATATAGACATTCAAACTTCGTCTAACGTCCATACACGAGATATGAATACTCTTTGAACAATCATGGATTTATGTCTGACGACAAACCGAACTGATGTTCCTGTGTATACTTAATTCTTGGATGCTAGGATAAATGACATTTCTTTCCAACGTAAACGTTTGAACATTTTTGCCTAAAAAAATTCATCAGGATCAAGACTACGGATGGATCATCATATCCTATACTAATTAATTAGTTAACTTAACTTCTTAATTGAATTATTATCAATAAAATGAAATGTGAGAAAAAAATGAAATGAAAGAACAAAAAAAAAAAAAAGAGAACGAAATACTAAAAGAAGAAATTATGAAAAGAGAAAATAAATCTCACACAAGTATTAGATTAATAATTTTTTTTTTTCAATGTACCTATACATTATTTAGTTAGTTAAATTAGATAGTTATTATTCACTAACACTTAACACACACAATTAAGTTAAAACTTATATTCGAATTTCTTTCTATTTCTTCTCACTTATTTTGTCTTTTCCTTCTCTCATAACATCGCGTTACATTAGAACCTTAATAATTTAACTCTTAATTTAATTAATTAATTTAATTTTAATTAGTCAAATTAAATCCTATATGACATACTAATACGACAGACCTTACTTTAATTTAATTTTATCATTCACTAGTAACATTGGACATTTATTTAGTTGATATAATAATATGTATAATATTGATATATAATGTGATTTATGTTAGATGACAAATAGTTAGTTGACACGACCGCAACACGGTTCTACTCAGAACATCGTCGGCCATATGTCACAATTGTGTTAAATTTTTTTGAAAAATTGTTAAGTCGGATAGATATTGAAAAAAAAATCTATCGATTTTTTTTTTCCCCGGTGTACAGGGAATTGTTACGGTATATGATATTAACGCCGTCTGCTAAAGGTTACCAGACGTGCAATTGTAAAGGTTAAGACATTTAACATATTGCGATAGATGTTTCAATTACTGAACGCTTCATACACGATCGATTATGACGTGTATAGCGTTGTTTAGGACACAGTCGGTAACTAAGAAACGCTACCCTTTTTACATTGACCGTCAAGCTGTTAAGACGCGTCTGACTTTCCTTCCAATGTTGGGCATGGTATTGCCATACAGATATATTTTATGCAAGTACGGACATGGGTCAGTCCATTGCTATTACGAAGATTTGAAATGATTAAAGGTCAGTACGAAAGTGAAAATTAAGGAAGGATGAATTACAGTCCATAGTATTTGATTTTGCCAGACTCATAGACTCACTGTCGGCCGTTGGAAAACCCCAACCGCGCGTGCATACAGCTATGACAATCTGCATACAGTAATTTGATTATTGGACAAGGACTGATAGGATATCTACATATATATGCCATATATTTTCAAGTTATAATATGTACTTTTGTGATCAACATGCATGAATCGTCTTGACGTGTAAACTGTATTAAATATTTGTGGACTCAATGAACCGACTTATCAAGTCAATGGAATTACAAGTTCAATATAATTGCAACTTTCAAATGTTTGCTCACACGTTTTCTACCCCACCCCGCATTCGCGTAAAGCAACACCAATTGACACGATGAAAATATTGAATGAAACCATATAAGAACTCAACTAACATGGCCAGAATTTATAACCACTTTATTGACATTATATGGAACATTGTTGTCAAATTGAATGTTCCAGCACAACAGAGAAGATCGCCTTCAACAGTCATGTGCACATCCAAATTTATTAAGGGGGGGAGCTACACCACATTTTAAGTCAAAACAGCACAAACATGAAAATTGAGATTAGTCTGTATTCAGATAATTTATATTCTCTTGAATCTAAATATATGAAAATTATTTGTCAAAACACATGCTAAGTCGGTGTATTTTGATTTTGTAAATAGTATTTTCTTCAGAAATTCTGCTTTTCCTATGAAGAAAATCATGATTTTCTCAGAACTTTTAAAAAAATAAAATAATGTTCTCATAACTTCAATAGTTTTTAATCAATAAAAATGAGATTTGGCACAGATACTTTCCACTGGATAATAAAACTTTTGTCAGATCCGATTTTTGATAACTTATCAAAATGTTGACTTATTGCAAATAATGTAAAATTCTGAAAAAATTATTTTTTTAGAAACAAATTTTAAAGATCTATATCTCAGGATCTACTTTAGCTATCAAAAATCCAATCTGAGAAAAGTTTTAAAATATAATGATAAATATTGTGTTTAAATTTGACATTGATTGCTAAATAAATAAAAAAGCCTTAGCAAAATGAAATAGAACAATACAAACCAATATGTCCACCATTTCCATGGCAACCAATTATGTAATATCATCGAACTCTTCATTATGTGCATCTGTGATGAATGTAGGTTACGTCTGCATTGTCATTGAAATCGTGTGATTAATAACTAAAATAGTGTTTCGCTGTAGCTGCTCCCCGTTGTACAGAAACTTTAGGGAACCCCTGTATTGTGACGTGACTATTCTGACAGCTGATAGGATAGTATGGCATTCTCTGTGGAATATCTCTACACCCCAATGTAGAAAGAGAACAACTAAGTTATAGCACGTTTCACTAGCTTTGCCCAACTTCAAAATGCTATATCTCAGCGAATATATAACGCATATAAGTGAAATTTTGTGTGTAAATTTGAAATGGTATAGACCCTATGAATTAAATTTTTCATTAAAATGCAGCCATTGGTTTCAATTTTTGTTTCTTTGCGATATAATATAAAATCCTACTTGCCAGCACACATCACACACACACATATTGAAATGTCTACAGTAAATTATACGACCTCATTTGCCCATTTTTTGTTTATCAAGAAATTGGCATGATTTTTGCGTGAAATTGCGTGAAATTGCACTTCTTGAACATAACACAGTTTATTTCCGGTTTTACGCACACATTGTCAATCAGTGGCGTGTCTACAAAAAGTATTGTGTGGCTAAGTAGGAAAAATGAGTCTGCGAGTACATGTTATGACATTACAGCAAATCACAAATATGATTTTAAAGTATTTCTGCAATGAAGCTACTCGAGGAAAACTATATCATTCTATTTCAAACCCACAAAAGAGGACTATTCATGCCTTGGGGATAAGCAAACGATCATTGCACCGCTGCATAGCGACATCTGAAATTTCTAATTCCAGTGTTTTACACACGAAAAATAGGCCAATAATGGTGAATAATTTTGACAGAGAATTGATCCGCAGAGAAATTTGCAATATGTTTCACAATAATGAGGCAGTGACTTTAAGGAAATTGAAAATTTGATTAAGAAAGAATAATGACATTGAAATTTCCAAATCTACGCTATGGAGGACTATTAGGAGTTTGGGATTCACTTTTAGAAAATATGTTGGTGGTAGAAACCTTATTTGTGAGAAGCCTCATATAGTTGCAATGAGAAGCAAATATTTACGCGAGGTCAGAGAAATGAGAAGAGATTGTTATGATTTTGTGTATTTAGATGAAACTTGGATCAATGCGCACAACAGTAATGAACGAGAATGGCAATCATCTGATGGGACAACTAAGAGACTAGTACCAAGCAGCAAAGGACAGCGCCTAATAATTGCACATGCAGAAAGCAGCCATCATGGGTTTCTAAATAATACTGAACTCACATTTGTTTCAAAATCTACAGATAATAGGGATTATCATACAGAGATGAATGACAAGATATTTCAAGATTGGATTGTGAATCATGTACTTCCTTCCTTGGATAGACCGTCGTGTTTGATAATGGACAATGCTTCATATCACAACGTTGTGGCACCAGAAGATAAAGTTCCTAATTCATCAAGTACTAAAGATGTAATAAAGATTTGGCCGACCAAAAACAACATTCCATTCAACGAAATGTCCCTGAAGCCTGAATTACTTGGAATTGTAAAAAAGACACAGCATACAAAGATATTTCACATAGACAAGGCAATCCATGAACATAGTCACAGATGTTTAAGATTGCCTCCTTACCATTCTCACTTAAACACAATAGAACTAGTTGGGCTAAAATTAAGGAACAGGTAGCAACAGAAAATAGAACGTTCAAATTAAAAGATGTTGAAATACTTATAAAAGCCGCCATGTCCAATATAGCCAGGGATTATTGGAAGAAATGTGAGAACCATGTGTTACAAGAGGAAGAGGAATATTGGAAGAATGATGGTCTGTCCTTCATTCAGCCGAGATTGATTATCAATTTCTCAGAGACATCTGATTATGATTCGGATGAAGTTTAATTTCTTTAAAGATGACCTTACCTTTATTTACAAGCACATTAGAGGAGCAACGTTCCATTATGATATTTATGAACCGCAAAGAGGTGATACCTATTGAAATAATTAGATCAAGGAAGGACCAGTTTGGTAGCGCGTTAAATGTCAATGACAATCAATGTCACGAGTATCTCGCATGCAGATCATTTAAGAAATCAGCTTCAACAGGTACTCATATGCAAACGTGATGGCCACATTATTGTAATAGTAGACACGCCTATGCCTAATCAATTCACAGAATCTGTGCATGAAGTGGTAAAATTTCTTTTCTCGATACACAATAATTAGTATGCCGACAAAGATCAAAGGATTTCATCCGTTTATGGGAACTGGACAAGATGCACAGATATAAAGTATATATTTGTTGGGTCTAACCCAATATAACATCGTATGCAAAAAATGGCATTAATACGTTTGACGGTTAATCAGATAATTACATTTGTTTGAGGGCAAAGCTAGTGAAACGTGCTATAGTAGACTATTCTAATGGTTGTGGTCAGCAAAGAACAAGACCCATAGTAGAATCACAAGTGTGTCCAATGTAGTTCCCGGGAGGTCGCTGAGGTGGCAAAAAATTAAAGGACTGCTGCTACTAGAGGTGACTAAAATAAGACACAATGGGGCAAGCAACCTCATCATTTAAGACAATGCTACAGAAACCCCCCACTGTCCCGTAAGAGTTTGTGCTGTGGTGGGGCTTCCTAATGGGGGGGGGGGGGGGGGGCCTTCTGTGGTTGTTTCTCCATATGGAGTAAAAAAGGAAATTATGATCATTATAATTAACCCTCTCAAGGGGTATAGGCTTTCAACAAATTTGTGCCCGGTTCGTCTGTCACATGCATTCAGCTGAAGGTCTTTTCAATGTCTTTATCCTGTCATATTTTTCAGGGCTTATGTTCTAGACTTACGTTCCAGGACTTATGTTCTAGAACTATATTCCAGGACTTATGTTCTAGGACTTACACTCCAGGATGTATGTTCTAGACTTATGTTCCAGTACTTATGTTCTAGGACTTATACTCCAGGACTTATGTTGTAGACTTATGTTCCAGGACATAAGTTCTAGACATGTTCCAGGACTTATACTCCAGGACATAAGTTCTAGGCATGTTCCAGGACTTATACTCCAGGACGTATGTTCTAGACTTATGTTCCAGGATTTATGTTCCAGGACTTATGTTCCAGCACTTATGTTCTAGATTTTTGTTCTAGACATACATTCCAGGACTTATGTTCCTGGATTTATGTTCTAGACTTATGTTCCAGGATTTATGTTCTAGGACATATACTCCAGGACATATGTTCTAGACTTATGTTCTAGACTTATGTTCCAGGACTTATGTTCTAGACTTATGTTTCAGGATTTACATTCTAGGACTTGTTCCAGGACTTATGCTCAAGGACTTATGTTCTAGACTTATGGTCTAGGACTTATGTTCTATGACTTATGTTCCAGTACTTATGTTTTGGACTTATACTCCAGGACTTATGTTGTAGACTTATGTTCCAGGACATAAGTTCTAGACTTATGTTCCAGGACTTATACTCCAGGACTTATGTTCCAGGACATATGTTCTAGGACTTATGTTCTAGACTTATGTTCTAGACTTATGTTCCAGGACTTATGTTCTAGACTTTCATTCCAGGATTTATGTTCTAGACTTATGTTCTAGAATTATATTCCAGGATTTACGTTCTAGGACTTATGTTCCAAGACTAATGTTTTAGTACTTGTTCCAGGACTTGTGCTCCAGGACTTATGTTCTAGACTTATGGTCCAGGACTTATGTTCTATGACTTACACTCCAGGACTTATGTTCTAGACTTATGCTTCAGAACTTATGTTCTAGGACTTATACTCCAGGACTTATGTTCTAGGACTTATAGACCAGGACATATGTTCTAGACTTATGCTCCAGGATTTATGTTCCATGACTTATACTCCAGGACATGTTCCATGACTTATGTTCTAGACTTATGTTCCAGGACTTATGTTCTAGACATGCTCCAGGACATATGTTCTAGACTTATGCACCAGGACTTATGTTCCAAGACTTATGCTCCAGGACTTATGTTCTAGGAGTTGTGCTCCAGGACTTATGTTCTACATATGTTTCAGGACTTGTGTTCCAGGATTTATGTTCTAAACTTATGCTCCAGGATTTATGTTCTAGACTTATGTTCCAGGACTTACGTTCTAGGACTTATGCTCCAGTACTTATGTTGTAGATTTATGTTCCAGGACTTATGTCTAGGACTTATACTCCAGGACTTATGTTCCAGCACTTATGTTCCAGGACATATGTTCTAGACTTACGTTCCAGGATTTACATTCTAGACTTATGTTCTATACTTACATTCCAGGACTTGTGTTCCAGGATTTATGTTCTAGACTTATGTTCCAGGACTTATGTTCTAGACTTATGTTGTAAACTTATGTTCCAGGATTTACCTTCTAGGACTTATGTTCCAGGACTAATGTTCTAGGACTTGTGCTCCAGGACTTATGTTCCAGGACTTGTGTTCCGGGATTTATGTTCTAGACTTATGCTCCAGGATTTATGTTCTAGACTTATGTTCCAGGACGTATGTTCTAGACATATGTTCTAGGACTTATACTCCAGGACTTATGTTGTAGACTTATTTTCCAGGACATATGTTCTAGGACTTATACTCCAGGACTTATGTTCTAGGCTTATGTTCCAGGACTTATTTTCTAGGCTTATGTTCCAGGACTTATACTCCAGGACTTATGCTCCAGGAGTTATGTTTTAGACTTATGCTTCTGGACATATGTTCTAAACTTATGCTCCAGGACTTATGTTTCAGGACTTATGTTCTAGACTTATGTGTCAGGACTTGTGTTCCAGGATTTATGTTCTAGACTTATGTTCCAGGACTTATGTTCCAGGTAGCTGAAAGATATTGATAATAATGTACATAACTAGTTGGTCCTTGTTTTCTTGTAGATTGTTTCAGTGGTGAAATGTGTAAATCGTGAGTCTCCATGTACACCACTTGTGGGTGGGTAGTTATAGGTTGTGTTAGTGGTGAATTGTGTAAATCATGAGTCTACATGTACACCACTAGTTGGTGGGTACTTGTAGGTTGTGTTAGTGGTGAATTGTGTTAATATTGAGTCTGCATGTACACCACTAGTTGGTGTGTACTTGTAGGTTGTATTACAGTGGTGAATTGTGTTAATATTTAGTCTGCATGTACACTTCTAGTTGGTGGGTACTTGTAGGTTGTGTTACAGTGGTGAATTGTGTTAATATTGAGTCTGCGTGAACACCATTAGTGGGTGGGTACTTGTAGGTTGTTACAGTGGTGAATTGTGTTAATATTGAGTCTGCATATACACTAGTGGGTGGGTACTTGTAGGTTGTGTTACAGTGGTGAATTGTGTGAATATTGAGTCTGCATGTACACTAAGATGTGGGTGGGTATTTGTAGGTTGTGTTACAGGGTAGAATTATGTTAAAATTGAGTCTGCATGTACACCACTAGTGGGTGGGTGCTTGTATGTTGTGTTACAGTGGTGAATTGTGTTGAGTGTGCATGTACATCACTACAGACTTTCATAAATGGGTGCTTGCGTAGAATCGAAGTGTTATAACAAAATTATCAAAGTGGAACTGATGACAAGAACCAGACAAGTGCAAGTGGAACAAGAGATGAGAAGAAGACGCTGATGATGGATTGGATACACATTGAGGAAACCTGTGATAGCATTACAAGGCAGTCCTTGTTCTATTCCCCAGGCAAGAGAGGTAGAGGGTGACCAGGGGATACATGCAGAAGAGAGCTGGAGCCAGGCGTAAAGGGGATGAAGAAGACATGGAAAAGCACTGAGCTGAAAGGAAAACGTAGCAGAAGTTTGTTGTCATGGTGATGATGATGTACACCACTAATGAGTACTTGTTGATTGTGTTACATTACAGTGGTGAATTGTTGATCAGAATCAACATCATTGCACTCCTGAAAAAACCATAGGTGCTCAGTCTCCCTCAGCAAATGTCAAAGGTTATGAATGCTAAGTGGTACTGTAGCACACTGGTTGTGTACACAAAAGACGCATCCTCTCATACATCAATCAATGCTAGTCTTACATTTGATGCCAAATTCCAGCAATCTTAGCCCTGTTGACTCACCGATTGCAGTTTCATTCTCTAACAGGTGATCATTAATATTCCTTAGTGTCTCTCCCTTATCCATATTGAATGTTCTCACTATGGGTGCTTTCGAGGCTAGTCTGTCAGCTCTCTCATTGCCTGATGCCCCTGCATGACCAGGATAATAGATTCACGCCAGTTCTTGAATTGTGTAAATACTGAGTGTGAATTGGGTAACTAATGAGACTGCATGCAAACCACTAGAGTAGTAGGTACTTCTATATGGTGTTACAGTGGTGAATTATGTAAATATTGAGACTGCATGTAAGCCATGAGTAAGTACTTCTAGATGGTGTTACAGTGGTGAATTGTGTAAATATTGAGACTGCATGTAAGCTACTTGTAGGTACTTCTATATGGTGTTACAGTGGTGAATTGTGTAAATATTGAGACTGCATGCAAACCACTACAGTAGTAGGTACTTCTAGATGGTGTTTTACTGCATGCAAACCACTACAGTAGTAGGCACTTCTAGATGGTGTTACAGTGGTGAATTGTGTAAATATTGAGACTGCATGCAAACCACTACAGTAAAAGGTACTTCTAGATGGTGTTACAGTAGTAAATTGTGTAAATATTGAGACTGTATGTAAGCCACATGTAGGTACTTCTAGATGGTGTTACAGAAGTAAATTGTGTAAATATTGAGACTGCATGTAAGCCATATGTAGGTACTTCTATATGGTGTTAAAGTGGTAAATATTGAGACTGCATGTAAACCACTTGTAGGTACTTCTAGATGGTGTTACAGTGGTAAATTGTGTAAATATTGAGACTGCATGTAAACCACTTGTAGGTACTTTTAGATGGTGTTTCAATGGTGAATTGTGTAAATATTGAGACTGCATGTAAACCACTTGTAGGTACTTCTAGATGGCTTACAGTGGTGAATTGTGTAAATAATGAGACTATATGTAAATCACTTATAGGTGCTTCTAAATGGTGTTACAATGGTTAATTGTGTACATATTCAGTCATCACATACAGCACTAAGTGGGTACTTGTAGATTTTGTTACCGAGGTGAATTGTGTAAATACTGAGTCGACATACTGACTGCCCTGTGTGGTTGTTCCCAGGGGTCTCTGAATAAACAAAGAAACTATAGGACTACTGAACCCTCAGTCATGTCGTGCAAGGCAACTAATAGTAGTGCTATGGGATGGCAATCTTATCGTGTAAAACAAACTGCCACATAAGTTACTGCTGCAGGGAGCTGCGGTAGCAGAGTGGTTAGTGCACTGGCTTCCTAGCTCGGTGGTTCAATCCCCAGTTGAGGTTTGATCTTTTAGACCACAAACAGCTCCGGGATCAACCCAGCCTCATTGAATTGGGTACCAGAGCAACTCTGGGAAGGCTAAGGCGGCTGGCATGATGCTGACCGTATCAAGAAAATATGGGCCTAACACCATATTCCCAATGGGTATGTAACTGGATCCTTGACCTTTTTACTGCTGTAGGAGCATGTAAACGCTTGGTGCAGCAGTGGCTCTATGCTCTGTAAGTAGCACAAAGAAAAACAATGATGTACTCCCCTTAGTGGGTACTTGTAGATTGTGTTTCCATTAAAGACATTATTCTTAACTCTTAGTATACGAGCTGCCTTTCATGACTACCATTACAGATTTTGCAATAAATAATTTATTTATAAAGATAACATAAGTGTTATATATCAAAATGTGAAGAAATGAAACCCCTACATCATGCACGTAACTAAATTGATCAGTGGTTTGAAACATGCATTCAGCTATAAATTTTTGCTATTGACGGGGATCGATCATCGGCCTCTCTAGGAGGCCGCTCGTATACTAAGAGTTAACACCATTCAAACAATAACACAATTTGTTTGTTTACTTTCATTGGCTTTATTTTGTTTTTATTCATGACAACATACATTAACAAGTTTTTTAATATATTTTTTTCCTTGTAAATTATTTTAAATTAATTATTGTCTTTCCTTTTATGATATAAACTTTTATGGTGCATATGTTATTTCAAAAACACTGTTGCCAATTTCATGATGGAGAAGGTAAACATGGACAATATATGACGAGTAAAACAGTGATGATGTTATTTACGCATGACTGCAAACAATGCAAATGCATCTTTATGTGGTTAGAGTATAATATTACAAAAAAGAAAAATACTATTAATACTCTGTGACAGATGATAAGTTCAATATAAATAAAGCTCACATATCCATGGTTGAAAGAGGTTAAAAATATTCAGAAACTGCGAAAAGCTTACCACAGATGGCTTTTTTTTAAAAGATATGACACAAAACGTTATTACTGTAAATAGCACTTCCTTACAGCGAAACATAATAACAATTTTTGTCACACTCTAGCTTAATGCGAGAAGTATATTATATTCACACACAAATAATTGCGTGTATACATGTCAGATTCAAATACTGTAGCACTTTTAGCTCGGTCATATTCCAGCATGTAATTTGTAATGCAATACATTATACGTTACATTCTTCAGCAAGTAATTTAAAATGTAGTATGTTACCTTCTCAAATGGAAAAAAAAAAATTACAGCACATCACAATTATTTATTACTCAAATTTAAGTCTATTACCATTTTTTTTAACCCTGAAATATAATGTCCAATTTTCACCTCTCAATATTTAGTCGCAAATGTTTTGGCTGTAACACGTAAGTAAAATCAGACGTCAGGGGGAAAGGTGACCAGCACAATGTCAAGACAGATAAAATAAAGAAAGCTGCTGGGAGAAATGGGGCGGGGCTTGGAGCTCTTACACAATCCAAGAAAATGAAAAATGCCTCAGAAATGGATCAGAATTGAACTGAGCCAACAAAACAAACTTTCTATACCAAAATATTATAAAATCCTCTAGCATAACCAAAAGTCATGGGCTGATGGAGTTGATACAATATGCAAGAAAATATGCAAATTATCATCCAGCTTGCTGGAATGTAATAGTCCACCTTGATACTCGATCCCATCAAGGGACGCGGATGACAAGACAGCTTTAATTTCAAACAGTTTAGGACAATTTGCATACTTCTGTTAACGAATTTTCACGCAAAAACAAAATGCTTCCGAATAATCAGAGAGAGAGACCTGTTCTTGCCGGATAAAAACATCTGCATATGAAGTTATGTGGTCATTAATTTCAGCCAATCACAATCATTATAAATAATCTTCATCTTAGCCCATGGCAGCAGTAGACAACCCAGGAGCTGCCCAGCTCTGCTTTAAAAAGAGTGAACTCCCTAAAGATCTACCCTGTTAAAATCATGTCTGATTTCAGCCTTCAGAACATTTAGAATACATGCAGCCTATGTACAACTTTTGTCTCTTTTGAACGATCTTTTTCCTGCAATTCTATTGACAGAACATTAAAAATTTAAATTAAACAATATTGTACAGTATATTAATTTTATTTTAAAGAAATCACAGTTCTATCTTATGTAATTAACAAGTAAAGTGAATTTTATTAAGCTAGCTTGTGGGTTTTCACTGGGAAAGGGAAAGAAGTACCTTCAATCCCGGAAATACCATGCTTTTACATGCCGACAGAGGGGTATAGTACTAAATTTCCCTAGATTTAAAATTTTTATTTCCTCATCCGTCACCTTGAAATCTACCAAATCATCGCTTGTGGTCTACATGTAGATTGTGATTGACAATGTTGTTCTGGGACATTTTCAAATCTTAAAGAAGGTAAAGGTAGTCCTATACCAGATACTACCATAGGGAATTTACGTGCTACAGACTTCGCTATACAAGGTCAAGCTTTAAGAAATGGGGTGACTTGATTCCCTTCAGTACTGCCTCGGCCTTCCCTAACTCAACAGCAGAGTTGAGTACCCATTTACAGCTGAGCAGACACTGGACCTTATATGGTTCTATGAATTTTAAATCTTTTACCATGTTCTTAAAATTATTCTACTATAAACTACATTGTTCACATCAAGCATACAATAGTCTTTGAACACATAATCCTCGTTATACTACAGGTCTGTATCCTTGAATCCGAACAACAAAATATTCTGAAAATTGAATTTTTTTTAAAGCGACCTTTAGGCTACTTTGGGTGACATCTGGAAACCTAAAATAATCAGATTTCCGAAAAATGAAACATTTCCCCCGAGCATTTCAAATTCTAGGATACAGACCTGTATATTTGTCTTCCTGAAACATCTGTAACCATCAATGAAACAATTGCACTGACCATGTCATGATTACTTTGACAAAGAAGATCCAATAAAGTTGAAATAGAATAGAATGGAATGACAAGACCACAAGATAATTAGTTCTGACATCAGGAGATGCAGCAGTAAGAGCAGAACGTAATTATTTCTCGTCATGTTTTAGCGGTTTACTTGCTCGTTACAATAATAACCTGAGAATACACTTTTCTGGACCACCTCAACCACAACCTCAACCACAACCACAACTATGGTCTTGACCAAGGGTTGTTATTGATCCAGCAGTGTTTTGGCTCATGCCCTTTGGTCCTATGCCATGTAGTGGTATTAGCATGTGTTGGCAAGTTGTTCTTTTGTTCCATATAAAGGTGTTCCATTTATTTGGCCTTGGAGAAAGGATCATTTTTCTAACATCACCGAGTGCTGGACACTCAACGAGGTAGTGGTCAACAGTTTCATAGGGGTAGGTACATAGCTGGCACTCTGGAGAGTGTGTAATAATTCATCAGGTTAAAATTTGAGAAAACAAATTAGAAATAATTAATAATGACAGGGGCTGCTGTAAAACAAAAATAGAAAATTAAAAAAAATTATCCAAGTTGGTTTTAAAAAAAATGTATACACCAGATACATGGGATGTGCTGTAAAAGTGATATTAGAGAGTTTAGAATAATTGTATCTGAGTCAGTTTTACAATTAAACAATATACCAGAAACGCAGGCCGTTTTGGTGTTACCCTAAATGATTAAACATAGAGCTGCACGAGTCATGTGATACACGGAGCACTGTGAAGCTTACGGCCCCCACCTGGTGCTCCAGCACTCCTAGTTAATAGACAGAGTAAGAGCAACATATTTTCTGAGCCGCTGTTCATGACCTGTTTGCACCTGTCATTTCAAACAGTGTAGGACAAAGATCCCCTCTCATATTATAGAAAGGGGTCGAGTGGCTAAGAAGTATGGCACCCGCCTCTAATTCTAAAGGTACCAGGTTCGGTTCGCAATACAGAGAATATATTGTATTGAAATTTTTCAGTACCAGTAGATCCTACTGATGTCATACTCCCCCCTGATCTCATGGGTAGTGAGATTGGATGCCTAGCCTTCTAGGATAAGACAAAAATATAAGACGTCCTGTGTGCTAGCTGTGCTTGTTAAAAATCCCTTGGCAGTTGGAAATTGTGAAGAGTAGGCACTGGCAAAATTTACAAAATCAGGAAAAAACCTACCCACCTCAAAAATATTTATAGAATGTGTGATTTCTGTCTACACACATCAGGATCCTCGCCAGTGCTATGGAGTTCGTGCACTGTGCTGAGATTCTCCTTATGTGTGATCTAAGGGAGAAGACCGAAGCACTGATGGAGTTATTCATGTGCAACGAAGATGGTCCTTAAAACCAAACCCCTGTGTCAAGTTTAATAATGAAAGTCCTTGTCTAATGAAGCATCTCTGCTATTCTCTGGCAAAAGGTCTACTAAATCTTTCCTGTTGTCACGATACATTCCATCGTTCTTCTTCTCGTAACAAGCCCACAGACAGTTTGCTGCTTTCTTATAATGTGAGCAATAAGCACATTAACTTCTTTCAGGACATCCTCAATACTTTTTTTTTAGATCTCCATGGTATTCTTAACACTCTTCTTTAAAGTCACATCTCTGTGGCCCTCGGTGCTTTTCCTACTTGTTCACTAGTTGTTCATGACTCACTTCCACAAAAGGATTGGCTCTATATAAGAGCTTCCTTTCTTACTCCCTTTGACGAAGAGTTGTTGCATTAAATAATTTTCATGTTATGGAACACTGCTTTCGCCTGGGCCATTCTGCTCTTCACCTCTGAGATGCATGTTCCATCTGATGTTATTAAATGTGCTTAGGTATTTGACACTTTTTAAAACTATTTCCGTTTACCTTGACAGTGCGTTCTGGAGAAGTCATTTTCTTCGAGATGACTATGTTATTCACCTTTGAAGCAGATGTTTGGCAGTCATTTTATCAGTGTTTCAGCTAGTGAGAATGTATCCTAAGTGTATAAAATATTTTTTTTACACTTTTTAGTGTGCTTCAAGAAAAACCTAAGTTTGTAAAAACGTTTTAAAATTCATCTTTTTTTTTTTAAAATGGAAGCCTAAAAACAACGGTTCCCACTGGTAGTGGGTGGACATTTCCCAATGCCCATTTAACCTTTCACTGTGAGGCATTTTCATTATTAAATTTATTGCTGGACATTCACATAATCTTAAAATGCCTGTGCTGGTTTTACATCACACAACCCAGTCTGTATGTTCAAACCCAGTCTGTTTGTACGTTCAAATCCAGTCTAAAAAAAGACCACTTTAAAACTAGCAGAAAATGATAAAAAATGCTAAACCTGTACATCTACCAATATAAACACCTACTTAACAGATTTCAAGGACATCAAGAGAGAAAGAGTTTGATACTTGAATGATAATAAAGCATTATGCTATACTAATTATGCATCCGCGTATCTGGAATCATCTTTATATGACCACCAGCTATGCACAATGCTACAGTGTACCATTATGCTATACTAATTATGCATCCGCGTATCTGGAGTCATCTTTATATGACCACCAGTTATGCACAATGCTACAGTGTACTTACGTGGAAGTGAACCTCTGTCTGTGAGGCTAATTACACCCTCATTGACTTGAAATCATTCACACACTTCCAGGGATTCCCCCTGTGGTGAAACTTGTTGAGAACCCAGCATTGCACACTAAGCTTGGAGAAGTTACTTGAGCCCCAGGCTTAGACCTGGTTGACTGCATGCAGGAGGATCTCACTGTGTACCCAATGATTGGCAGGGGAAGCTGAGAAGTGGCTCTGTGTAGGACATGACAATTCCTTATGACAATTCCTTGGGATAGTCCAGAACCAGAGAACAGTATTTTAGCTCTGCCTAGTTGGAGAGCCCCCTTGGATGGCGGGTAATGCACAGTACTGCTAGCTTGGGAACGGATGTGACAATCCTTTAAATGCAAGCCGGGCTGGAGAAACTGGAGGTCATGAATTCAACTCAACATGTTTCAGAATGGCGGAAAAGCCTAGATAATACCAAGGACTCTTCTACTTGGTATTGGCTGTAAAAGAGGAGAAGCTCAGCAGCCCTTGTTAAAGAACAACCACCATACATATTATTTGCACCACAAAACCCAGTCAGTGCATTCAAACCCAGTCTAAATAAGACCACTTCAAAACTTGCAGAAAAAGTGCTAAACCTGTGCACCTGCCTATATACATACCATACTTAAACAGATTTCAAGGATACCAAGAGTAAAAGGGTTTGGTACTTAAGTGGTAACACAGGATTATCTCATACTTTATTGGCTATATGTCATTCACAAACACTCATTCTGTAGGTGCAAAGGTTAATGTGCTTGACCTTTAACCTAAGGGTCAGTGGACGAGACCAACTCTAGAAAGATTTTAATATTTTAAAAAAAAATTGTCAAATTTGACAAATTGTCATTTAAAAGCTACCAAAAAAAAAAGTATCACATGAGATGAATAAAAGCCAATCTAAAACAGGGGAACAAGACAAGAAAAGTACCTTAGCTGTCACATATACAATGTTTCAGTACTGGTATGTTATAACTTCTGAACAGACAAAAATACTTTACCCTACAGGCTTGACGGAACAATGAACTAATTCTTTGAGTAAGAATCCCTTGCCATGCAGTAGCATGGGCCCTCTTAATCTTATTAACCCTTATCCACCCATACCACTCCTTTTTTCTGAGCAGTCAAAACCAACTGGGCTCCTCAATGTTTATCCTATCCTGTGCCAGCACCTTCTTCTAACCTCTTGTTCCACTAGAATGTGTCTGCTTCTTGTCACGTTACAGGCAGAGAAGACTAGACCTAAATTCAACTTCTCCAGGAGCTTTGAAATGTAAACAAAGGTTTTTGGATGTTGCTTTAGCCCAAACAAATACTAGTCATCGTAAATGTCACAAAGGGAAAAAACGTTTAGTAAAACAAATTGTTACAGAAACCACATCTACAGGAGCATACAAGTGCTGGCCAGCTACAGGAACATACAAGTGCTGGCCATCTACAGGAGCATACAAGTGCTTTGATGCAGGATGGCCAGCTACAGGAGCATACAAGTGCTGGCCAGCTACAGCGGTGTCTAGATGCTCCATAAGCAGCAACATGAGAAATGAATGATAAATAATGAACATTCAGAATCATTTCAAAAACTGCACTCAAATCTGATCCAAGTTTTATGTTTTAGTAAATACAATATAATCACCCATGCGTTACTGCGGGCCCAAAATGGGAGCAAAGAATAGTAAAAATAACCTACCATGCATGACGTAAGAGACAACTAAGGAAGGTTTGGCAATGGGGCAAGCTACCCCCATTCTGCAGAAATTTTAAGCCATTAAAAATGTCTACAAAACTATATGGACAAGTCAACTACAGAAAATAACACCAGATAAGTGCCAGTAGAGCAAGAGATGACAAGAACCAGATAAGTGCCAGTAGAACAAGAGATGACAAGAACCAGACAAGTGCCAGTAGAACAAGAGATGATAAGAACCAGACAAGTGCCAGTAGAACAAGAGATGACAAGAACCAGACAAGTGCCAGTAGAACAAGAGATGACCAGAACCAGACAAGTGCCAGTAGAACAAGAGATGACAAGAACCAGATAAGAACCAGACAAGTGCCAGTGGAACAAGAGATGACAAGAACCAGACAAGTGCCAGTGGAACAAGAGATGACAAGAACCAGACAAGTGCCAGTGGAACAAGAGATGACAAGAACCAGACAAGTGCCAATGGAACAAGAGATGACAAGAACCAGACAAGTGCCAGTAGATCAAGAGATGACAAGAACCAGACACGTGCCAGTAGAACAAGAGATGACAAGAACCAGACAAGTGCCAGTAGAACAAGAGATGACAAGAACCAGACAAGTGCCAGTAGAACAAGAGATGACAAGAACCAGACAAGTGCCAGTGGAACAAGAGATGACAAGAACCAGACAAGTGCCAGTAGAACAAGAGATGACAAGAACCAGACAAGTGCCAGTAGAACAAGAGATGACAAGAACCAGACAAGTGCCAGTAGAACAAGAAATGAAACATTCTGCTGAAGATGGATAGGACACACATTGAGGAAACTGCAGATATCATTACAAGGTAGTCCTTAATCTGGAATCCCCAGGGTAAGAGAGACCAAAGAACATGGAGAAGAAAACTGACGACAGACATGAAAAGACCTTGAGCTGTTGTCAAGAGACAGGAAGACTTGGCATAAGTTTGTTGAAGGCCTAAGCTGTTTCCGAGGCTGATAGATGACAACATACAAAACAATACAGAATCTGGAGGGAAAACTTAATATTGCTGACAGTAAATTAGTATTGCTGCAAACCAATGAAATACACGTTGCAAACTTGAAAATAGACAAAAACAAAATGTCAAACATACTATAAAACATGTTTACATCATCATTTTCAAATTCTAAGATATTCACAGGCCAGTCTCAAACCTCTGTGTCAGTGTAAAAGTTATTAAAATTTGATAATCAGTCATCAGTCAGTAACACCATCAATCAATCAATATCCTTTACCTCTCCAAGGAGCAGAGGACTTCAACAAATGTATGCCGAGTCTTTCTCTCGTGGGCCGTCTGCTCAAGTTCTTTCAATGTTGTCATCCTTATTTTCATTTCATCTACAGTTCTTTTCTTAATGTGTTTTTTGGTCATCTTTTGTTTCACCGATATTTTAGGCAACGAGTGATATCGTACGCTAAATCAATCATATGTGTAATAAAAAATGCTTTTATGTAAAAAAGAATGCAATTTTTTTTTTTTTTAAATGAAATAAAATGATTTTGTTTAAAAAGGATAAAAGCAATATAAAATGTTATAAAAATGTAAATGAGCGTCCGATTGACAAGAGTGGTTAGAGTGGTGGTCTCTTGCAGCAAAAGTGCCAGGTTCGAATGATGACATCATCACACTCTGGTCTACCCAGTTGTAAATGGATACCTGACTCTGCCCTTCAGTTAGGGAAGGAAAAGGTAGCGAGGAAGGGAACTGGTGACCCTATAATAGTGAAGTCTCTAACACTTCACTCCCCTATGGTAGTATCTGCTACAGACCTACCTTTATCTTTTTTATATAATAATAAACATGTTGTTCTAATGGAATATAATTTTTGTTTTCCAAAAAGTCGTGAAATCGTGAGTGCTTATTTTACCCCATTGGATCTTACACCCCAGCGTGTCTTATACCCCAGTGCTTTATATACCCCAATGGGTTTTATATCCCAGCATGTCTTTTACTCCAATGTGTCTTATACCCAATGGGTCTTATACCTCAATGTGTCTTTTACCCCAGTGTCTTATACCCTGTGTGTCTTTTACCCCAGTGTGTCGTATTCCCAATGGGTCTTATACCCTAGTGTAGTTTCAGTGCTGTTTCAAAATAGTCCAGCACTTTCTGAAATATTTTACATACATTAAACATTCTGGCACTTGTGATCAATACTTTCTGATAAAAGGTGAAGCAAGTCACACAGCAGTACTGACATCGGGGAAGTGAAGTGTTAGAGAACTTTCCTTATACTAGGTCTCAGCTTTAGAGTATGGGGTGACCAGTTATTTCCTTGCAACATTTGCCTTCCCTAACTCAAGAGCAAAGACAAGTACCAATTTTAACAGCTAGGTAGACTGTAGCAAGACGTGACCTGCATGATCTGGTTTGAAACAAGGTCCCTTTGCCTCAATTAGCAAGTGCTCCAACCACTTGATGCTCAATATTTGATAATGGAGACAATGAATGTTCTTTTAAGGTATCACAGGCTGTGAGTCTTTCAGCTCAACCCATTTTTCTTCTTCAAATTTCCTCACCAATATAGACAAGAGAAAACAGGTTAATTTTTTTAAAGATGTGCAGGTGCATACATACTTGACTGATGATTACAGTTAGAGCCAGCTTTAGAACATTCAGTGCCCGCAGCAAATGGTTTGACATGCGCCCTTACCCCACAATTAATTAAACTCTACTGGAAAATTAAGTAACATTCTTGAATAAAATTGCAGGTCAATTTTAGATAGTTATTACTTGCAAAAGAAAAAAAAACATAAAGTTAAAAACAATGTTAAAAATTATGTCCCATTTTTGTTTTAGTGTTTTCTTATAAAAGATTTACACCGTGTGCTTTGGTCTGGGCAAACTGTGTCACACCAAAAAAAAATAGGTCAACCTTCTTGATAAAAACATTTTTTCTGGCCCACTGCTGTGTCCCATTTCCCTTAGTGTCCAGGGTAGTCACCCCGCCCTAATGCCAACCCTCATTACAGTAATTAAGTACTGTGTTACCAAATATCTTGTCAAAAGCCAGCACAGTGACGTACAAACTGTCACTACTACTCAAACATCACTATATCAGTATGAAAACTAAATGATAATTGCTAAATAATATTTTCTTTCCAACTCTTTGCTAGCAGTGTCAAACATGATCCCTAACCAGAGCACAGGAGAGGAAAATCCTCAGAAAAATTGTAGGAGCTATGTCTGCATGATACAGAGACATACAGAAAATAATTACTGGGAGAGACAGAATAAGAAATAATGGCATCAGAAAAATTGAAGGAGCTATGTCTGCATGATACAGAGACAGACAGAAAATAATTACCAGGACAGACAGAATAAGAAATAATGGCATCAGAAAAATTGTAGGAGCTAAGTCTGCATGATACAGAGACAGACAAAATAATTACCAGGACAGACAGAATAAGAAATAATGGCATCAGAAAAATTGTAGGAGCTAAGTCTGCATGATACAGAGACATACAGAAAATAATTACCGGGAGAGACAGAATAAGAAATAATGGCATCAGAAAAATTGTAGGAGCTATGTCTGCATGATACAGAGACAGACAAAAAATAATTACTGGGAGAGATAGAATGAGCAGTGGTGACATTAGAAAAGTTGCAGGAGCTCTGTCCTGCTTTGAATACTGACCATCTCCTGAGACAGAAAATACCAAGTAAAAGCATCTTAGTTTTATGGCACAAAGAGGATCAAGAGGCAGACAGACTTACAATATTATAGAAATCCTATAATGCTAGCTCAGAGCAGCTGTGTGACACATTTTGGTCCAATGAAAGAAACTTCAGCTTCCCATGACATTTCACAGCAAGAATGGATATAAACAGAAGCAAGTTAATAAATATCCCAGAATTTCTGCTTTGCTTGCAGTTTGTTAAACAATAAAACATAGCATACACCTGTACATCGCATAATCTTCTTTGATTCACGTAACTTTATATACCTCACACCATCTTCTTTGATTCACATAACTTTATACACCTCACACCATCTTTGATTCACATAACTTTATATACCTCACACCATCTTCTTTGATTCACATAACTTTACATACCTCACACCATCTTCTTTGATTCACATAACTTTATATACCTCACACCATCTTCTTTGATTCACACACACACACATATATATACTCGTATTTAAAAAGAACAGCTTATCTTTGGAGCATTTCTGCCATGAATAAAATGTTTAAGATGCCAGAAGACAGCTGAAGATTTGACTGCATTTGGTCTGAACTGAATATAAAACAATGATTTACATGACAAACCTCTCAGAGCTGATGTATAATTTTCATTTCATTCTACTTCTATCATTAAGCCATCAGGGTGTCCTGTATGAGGTCTGTTATCTTGGCTGGAATCAGTCCATCCACTATCTACTTCTCTAATTTCTCCAATATTTACCTCAATCAGCTCTTTTCCATTGTCCATCACAATTTCTTCACCATCTACATCCATTTCTGCATTAACTACCTTAATTTCTCCACTACCTACGTCAATCTCTATACTATCTAAATTTCTCCACTATCTACCTTAATTTCTCCACTATCTACATCAATCTCTATACTATCTAAATTTCTCCACTATCTACCTTAATTTCTCCACTATCTACATCAATCTCTATAATATCTAAATTTCTCCACTATCTACATCAATCTGTATACTATCTAAATTTCTCCACTATCTACCTCAATCAGCCCCTCTCCACTACCGATCTCAACCAGTTCTTGTCCATTTTTTTACCTCTACCAACCCCTCTCACCACCTACTTCATTCAGTCTCCCACATCTACCTCTAAATCAACTCTTCCCCACTACTTCGATCAAATCTCTTTTGAGTCAGTCCTCCATGCGGTCAGCCCTGTAAGATATCAATAATCTTTCTTAGTTATCTCAACTTTTTTTTTTTTAAATTTTTAAATTTCAGGAATGTAAGAAACCACCTTGCTCACAGGTTGCCAACACTACCGAGCCTCACTCTGGCTCATAATATTATGCTTTACAGCCTCACTTTGGCTCATAATATTATCTTTTAGAGCCTCATCAAGTCTCTTTTGTTAGCTCTGGACCAAATTTCGGCTCAGCCGTTCATACCTGGCCCATTATGGCTATTTTTCAGCACTGAGTATTTGTAAACACACTCAAGCTGACTTGTAAGATCTGATCTCCAGTCCTCACACTAGCAATGTCATGTCAGGTACCTGAGAGAGTGTCAGAAAATAATTCTTCCACAGTATTATATGTTTAAAACTCTTGAAGAAATGAGAGGGAATTATCACAAGAAGAACTTGGTTTCAACATGCCTCAACAATGAATATCACTCTCTGCCATTAATGAATATATAAAAAAGTTTACCCAAAATTAAAATAAACTCCAATGAAAACATAGATTTGTGGCTTAGGAAATGGCACACATCTAACATGCATTTTCCAAACAATAATCTATTCCTCTTCATCGCAACGTGAGATAAGCAAAGTCCAACATTAATGTCCGTAATAAATCACTTTTGGTGACAATTTGTGACTTTGGAAATGGCAAACAGCTAACTCTCTCTCCAAACAAACAAACCATTCTTCTTCATTGCAGCAAGAGATAAGCAAAGTCCAACATTAATGTCTGTAATAAATCACTTTTCGATGACATCCATCACAATGAATGAAGCAAAGAAAATGTATCATTTTGTGACAAGGCCATGGTGGTATTTGTACTGTCTGGTAAGTCATAAACTAGTGCCAGAATCTAGGAGTATGCCAACCATGGCAAATGTTGGCAGTCGCAGCTTGGCTTTTTACGCCTCCACAGCTCCACAGCTTTCAGACAGCCTGGGTCATGCAGGTGGATCACTGGGATTGTACTTCAGGTGAAATGTATCTGAAAGAAGGAACACAGGCAAATTATTACATAGAAGCAACTCTTCTTTTTGTTTGTAATTTTTGCTCTGTGGGAGACACCACAGACAGAAAGGAACTACTGCTTACTCAAGCATGATGTAGGTGGCCACTAATATGAGATTGTGCTCGTGGCTGGCTACCTCTCCATGTAAAAACAAACAGCTATAGAAATCATCACTGCAAGTGCCCAAAAATCCTTCAGCTCCCTGCGGAGCACGGGTCTTCAACAAATTCATGCCAAGTTCTCCCTGTCTTGTGCTATCCACATCTTTCCATGGCTTTCATTTTTGTCTCAAGATCTCTTCTCTATGTATCTCCTCACTTTGCTTGCTGTTGAAAATATTTTACTTCACTTCACTGTCACTTACGTTACTTACTTGACAGTGAGAATGTTAGTTCACTTTAAACAGAGTAATGATAGGAAATTCTATACAGAGCGATACAACAGGAGGCAATCTGATCATCAGAAGTGGTCCCCCATCGATCAAGTGTTTTGGCCCCTAAATCTCCTTTACACTCTAAGGGAGGGTACGGGTGGGCCCATTTGGGTCATGACTCCCAAGTGCCAGCCTCCTGTTGTCTTGTGCAGAGAATTGAACTCATTTTACGTTGGTGCAGCTTTCAACTTCACTCCTGTTTTCTGCCAGCTGGAGGCAGTTGTGAAAGTAACCTCTATGTTGAAAACAAATTACTGTACTGAGTTCCATAGTCCGTTGCGGTTGTTCCACAGCCAGCAAGATGTCCTTTCAACAGTTTCGCTGAGTCTCTTAACCCTACAGCTGTCATAAGGGCCGATGATCAGCCATTACGTCTCTTTCTGTGGTGTTACGGCCGGCTAAGTCGCCCCTAGTAAAATCGTAATTACAAATGTGAATCGAAGTTTTTCCGTGCACAAAGGGGAAATAACTATGATAAATAGATTTTCCTTCAATTCCGGTGTTTCAGCGTGGTGTAAATATGCGTTTTTATCGCTTTGATTTGTGTGCAATCGGACTGAAATTTTTCTACATTTTTTTCGACTGCCATCATGTCTGACGCTGTTGAAGGTTCATCAGGTCTAGGAAATAAATCTAGACCTTCATTATTTGAAATTTTTCAAATAGAAAATAGTGATTCCGACGATGACTTTGTAGACATCCTACACGCCAGTGATGAAAAAAGATCGATTAGTATTGAAGATGAAGCCAAATCTAGCCCTGGGTCTAGTGTTGTCACTGACCAATTTGGATGGCAAAAGGTGGACAGTGAAAACAGTAGACTACGATCTGATCCAAATTTTATTGTAAGAAATCCTTACAGCTCCCAAAATATAGAAAGGTGCACAGAGCCTGTTCATTTTTTTCTTTGATTTTTGATGCTGAGCTTATGAACACTGTGCTGCAAGAAACAAACTGATATACTCAACATTTCCTGAAATTGGAATCCACAGTTGAATGGATGGAGGCACACCCCAACAGTCGGTACCATAAAATGGTATCACAATGGAGCAACTGAAAAAATACCTAGGCCTACTGCTAAATATGGGTCTCATTGGTTAAAAAAACTTGGTGATTACTGGTCAAGTAGGCCTGCATTGATGACTCCATTCTTCAATGACACGATGAGCTTCAACACCTTTTCACTCATTCATCGAATGCTGCATGTCAATGACATTACATTAGAAAAGAAAAGAGGTGAGGATGGTTTTGACTCTTAGAGCAAAGTTAAACCTGTTCTGTGGCTCAGAACAAAAGACTCAAGAAAGATAAATATATGCGGTACTATCAAGTGGAATATCTCTGCAGCAATGACCCTGAATCTCGGCCACCAACACCAATTCAGCCTTGTGTTCGGAGGCTCATGCCAGAGGCTGGTACATCATTGCATCGCCTATTTCTTTTGAATGGGAAGAGAGAAAAAGACTGCTTTGTCTGCAGTGACAGAAGCAAGGACGAAAAAAGCAGTAAAGGCAGAAAAAGAACACAACACTGGTGTCCGGCATGTAAGGTTGGGTGTCATGAACATTGTGAACCCAACCTCCTTCACAAGACTGATCAAGGACTAAATAGTAAAAGAAAAAGAGAATAAGATCAGGTAACTCTATCTGTATCTGGTTTGTCCATATCTTGAAGAAAAACACAGTAGTCAGTCGAAACATATGATTTTCTTTTGTCATTTTTGGATGTGGGTAGAAAGACTTATTTTAGGTCGCGAATGAAACAAATTCACCAAAATTAGTTTTCATAATAAAACCATATAACTATACATTTTCTGACATAATATTGTTTGCAGTATCTGAAAAACTTATTCAGATGATAAATAGAACCAAACAGTCAGTGTGGGGGCAGGTTGAAAGCAGAAGAAGAGTTACATAAATAATTTTATTCAATTTGTAAAGGTCAAGATCACCATACATAATGCTCAAATACCTTGAAAATGAGTCCCATATTTACTTTCAGAAAATGTATACTTATATGGACCGACTTCATCTTCTATAGGTTTCTGGTATTTTATTGGAACTCGTCAAAATAGCCATGACACCACAGTACAAATGCACTTGACAGTTGAAGGGTTAAGTGCCCTTTTTTTTACTTGCATCAGTGAACATATTTTACTTCATTTAAGTCACTTATGTGATTTACTTGACATAGTGAACATATTTTACTTCACTTCAGTCACTTTTATGACTTACATGACTTGGCATTGTGAAAATATTTTACTTCACTTCAGTCACTTTTTTGACATAGTGAAAATATTTTACTTCACTTCACAGTCACTTATTTGATGCAGTGAAAATATTTCAATTTACTTTAAAGAAGTATGAAAATAAAGCACTGACAAACTTATGTGACTTACTTGACATGGTGAAATTTTTTTTACTTCACTTCACTTCAGAGTCATGTGATGTATTTGACATAGAGAAAATATGTTACTTCACTTTACAGAAGTATTAAAATAAAGCACAGACAAACTTATGTGACTTACTTGACATGGTGAAAATATTTTACTTCACTTACAGAAGTATTAAAATAAAGCACAGACAAACTTATGTGACTTACTTGACATGGTGAAAATATTTTACTTCACTTTAAAGAAAGTATGAAAATAAGCACAGACAAACTTATGTGACTTACTTGACATGGTGAAAATATTTTACTTCACTTTAAAGAAAGTGTGAAAATAAGCACAGACAAACTTATGTGACTTACTTGACATGGTGAAAATATTTTACTTCACTTTAAAGAAAGTGTGAAAATAAGCACAGACAAACTTATGTGACTTACCTGACATGGTGAAAATATTTTACTTCACTTCACAGAAAGTATGAAAATAAAGCACTGAAAAACTTTTAACTTACTTGACATAGTTTCCATACGACTCTCTTTACAATCTGAGACATCATGTCCAGTATGGCCGCAGTTGTAGCATTTACTTTTTCCACTCACGATTCCACTAGTGTGGCTCTGATTTGTGGTGGGGGCAGTGGCTTGGATACCTGAACCGGGAGCCATGTGGGGGGGCCCAGCAAGGTTGTGGTGGGGATACACACTTCCATACATATGCGGGAAATGATTGGGTGGTATATGGCGTTGTAGGTGGAGCCAGGCTCCATAATCAGATGGAATCCCATTAGGAAATGGCTGCTGCAGTGGGTGATGACCAGGCTGAGGGAAGATCATCGGAGGCCCAAACCCATTGATAAAACCTAACAATGGTGGTCCTCGCCCACTAACTTGAGTCTCACTTGCACCCACCTGCTTATGAGATGCAGAAACCAAAGGAGGACTTGGGGTATTTGAGCTGCTGCCGTTAGTGTTAGCTTGAGATCTGGGAGCACTAACGTGCACTGGTGGAGTTAAACTGGATTCGTCAGGTCTACTGGAATCAACAACTTCTGCAGTGTACTGGCTTGTCTGTACATGGTTTATGCATGTCGTGGTGGTAGCGGGAGATGGGGAATGGCTCATGGGCAGTCCTGTGGGGTGTGACTGTGTTGTCATCATGATTGCTGTGGAGTTGGCAATGGTGGTGTGGATTCCTTGAGGGTGCGGAATTATATACCTGGGATACATGCTGCTCCCTTCTGGTATCAGTGATGGAGCTGGGGGCAGCTGGGGACCCAAGTGAAGTGTGTTTCTGGCCTGAGAATTCACCGGGTTTAATCCCATCACATGTGTGGAAGGAACGGAAGAAGCTACAGGAATATTATAAGAAGGAAGAGGCAAGCCTCCATGAAGAAATGGAAAGCTGCTGGTAGTAGTACCATTTTTTCCAATACCATATGAGTACAATACATCTGGTGCTGGCAATGTCATTACATTAGTATGCACTGCTAAATTAGACTGAGCTGGTTGGGTGGTTTTGAAAGTTCTTGAATTTATGACAGCTTCCCTAGGAACAACGGTAGCTGCTCCCTGCGGCAGTACTGGAGGAGGGTCAGATAGATAACCATTGACCAAACCAGAAAGACTAGTAGACATGTGTGGCGAAGCAGCAGAAATTGGAACTGCTGAAATTGTCAGCGGGGGTGGCGGTGGGGTGCCGTCCATCCTCGGTTCTGCAGCTGTTATAAAAGCTGGGTGAGTGTGAGGTGCAGACATGGAGATAAGCATGCCGGTGAGCTTGGCCGCTTCCATGCTGGAAGGAGATGCTATGCCCTGGTTGATCAGTGGAAGAGACTGTGACTGCGGAGGCTTGCCATGCCTTTTGTTTTTTGGTGCTACAGGTTTCTGGCCATATCCTGGACAACAAAACAAAAAAAAAGTTTACATGTATGACTGAGTCTACCTCTCTCTTACACACACACACAGAGCAAGTTACAGCCATTTCGACTTTTGGCAATCTGCCTATATGAACATAGCCCATATGACGAATTAATGTTCAATTTCGATTCAATTTCAATTTTCAATTACTGAAGATAAATTTACCAAGAAAAAATATGAAGGAAATAAATTTTAAAAAAAAATAAATCACTTACAGAACAAAATACAAGAAACTGAACAGAATGCTGCTAGAAATTAAAGGAAAATTGTATAGGGGAAATAATTGGTGAGGAAGCCAAACTGAAACTGGAAAAGAAAAACTATTTCTTTTAGGTCTGAATTCGGAGGCATCTCTGAGACAGTGATTTTATCTGTGCTTTTGTTTGAAAGATCTAAAATTTAACACACAATCTGGATTCCATGGTTTGTATTCAGGAGAGCAAGAGAGAGAGAGAGAAACACCCGTGTGTTACCGAGGCCTGAAAGGGGAGCAAAGAATAGTAACACTGTTCCCTGCCAAGCAGTCATAGAAAGCAACTAAGGAGGGTTGGGCATGGGGCTGGTTACCCCATCCTGTAAAAAATTTAAACCACAAAAAAACTTAAACAAATATGGACAAGTCAATTAAGGAAAATAAAACACAGCCATCCAAGACAGGGGAAGGTCCTCTAGCAGGGAGGCGTATGATGCAACCCAGAGAAAGCCGAAAGGAGTCTGTGTTACTGACTAACCTTCTTTCTTCTAGGAGAACTTCCAGATTTGGCACCTGGAATGTTTGGACATTAAACGAACAAGGGAAAGTGGCACAAGTAGCAGCAGAAATGAGGGAATATAAAATCGAGGTTCTAGGACTGTGTGAAACAAAGTGGAAGGGGGTAGACAAGAAGAAACTCATTACAGGTGAATTGGTGCTGTCCTCAGGACATGAAGACGAAAGTTCACACCACAGTGAAGGGGTAGCTCTTATGTTATCTAAAGAAGCACAGAAAGCACTCATTGAATGGGAAGCTGTTGGACCCAGAATAATAACAGCTACTTTTAAAACAGCTAATAAGAAAATAAATGTAAATGTCATTCAATGTTATGCACCAACTAATGACAAAGAAGAGTCTGTGAAAGAAGTATTTTATACTAGACTACAGGAAATTATCTGCCATCAATGGTACCTATACCTTGTATCGGTATGGCAGCTTGCGTACTCTGACAATCCCCAGAGCTATGCCATTGGGAGTTTTACTCCTGGTAGGTTCAACCAAGCTGGACTGGTCTGTGTGGGTAGGGGTCAGACAAAAGCTGGTACCCTGGTCCTCCAGGTTGGGGATTTTAGCATAGGGCTGACACCCCTGTCTATGTAAAAAAAACAATGAAGTTACGGAAAAAACAATAAATGAACAAACTTTGCTGCGGGATGGACATTCGGAGTCTGTGGTTCGTATGACTGTCAGTGGTGAAAGCCGAAAGGAAGCCACTGACATGAAAACGGATGTCCTGACCGCAAAACAGGATACAAGAATAGGATTTTGGAATGTCAAGACAATGAACGAGACAGGTAAACTAAGACAGGTCACGGCAGAAATGAGAAACTATAGGTTACACATTCTAGGGATAAGCGAGAGCAGATGGACAGGGGCAGGAAAAGTTAAAAAAGCAACAGGAGAAACAGTACTTTACTCTGGAAGAGAGGATGGACAGCACAATGAAGGCGTAGCCATTATTCTACAGAAAGGAATAGAAAGGACATTACTGGAATGGAAACCGATCAACAACAGACTGATAAGATTAAGATTGAGAGGGAGATTCACCATTACTACAATAATACAATGCTACGCACCAACGAATGATAGCGATGAGGAGGTCAAGGATGAATTCTATCAACAACTGCAGAAAGAAATGGAAGACACACCTAGATATGATCTTGTTATAGTAATGGGAGACCTCAATGCGAAAGTTGGTACACACAATACATATAATGAAAGAACAATGGGGAAATGCGGCAGCGGAACAGCAAACGAAAATGGGGATAAACTAATAAGTTTCTGTAGCATTAACAACCTGGTCATTGGAGGAACACTTTTCCCACATAAAGAAATTCACAAATTAACATGGGAATCACCAAATGGTCGGGACAGAAACCAGATAGACCACATCATGGTTAACAGTAGATGGAGACATGCATTACAAGATGTGAAGGTAGGAAGAGGTGCAGATGTGGGAAGTGATCACCATTTAGTAGTAGCAAAACTGAAAGTGAAACTAAGAAGGGCTGGACCAACTGTAACTACACAGAAAAGGTTTGACATCAGCAAATTGAAGGACTCTCTTACCAGAAAAGCTTTTGCGGCCGACATAAAGAAACAATATCAATTTGCCAAAAGTCAGGAAAAGACATTGACTGATGATATAGACCAGAATTTCAACACCATTTCAACAATATACAAGGAAAGCAGCAAATCATGCTTGGGATTCCAGGAAAGGAAGAAGCAAGACTGGATAACACCAGAAACATTAAACACGATAACGATAAGAAAAGAAATGAAAATAAAGAAAACAGAAGCGAAGTCCCCCAGGTTAAAGCAACTATATAGTGAACAGTACAGTCAGCTGGACAAGGAAGTTAAACGCCAAACCCGAGCCAACAAAAGGAATTTCCTAGACGATCTTGCAAGACAGGCAGAGGAGGCAGCACTGAGAAATGAACAAAGCACAGTATACAAAATAACTAAATTCATCAGCGGAAAACGAGGTGCAAACAATATTACATTAGTAAGAGATAAGCAAGGAAATCTCATCTCGACAGCAGAGGGACAGGAAACAAGATGGGCAGAGCACTTCAGAGAAACTCTGAACAAGGAACCACCAGAGACACAATTGAATGTTCCTGAAGCTGAAAACGATCTAGATGTAAATACAGACATTCCACAAAAAGAAGAAATCATCACAGCAATCAAAGGGTTAAAGAACGGCAAAGCTCCGGGCCATGATAACTTAAATGCAGAGCTATTTAAGACAGACCCTGAGCTAGCAGCAGAACTATTAGAACCACTATTTGCACAAGTCTGGAAAACGGGGACAACACCATCAGAGTGGAACAAAGGAATAATTGTCAAATTGCCCAAGAAGGGAGATCTTGCAGACTGCAATAATTGGAGAGGAATCACTCTTCTCTCAGTTCCCAGCAAAATACTAGGCAGGATAATTATACAGAGAATTTCAAAGGCAGTAGACCACAAACTGAGGAAAGAACAAGCAGGATTTAGAAAGAACAGAAGATGTGTAGATCATATATTCACTCTCAGGAACATTATAGAGCAGTGCTCAGAATGGCAAAGACAGCTTTACATTAACTTCGTTGATTTTGAAAAGGCTTTTGACAGCATACATAGGGACAGTTTATGGAAAATACTGAGGGCTTATGGAATTCCAAGCTGCATAGTGTCAATCATAAAAAGCCTCTATGCCAACTTTACGTGCAGTGTTGGGCAGAGCAACCTAACCTTTGAGGTGAAGACAGGAGTACGACAGGGATGCCCCTTATCAACCACTCTATTTTTAACAGTCATAGACTGGGTGATGCGACAGACAACAGAGGGCAGTCCAAGAGGAATAAGATGGACAACATTTTCTACATTGGAAGATCTGGAATATGCAGATGACATTGCACTACTAGCACATTCACATCAACACATCCAGGAAAAAACGGATAGACTTAATAAGTTTAGCCAGCAGGTGGGCTTGAACATCAATTTAAAGAAGTCTGAGGTCATGACGCTCAATGTGAGCAACCCTGAGCCCATATCGGTAAGGAATAAGGAATTGGTACAGACAGATACCTTCACATACCTAGGAAGCATAGTAACGCCAGACGGCGGGGCAGGCAAAGACATCAACATCAGAATGAATAAGGCAAGAACAGCCTTCTTTAGCCTAAACAACATCTGGAAGTCCTCCCAATACAGCACAAGCACAAAATTAAGATTATATCAGAGCTGTGTGCTTTCTGTGCTTCTCTATGGTGCAGAATGCTGGAGAGTTACAGAGAAGGAAATGTCGAAATTGTCCTCTTTTCACACAACATGCCTAAGAAAAATTCACCGAATCTTTTGGCCGAATACCATCACTAACCAAGATCTGCTTACTCGTAGCAAGCAAGAGGACATGCACACCATCATAGCTGGCAGACGCTGGAACTGGGTTGGTCATGTCCTCAGAAGAGACCCCGATGCCATCGCAAGAACAGCTATGCTTTGGACCCCTGAAGGAAAACGAAAAAGAGGCCGACCAAAAACAACCTGGCGGAGGATTGTGGAGGCTGAGATGCAAAGAATGAACCAGAGTTGGGGCACTGTACGAAGGATGGCCACCGACCGAGCAAAGTGGAATCAATTTGTTGTTGCCCTACAAGACGCCACTAGGCGTGATGGCCACTGACTGCTTTGATGGTCGGCGGCTAAGGATCAAAGAAGAAGACAGGAAATTATGGAAAAAGTAAAAAGAAGAGACATCACAATTTTGATAGGTGACATGAATGCAAAGATAGGTACAGTCAACACCGGCTTTGAAGAAGTCATTGGAAAACATGGGCTAGGAATAATGAATGAAAATGGGGAACTATTCTCAAACTTTTGTGCTTCAAATCAACTGGCTATAGGAGGAAGCATGTTTCCACATAAGAGAATACACAAGGCAACATGGATATCACCAGACCATAGAACAGAAAATCAGATTGATCATATATGCATAAACAAGAAGTTTAGATCATCATTGCAGGATGTAAAGGTATATAGAGGAGCAGATGTGGCATCAGATCACCACCTTCTGATAGCCAAAGTAAAAATGAAACTCAAGAGATATGCAACAATGCAAAATTATAGACAACAATTTAATGTAGGACATGTAAGAAATCAAGAAATAAGAGACAAATTTGCGGTCACAATATCCAACAAATTCCAAGTGCTCCAACAGCTGGATGATGTAGAGAATACAGAAGACTATTGGCAGCAAATCAAAACGGTATGGAATGAGACATGTGAAGAAATACTGGGGAAAAGGGAACGACAACAAAAAGCATGGATAACAACAGAAACCATCAATAAGATAAAAGACAGAAAAAACAAGAAAGCTGATTTAAACACAAGCAAAACCAGAAGTTCCAAAGCCAAGGCTCAAGAAGTGTACACAGAAGCAGACAAAGAAGTAAAAAGAAGTATCAAAAGAGACAAGAGGAAGTATATTGAGGAGTTGGCAAGAGAGGCAGAAGATACTGCAGCCAAAGGAAATATGAGAGAACTGTATAACAGCACAAAGAAGCTGACAGGGAAATACAAGCAAACAAGTTGCCTCATAAAAGACAAGAATGGAAAACTGCTCAGCAATATACAAGAGCAAATGAAGAGGTGGACAGAATATTTTGAGGACCTTCTCAATAGACCAGCTCCACAAAACCCCCCTGACATCCAGCCAGCAAAAGAAGAGCTACAAATTAACTGTGAAAGACCAACGAAGGAAGAAATAAAGAAAGTCATAAAGCTTCTAAGAGATGGAAAAGCGTCTGGACCTGATGGCATTCCAGCTGAGGCCATCAAAGCAGATATCGACACGGCTACAAAGATGTTATATAAATTACTTGGTAAAGTCTGGGAAAAGGAAGAGATACCAGCAGAATGGAAGGAAGGATATCTGGTTAAGTTGCCTAAGAAGGGAAATTTACAAGAGTGCACAAATTATAGAGGAATAATGTTACTATCAGTGCCAGGAAAAGTATTAAACAGGATTATCCTTGAGAGATTAAAAGAGTCCATAGACAAGAAATTGAGAGATGAACAAGCAGGTTTTCGACAAAACAGATCCTGTACAGACCAGATAGCCACTTTGAGAATAATAGTTGAACAAAGTCTGGAATGGAAGTCACCACTATACATTGGATTTGTGGACTACGAAAAGGCATTTGACAGTGTAGACAGAGAATCACTTTGGAAATTGATGAGGCATTATGGAGTTCCCCTGAAGATCATTAATTTAATAAAGAAAACATATGAAGACATGACATGCAGAGTTCTTCATGAAGGACAGCTTACAGAACCATTTGGGACAAGAACAGGAGTGCGACAAGGATGCCTATTGTCTCCATTTCTTTTCTTACTAGCAATAGACTGGGTTATGAGAACATCAACAACACACAACAGAAATGGAATCCAGTGGACTCTGACTAAGCAGTTGGATGATCTGGATTTTGCTGATGACTTGGCTCTTCTGTCCCATAACCGCAGGACAAATTGAAAACACTCGATGAGAGGTCACAGCAATTAGGTCTGAAAATACACAGGGAAAAGACAAAGTAATGAGAATAAATGCAGGTCATGATAACAGGGTTGAAGAAGCACCAATACAAGATGTAGAATTGTACACATATCTTGGCAGCAATATAGACAAAGTTGGAGGGACAGACAGTGATATCAAAATAAGAATACAAAAAGCAAGAGGAGCTTTCATTGCATTGGGAAATATATGGAGATCAAGATAAATCGGATCCAACACGAAAATAAGAATCTTCAACTCAAATGTGAAGTCAGTCCTATTGTATGGCTCTGAGACATGAAGAACAACAAAGACAACAACCAAAAGGCTAGACTTTCATAAATGGGTGCTTGTGTAGAATAGAGAGATTAAAATGGTATGACAGGGTTACCAATGTGGAACTGATGACTAGACAAGTGCCAGTGGAACAAGAGATGAGAAGAAGACGATGGCGATGGATAGGACACACATTGAGGAAACCTGTTGATAGCATTACAAGGCAGTCCTTGTTCTGGAACCCCCAGGGCAAGAGAGGCAGAGGTAGACCAAGAAGCACATGGAGAAGAGAGCTGGACACAGAGATGAAAATGATAAGGAGAACATGGAAAGAATGAGATGATGGCGCGTGACAGGAGGACTTTGCATGTGTTTGTTGAAGGCCTATGCTCCTTTGGGAGTGGAGGGTTATGAAATGAATGAAGAGAGAGAGAATGCTGGAAACGAATAGCAAAAGAAGTTACATGGAAACTGGAAAAGAATACCAAAAGACTAAGCCAAATGGCAGTTGGAAAAGAATGCCAAACGAGAATGCCAAATGGAAGCAAGAAAATAATGGCAAAATAGTAAGCCAAATGGAAGCTGGCAATGAATGCCAAAAGGCTATGCCAATTGGAAGCTGGAAAAGAATGCCAAAAAAGTAAGCCAAACAAAAGCTGGAAAAGAATGCCAACAGAGGAAACCAAAGGAACTGGCATCTCTCAAACATGATGGACTGCTCAAAACAGAAAACATTGGAGAGTAACAACTGTGGCCCTATGCTCCACAGGAATGAAAATAGATGATGATGACTGGAACAACCAAAGTACCTGCTGATCTGTCATCCTCTGAACCTGAACTGTCCAAATAATGGGCCTTCACTCTGTTTAACAATGTGACATCTGATACAGTCTGTGGATCTGCAGCCACAGCCACTGGCTGTGGAGGCATCATCAGAACGGGAGGTGGCTGTGGCTGCATCATCGGAGGTACAGGTGGCACCTGACCAATAATATGGCTCTGACCATGGTCCAGGGGCAGCCCAACCACAGACTGCAGCAATGGGCTGAGTGGTGGGCTGGATGTCTCTGAGCTGGGTGGGGAGCTTTCATTTGGCTGTGTGCACAAGTGTGAAGATGGCAGCAGGGTTATCTGACCTGGCTGAACTGAATAAGCAGCAGCAGGAAAGATGAATTGCTGCAGGTAAGGATGATTTAGATGTGCATACGGGTGAGGATAATATGATGGATAAAATGCTGCCGGTGTCTCGGTCAACAAGAGTCTGTTAGGATCAGCCATGCCATTAATATCTGCTGACCTGAAACAGTGAGATGCAAAAAGCAACAATATGAGGATCTTGCAGATGATAACAAGAGAATCTTACTTACTTAGTCGTTCCCCTTCTACCGTGAAGTGTAGAGGTTTGGAAGAGAGAGCGCCAGACTATCCTATCGGCTGTCTTCCTCCTGGCCTGGTTCCATTCTAGTCCTCGGTCCTTCAAAGATTGTCTAATGTTGTCCTCCCAGCTGACTCTGGGTCATCCTGGGGGTCTGGATCCCTGGCTCTTTGTTTCCCATGCTAGTCGTGGTAGCCGATCTTCTCCCATTCTGCAGACATGGCCAAACTATCTTAGTTGGGACTGTTCTACTTGGGTCTGCAGGTGGTGGGATTTTAGGCCTTGACGTATCGTCTGGTTGCGGACCATGGCTCTTCTTGTTACTTCAACCACCTTCCTCAGATACCTCATTTCTGAGGTTTGGATCTGGCTTTTGTGGGTTGTAGTCATTGCCCATGACTCACATCCATATGTCAAGACTGGGACATTGGTGGAGCGGTATACAACTGTCTTTGTTTTCTTACCAACCTCTCTCTCTTGCTGAGGAATCCTTGATTTATGGCCTGAAAAAGTCTCCCAGCTGCTGCTTTTCGAGTGGCCAACTCTTCTTTGATGCCTCCCTTTCGGTCTATAATAGCTCAGAGGTATTTAAAGTGGTCGACCTGCTCCAGGACCTGTTCTCCCAGCTTAATCTGATGTCTTCTTTCTTCTTGTGATATCACCATGGATTTTGTTTTAGAGCTGCTTATGACCATCCCTCTCTTCTCCAGCTCTTCCCTCCAGACTTGCAGGTTGGATTGGAGATGTGCCTCTGATTTAGCAATCAGGGCAACATCATCAGCAAATGCCAGCTCTGAAATAAGACCTGTCTCATCTTCCAGTACCCCACTGAATACTTTCTTGTTCCCTCCTTACATGCCTTGATGACATCGTCCATGAGGAGTATGAAAAGATAAGGTGACAGGATATCACCTTGTCTTACACCAGTGGTGGTCATGAACTCTTCTGACTTATGGTTTGCTGTCCTCAGATAATTTCTGCAAGACTTGTAGAAGCTCCGTATAGCATGAATCAGAGGTGCTGGAATGTTCTTCCTTGCCAAACAGTCCCAAAGTTTGCTCCAGGGGACCCTGTGAAACGTCTTTTCTAGATCTATGAAACAAAGATGGATCTCACTCTTATACTCAAGGGCCTTTTCACTCAGCTGTCTGTGAAGATTAGGTCTTGAGTACTTCGGTTTGCTCGAAATCCACACTGGACCTCATCCAATTGTGGCTCAGCTAGGCGTCGGAGTCTCTGCTCTAGGATTCAAGAGTAGATTTTACCATGGACACTGAGAAGGGATATGCCTCTATGGTTTCCACATTGTCGATTGTCACCCTTTTTGAAAATTGGTGTTATGATGGCAATCTCCTAATCCTTTGGTATGGTCTTGTTGCACCATGCTGCCTGTAGGACCCTTAAGAGTAATAGGTTGCCTGACGCTCCCATGTACTTAATCATTTCTGGTGTTATACCATCATGCCCTGCTGATTTGCCCATCTTGATTTTCTCTAGTGCTGGCTTAAGTTCTTCCATCTTTATGTCATCTTCACCATCATTGGTTTTCTCTTCTGTGCTAGTGGTTACCATTTCTGATGCTTCCCCATGCTCACCATCCAGGAGTTCTGAGAAATATTCTTTCCATCTTTCCATTACTTCCTTCTGGGGCAGTAAGCAATTTGCCTTACTTGTCCTTTATAAATTTGAGAGGGCATTGTTTTTCCTTCCCCATGTTCTTTAGGGTCTTATAGAACAATTTCTGGTTTTCTTGCGCATCCTTTTCTAGCTTTTCTCCAAATTCTTCCCAGGACTTCTGTTTTGCTGCTAGCACCTTGTTCTTTGCTTCTGTTCTGAGTGTCACATATTCTCTATATGTCTCCATTTGTCCTGTTGTGTTTTTAGCTCCAAAGTATTTTTTCCATGCCATTTTCTTCTCTCTTATTTTCTCTTTGACTTCCTCTGTCCACCAAGGTGTCCTCTTTCTCTTGTTCCCAAGTCAGACTTCACCACATGCTTCTGCAGCAGCTGTCTTTATGATGTCCTTGAATTTAAGCCAGAGGGTTTCCAAGTCATCAGGTTATTCTTCTGTGTTGCTCACTGCTGTAGCAATAAGCCCCTGATATCTGGTCTTAATTTCTGGCTCTCTCAGCTTGTAGGTCTTAATGCTCATTTCTCCCGTTCGTTTACTTAGTTTCTTTACTTAGTTGGGCAGTTCCTAGGCTGAGCAACTCTTTCAGTTGTTCTTTTGACTGTAAGCAGGTAGTGATCACTTCCAATCTCTGGCCTCCTCCAGACTCTAGCATCCCAGACATATTTAAATGAGCTCCTCCTAACAATGGCATAGTCGATCACTGACTTCTCATTCTTTGTTGGTTCACATCTAGTGTATGCGCTTATGGGGGAACTTTGTGTTTGTAACGATCAGATTCTGCTCACTGCAGAATCTAAGGAGTCACTTTCCATTGTCATTGAGAGTATCTTCTCCATATCTTCCGATAACTCCACCCCATCTAGCATGGTCATTTCCAACTCTAGCACTGAAATCTCCGAGCATGATAATTTCATCTAGGCAGTCATCCACTGTCCTTTGAAGCAGCTCGAAGAATTCCTCCTTGACCTCTGCTCTCTCATCCTCATTTGGCCCATACACTATGACCAGGTGACTATGGTTTCTCCTTCTTTTAGTTTTACAACCATAATGCGCTCCGAGACAAAGTTCCATCCCTTGATACTATCTTTTTAGTTTTTGGCCACAATGCAACCCACGCCCCCTTTAGCTCTTTCAGATGTGGGTACACCACTGTAGAGCAGCGTGTTGCCATCGAGATCCATGACTCCTTGACCTTTTTTCTTTGTTTCCGTTATAACCAGGATTTCTATACTGTTCAAAAAAAGAAACGCATAGCTATCCGATGGCTCGTTTTTATGAGTTTGTAAGTAAAATTTGGTGCTAGGGTATATAAACACCAGCCTAAAATGTTCTTTATAGTGTCAAATGCACGTGTTGACCTGAATTGCATCCGTTTTTGTAATCGTTACAACGCAGTGGTCAATAGTGTTTATGACGCAATTTTTGACCACAGCTCATGTTGCGCGCACGTGAAAGCAACAAAATTTGGGGTGAACACTATTCACTGACTACGCAACTCAAACCCTATAAAAGGATAACGCTACACACAAAAATTCAGTTCATTTTCAAGCAGACATTTATGGCATCTCTATCGATAAATTTAAGGAACATTGCTATTGGCCGACTGCATGCAGGCGAAAGTCAAAGTCAGGTTGCCAGGCATCTAAACGTGCATCAGAGTACCATCAGTCGACTTTGGCACCGGTTCCAAGCCACTGGCTCAGTTGAAGACCGGCATCGCAGTGGACGACCCAGAGTGACAACAGCAGCGGAGGATCGCTTTATTCGGCTTCGTCACCCCAGAGACAGGTTTACAATAGCTTCCTAAACTGCCCATTCATTGCCTGCAGGACGTCATGTGTCTGATCAAACTGTCCGGAATAGACTGCATGACGCTGGACTTTGGGCACAAGGACCTCACCGAGGACCTGTCCTTACGCGCCGCCATCGCCAAAATAGACTTCTTTGGGCCAACCAGCATCGTCCCTGGGCAGCTGACAATCAATGGAGACGTGTCTGGTTTAGTGACGAATCTTTCTTTTTGTTGCAGCGTCATGATAGACGGCGTAGGATCTACCATAGGCGAAATGAACGTTTTGCCCAAAATTGCGTTGATGAAGCTCCGCCGCACGGTGGTGGAGGTGCAATGGTGTGGGGAATGATCAGTCACAACGGAAAAGGTCAACTGGTGCACATTGAAGGAGGCTTGAATGCGCAACGATACGTCAATGAAATTCTTCGACCCCATGTCCTTCCACTTTTGGCTGCCCAAAGGTCTGTGTTTCAACAGGACAATGCCAGACCCCATTGTGCACGGTTGACCATGCAGTTCCTGACTGCCAACAACATTCTCACCCTTCCCTGGCCATCCCTGTCTCCAGACATGAGTCCGATTGAGCACCTGTGGGATGAGCTGCATAGATGTGTTTGTCGCCGAGACGTTGCTCCAGTCAATCATCATGATCTGTTCCAGGCACTCCAGGAAGAGTGGGCAGCCATCCCACAGGCCCACATCAGACGTCTGATCGCATCCATGCCCAGGAGATGCCAGTCGCTGATCGATGCAAGAGGAGGCCACACACCATACTAATGGGAAAGCCCGTACGCCAAAAAACTCTGGTGACCCAGATGCAAAACAACTGTCAATTGATTGGTTGAACTCTAAGGTATTTGTGTGCAATTTGAACAATTAACTCATTAAATTAAAACAGTTATTGAATGTCAAAATTATGGCTATGTGTGTGCCTTCAGTAGCTATGCGTTTCTTTTTTTTTGAAGAGTATAGTTTTGCTTTTCTCATCTCTTCCACCAGCTCCTCTTCTTTCCCATTTATACTTCAAGTTCCAAGTTCCGTAAGTCGTAGTCTGTTCCAGTTCGTCGCCCTTAGAATCAGTCCGGTTTTCCTCTCTTGTAGTTCTCGTAATCAAAAGTTTAAGCAAACGACCTCCATGCAGGCTGCCCTCCTCCTTTTTCAGCCAGGCTTGGGAATCTTATAAGAGAATCTTATAAATAATAATTATGGGAAATCTTATAATGATCATACAGAATTATAAACAGTAATGATGAAGAATTGTATGGATGATACTACAATGACAGGGAATCAAATCTAACAGCAGATAATGATGGGGAATCAAATCTGGTTTGGTTTTAAGGACTATCCCCATTGACCACGGACTACTCCATCAGTGCTCCGATCTCCTCCCTTAGATCACACAAGGAGGATCTCAGCACAGTGCATGAACTCCATAGCACCGGCGAGAATCCCAATGTGTGTATATAGGAATCACACATTCTATAAATATTTTGTGGTAGGTAGATTTCTAATTTTTACCAGGGCAGCGACCTGATAGGATTACTCTTTTTACGATTTCTAGCTGCCGTGGGATTTTTAACGTGCGCAACTTGCACACAGGACCTCCTATTTTTTCGCCCTTATCTGAGAAGGCTAGGCATCCGATCTCACTAACCAGAAGACCATGGGGGAGTATGACATTATTAGGACCACTGGTTCTGAAAAAATTTTCCATAAAATATATTCCCCCTCAACTGGAAATCGAACCTGGTACCTCTAGAATTCAAGGTGGACGCCTTACCTCTTAGCCACTCCGACCCCAACGAATCAAATCTAACAGCAGACAATGATGGGCAATCAAAAGTAACAGCAGACAATGATGGGCAATCAAATCTAACAGCAGACAATGATGGGCAATCAAATCTAACAGCAGACAATGATGTGCAATCAAATCTAACAGCAGACAATGATGGGCAATCAAATCTAACAGCAGACAATGATGGGCAATCAAATCTAACAGCAGACAATGATGAGGAATCAAATCTAACAGCAGACAATAATTGGGAATCAAATCTAACAGCAGACAATAACACTGAATCAAATCTAACACAGACAATAACACTGAATCAAATCTAACACAGACAATAACACTGAATCAGATCTAACAGCAGACAATAACACTGAATCAGATCTAACAGCAGACAATAACACTGAATTCAATCTAACAATAAGCAATGATGTGGAATCAAATCTAACAGCAGCTAAAGTTAGGGAATCAAATGTAACAACAGACAATGATGGGGAATCAAATCTAACAACAGATTATGACAGGTAATCAAATATAACAATCAGACAATAACACTGAATCAGATCTAAAAGCAGACAATAACACTGAATCAAATCTAACAGCAGGCAATAACACTGAATCAAATCTAACAGCAGACAATGATGGGGAATCAAATCTAACAACAGATTAATATGGGGAAACAAATCTAACAACAGACAATGACTCCCAATTCTTTCTTCTCATTGCTTGTACATTGTCCATGTTCTTACACCATACAATAATGAAGAATATATATAGCATTTGATGATTCCCAGTTTGAATTTATGAGTTAGTTGTTTAGATGTCAGTATTGTTTATTCATTAGATAAAGTGAGGATACAACAATTTAAAAATAAGGAGTGACTTTTCAATCACCCTGTTGATAGTGGAACAAACAAAATTACCTGATCTGGCTCAGCCTAGATTTTAAATTGACTTGAACTTCAGGCGGTAGACCAGCTTTATCCAAGTCTTCTTTGCTCAAGTGAATAATCTGACAGAAACAAATGTGCATTAGGCAGGCAGACGCTCTATATACAGGTCAGAATCCTTTTATCCGAACACCCGAAAACTCAAATATTTTCTACATCAATAGTTTCTTTGGGCGACTTTTGGGTGATTTTTTAATCATATTTTGAGCGACTTTTGAAAACCGTTTGGGTGACCTTAGGCTATTATGGGTGACTTTTCTAACGGATTTGGGCAACATATGGAAACCGAAAAAATCCAGTTTATGAAACAGTTGTCCCCAAAGATTTTGGATAAAATAATACACACCTGTACTGAATATACTCAATCCTCCTTACGTACAATTACTTTAGTTACTAGCTAACAGTAAGTCCAACTTACCACTGATCCAGAAACTAACCCTGAAGACATACAGTTAATATGACATCATCAATACATATTCCCCTTCAAGTTCATGGCGGTTTCTCATGCTCCCTCGGATGTGTTGGTTGTACAAGGCACTAATATAAGGTTAAGCATGGGGGGGGGGGGGGGGGAGGGGGGGGGGGCTATTTACGATTAAAAAACTGCTACAGAAATCACTGCTGTAAGAGCACATGAATGTTTTAATGCAGGTCTTCTGCTAGGTCAAGGGTCGGGAACCCGCAGCTCGTGAGCCGCATGCAGCTCTTTGAGCCATCTCATGTGGCTCTCGGATCTCTACTATTTAACTCTTAGTGAATGGGGGATACCATGCGATTTTTTTTCCATCGCCTCTTCAATTTGTTAAAATGGAGACAAAATTAAATATCTGGCTCGTCACGGAAAGGTTCCCGACCCCTGTGCTAGGGGAACAGGTGAAGCGGCTGCTCCATGCTACTGGGGGGGGGGGGGGGAAAGAGAAACAAAATGAATTAATATACATTGCAAGATTCTGACTTGTGAGTCAGCTGATCTGATTTCAACAGGCACCTGTGTCAGGCTTGCCCTCCACCCAGCCTTGAACGTATTGGTCACGTGCCTTGGAAGATGCATTTCAAAAGTGAAGAGCAGAATAGCTCAGGCAAAAGCAGCATTCTATAAAATGAAGATTATTTTATACAATTCTTTGTCATTGGAAGTAAGAAAGAGAGTTCTTCATTGTTATATAGAACCAATCCTGACACATGGGAGTGAGTCATGGACAATTAGTAAACAAGTAGAGAAAGCACTAGAGGTCACAGAGATGTGGTTTTACAGAAGAATGTTAAAAATACCACGGACAGCCAAAGAGTAATGAGAATGTCCTGAAAGAGGCCAATGCGCAAAGGAAACTTATTTCACAAGTTAAAAAGAAGTAATCCACTTTTTTGGGCATGTTATGAGAAGAGGAAAGCTGGAATATATCATAACAACAGATAAGATTGAAGGAAAAAGAGATAGGGGAAGACAAAGAGGGCAAATACTGGACACTTTGGCATCGTGGCACGAAATGAAGTAAATAGCAGAATTGATAAATTGTACTGGAGACAGGAAGTTGTGGAGAGACATGATCTCCTACGTTACTAGGCATGGTACTTGGAGAAGAAGCCTTGAGCCTAGGAGAAAGCACAACTAGCCAAAAATTTGGTGGTGGGGAATGAGCACTGTGAACCCTACCTTACATATCTCGGGAAGATGCAAACCCCCCCCCCCCAATGCTAGGACTGTGTAATTCTGGCATCTACCCAGGGTGGGTAGGAAATCCACTGGCACTCAAGTATTACAATGCCAAGATAATGAGACAGTACACACCCCAGCATTGCAATGCCAAGATAATGAGAAAGTTCACACAACAGCATTGCAATGCCAAGATAATGACAAAGTTCACACCACAGCATTGCAATGCCAAGATAATGACAAAGTTCACACCACAGCACTGCAATGCCAAGATAATGACAAAGTTCACACCACAGCATTGCAATGCCAAGATAATGACAAAGTTCACACCACAGTATTGCAATGCCAAGATAATGACAAGTTCACACCACAGCATTGCAATGCCAAGATGATAACAAAGTTATGCCAGGTTGGTTCACAGTCCTTGCCAGAAACACCACTACCGTCTGTCACATGTGTTGAAGAAGTTCCTACACTCCAAGGTCCGGAACTAGACAAGTGCCAGTGGAACAAGAGCTGAGAAGAAGACGCTGGTGATGGATAGGACACACATTGAGGAAACCTGTTGATAGCATTACAAGGCAGTCCTTGTTCTGGAATCCACAGGGAAAGAAAGGCAGAGGTAAACCAAAAAACACATGGGGAAGAGAGCTGGATACAGAGGTGAAAATGATGAGGAAAACATGGAAAGAACTTGAGCGGATGGCACAGGACAGGAAGACTTGGTATGTGTTTGTTGAAGGCCTATGCTCCCTGGGGACCTAAGGGTATTGATTGATTGAAGGTCCGGCACCTACCTGATAAAATGGATAACCCTTCAGGTTGTCATAGTACTCATCAAGACCAAGCGCATGCAACAGCTGGAATGTCTGATGATCTGCGATATGAGATGGAGGGAGTATGCCAACTCCAGGGATGGTCATATGGTTGCCTTTCATAGCCTCTGTAGTCGAGCAGCTGCGCCTGCCATCAGCAAGGGAGGTTGACGACGAAGGAGAGGATGTGCGAGAGCTGACTGGAGAACTGGTGGTGGAGGAGGACACCTGTGATGGTTCAGAGGAGTGAGCATGGAGGTTCATATTTGAATACGGCAGCATCACTCTGTCAGGAGGAAAGAAGAAAGACAACGTTAATAACTGTTCCAAATGAAAACCAGACGACATTTAGACAAACATTCAGGCCTTCTGAGGGCTTTTGTGTTCCCAGGCTATTGTGAGGCCCCCTCGTTTGGGAAGAGGGGTACAAAATGGGTTAATCATGCATCCTCGGCTGAGGTGCGGCCCACATCCATGAGGTGAGACTTGGGCCCAATGGCCCTGCTGGTCCCTATCTCGTAGGGCCTGCCTATATGATGTGGGTTAATATGTATATCTGTGAAAATGTGGGTTAAAAAAAAAAATTGATTTTTTATAAATATCAAATTCCTATTTGGACTGTGTAGTTTCCAGGGGTCTCCGCAAAGACAAAGACAACTGCTACCTCTGGCAGGTCATAAGGTATAACTAACTCGAGGATGTGCCTGGGGCTAGTATCTAACTGCTGCAGAATCAACCACTACTAAAGCACATGGGCTCTGATGCAGACTTCAAGCAAGAGGTCAGTTGCATGCTCCATAAGGAGCCACAATCAAAATGATGACAATATCTTTAAATGCACATAACAACACCTAGCATTGAAAAACTGACGGCTGGTGTAAAGACAAAGCATCATCATCATCATCTCAACCCATAACCCGTCATATAAAAAGTTTGTTGTATTGATTCAAAGTCAGACAGGTAAGCTAGTAAACTTCAAGCATTTACTGAAAAAATTCAAGAGGCTGCTGTAAAATTGGAAGATAACGCAATAAAAATAAATAAATAATAAAAATAAAAATGTGTATGAAGTTAAGTTTTACAATTAAACCATACACCAAAAACACAAACATCTTTTGGAATCTAACCCTTCGCCAGCCTTAGTTACAAACAGGAGACAAAGATGAGAAATACAGATGGGCTAAGGAGTTTTACAATTAAACCATACACCAAAAACACAAACATCTTTTGGAATCTAACCCTTCGCCAGCCTTAGTTACAAACAGGAGACAAAGATGAGAAATACAGATGGGCTAAGGAGTTTTACAATTAAACCATACACCAAAAACACAAACATCTTTTGGAATCTAACCCTTCGCCAGCCTTAGTTACAAACAGGAGACAAAGATGAGAAATACAGATGGGCTAAGGAGTTTTACAATTAAACCATACACCAAAAACACAAACATCTTTTGGAATCTAACCCTTCGCCAGCCTTAGTTACAAACAGGAGACGAAGATGAGAAATACAGATGGGCTAAGGAGTTTTACAATTAAACCATACACCAAAAACACAAACATCTTTTGGGATCTAACCCTTCGCCAGCCTTAGTTACAAACAGGAGACGAAGATGAGAAATACAGATGGGCTAAGGAGTTTTACAATTAAACCATACACCAAAAACACAAACATCTTTTGGGATCTAACCCTTCGCCAGCCTTAGTTACAAACAGGAGACGAAGATGAGAAATACAGATGGGCTAAGGAGTTTTACAATTAAACCATACACCAAAAAACACAAACATCTTTTGGGATCTAACCCTTCGCCAGCCTTAGTTACAAACAGGAGACGAAGATGAGAAATACAGATGGGCTAAGGAGTTTTACAATTAAACCATACACCAAAAACACAAACATCTTTTGGGATCTAACCCTTCGCCAGCCTTAGTTACAAACAGGAGACGAAGATGAGAAATACAGATGGGCTAAGGAGTTTTACAATTAAACCATACACCAAAAACACAAACATCTTTTGGGATCTAACCCTTCGCCAGCCTTAGTTACAAACAGGAGACAAAGATGAGAAATACAGATGGGCTAAGGAGTTTTACAATTAAACCATACACCAAAAACACAAACATCTTTTGGAATCTAACCCTTCGCCAGCCTTAGTTACAAACAGGAGACGAAGATGAGAAATACAGATGGGCTAAGGAGTTTTACAATTAAACCATACACCAAAAACACAAACATCTTTTGGAATCTAACCCTTCGCCAGCCTTAGTTACAAACAGGAGACGAAGATGAGAAATACAGATGGGCTAAGGAGTTTTACAATTAAACCATACACCAAAAACACAAACATCTTTTGGGATCTAACCCTTCGCCAGCCTTAGTTACAAACAGGAGACGAAGATGAGAAATACAGATGGGCTAAGGAGTTTTACAATTAAACCATACACCAAAAAACACAAACATCTTTTGGGATCTAACCCTTCGCCAGCCTTAGTTACAAACAGGAGACGAAGATGAGAAATACAGATGGGCTAAGGAGTTTTACAATTAAACCATACACCAAAAACACAAACATCTTTTGGGATCTAACCCTTCGCCAGCCTTAGTTACAAACAGGAGACGAAGATGAGAAATACAGATGGGCTAAGGATTCACCAGTTAGTACAGAGAGCCTTATTGACTTGCATTTTTTAGATTTCACGTCAGGTCTTTCTATTTTATGATTTTTTCGTTTCCTTTTCTTTGTTGCTTTGTTGTTGTTCGTGAGATTCTTTACATTGACATTTCTTTCTTTCCTGTTCAGTATTTTTTCTTGCTTATTTAGTGGGTTTTTTTTTTTTGCGTCGTGCTAACCATTTCCTCATCAACTTTCTGTGTCAACTCAAATGTCAAGTCAGTCCTATTGTATGGATCTGAAACACAGAGAACAATAAAAAAAAAAACAACTAAAAAGCTATAGGCTTTCATAAATGGGTGCTTGTGTAGAATAGTAGGATTGAAATGATATGACTGGGTCACGAATGTGGAACTGATGACAAGAACCAGACAAATGCCAATGGAACAAATAAGAAGAAGCTGGCGATGGATAGGACACACTTTGAGGAAACCACTTTACAGCATTACAAGGCAGTTTCTGTTCTGGAATACCCAGGGAAAGAGAGGCACATGTAGACCAAAAAAAACACAAGGAGAAGAGAACTGGAGGCAGAAGTGAAAATGATGAGGAAGATGTGGAAAGAACTTGTGCTGACGGCACGACTTAGCATGTATTTGTTGATGGCCTATGCTCCTTGGGGAGCTAAAGGGTATTGGCTGATTGAACTTTCTGTGCCACTCACCTAATCTGTTTATATTCCCCTATTTTTTCAATGTGTTGGCTGTGTTCCTTGTTGTTGTCTCTTAACCCATCTATATTTCTCATCTCTAACACCTCCTTGTGACAGTGGCTGCCATATTTCAGTGTACAACTGACTCCATATGAATCTGGATATGGCTTTTTTAATTTTAAGAACTTTAGTGAATGTGTTTAACACAAAAAAAAAAAAAAAAAAAAAACTTCTGTTAAACTGCCCTCAAAATTATCCACATTCACATCGGTAGACTCATTTTTCTTCTGTTTAATATCTCCACTATAAACAGTTCTCTTGCTATTTAATTTTACATGGGGTTTCATCTTTCATTTACAAAATATAAAAAAATACATTCATGCAAGAATCTTGACATTATTATTTTCCCTACAAAAGCCAAAAAAATTAGTGTGTTCACACACATTAAAATTAATATATTTTTTTCTCTGCCATTTTCTCATTACGTTCATCATGTACTACTGCTCAGTTTTTTTCTCTTGTCTTGGTTTATGATTTGTCTGCATATTTCTATTATTTTGGTAACTTTACAGTGGGTAATTATCTAACAAAGAAAAGTGACACCTGTCATTTGTTCTAGTATATCTCCCTTTACATTCTATCTTTACCACAAGCAAATAAATAAATTCTATTCCGTCATCTGCCTATTCTCAACTCTGATCCTGTAACCCGTGAATTGTTCCAGGATCCCCCTCTGGTGACATATCGCAGGGATAAGAATTTCAAGGACATTCTCGTACACAGCCGTTTGACCATATTTTGGTACACAGTCTTGTCACCGCCCAAGATGTTGTACGTGTTCGCATGTGCTCCAGACTCCGACTGTTTCATTTCCGAAGGGCAATTTTATTATTAGAGAGTCATTTACATGTGAATCTAGGAATCTTATTTATGCCATTATCTGTAAAAGATGCAACATTACCTATATTGATGAAACTGGTAGACGTTTGGCAGATAGATTCCGCGAGCACTTAAATGACATTTATCACAGAGAACCGAAACCTGTGGCTCTTCATTTCAATAGCCCAGACCAGTGGTGGCCAAGCTAAGGTAGGCCGAGGGCCAGATTATGGTAAAGGGAAACACCCGAGGGCCAGACCTATAAAATCCTAAAAAAATAACGTTCTGATATTTAGTTTTACATATATAAGGAACCACGTACAGAAAGCAACGCCAAACTACTGTACTGCACATCTGCCAAGACATGTATACCAGTCTTCGAATTGAAATTACTGTAAAAAAACAAAACATATAATGAATCTGTTGTTTTAATTTGTTTTGTAATTTGTAATATGACATGTAATTATTTATTTCAAACATACATTTGTGTGTTATTTCATTGTGAAGTGTGTGGCTTCAATCAACAATAAGAGGCCGGCCAAAAAAGGTTGGCGGGCTGGTCAAAACTGGTTGGCGGGCCGGATCTGGCCCGCGGGCCGTAGTTTGGCCACCGCTGGCCCAGACCATTCCGGGCCCTGTGACATCCAGGTAACCGGTTTACGCTCCTGCTCCGTATTTACTTGCTTTATTATTGCTCTTCATTTGTGTTAATATATATTATGTGTATGCAGTGTCTATATTTCTTGTCCTTGTTGCCTGTTTGTAACTGTGGCTGATGAAGGGTGAAAGCCGAAACGTCCGTTGTTTCCTGTGTACCGTTAATTTGTAAAACTGACTCAATACATTTTTATTTGTTTATATATATATATATATTCACCACAGCACACTTGGTTTTGATTTTAAGGACAAACTTCACTGCACACAAACAACTGCATCAGTGCTCCGATCTCCTCCCTTAGATCACATAAGGAGGATCTCAGCACAGTGCATGAACTCTGTAGCCCCGACAAGGATCCCTATGTGTGTATCCAGGCATCATACATTCTATACATATTTTTGTGGTGGGTAGGTTTTTCCTAATTTTTGTAAATTTTGCCAGGGCAGCGGCCATATGGCCTACTCTTTACGATTTCCAACTGCCGAGGGATTTTTAACATGCACAACTTGCACACAGGACCTCCTCATTTTTTGCCCCTATCTGAGAAGGCTAGGCATTCGATCTCAGTACCCAAGAGATCAGGGGGTAGTGTGACATTATTAGGACCCACTGCATATTCTTCTTCATCTTTGATCCTTAGCAGCCGGCTGTCATAGCAATCAGTGGCCATCACCGTTGGTGGCGTCTTGTAGTGCAGCAACAAACTGCTTCCACTTTGCTCTGTCAGTGGCCATCATTCGTGCAGTGCCCCAGTTCTGATTCATTCTTTGCATCTCAGCCTCTGCAGTTCTCCAACAAGTTGGTTTTGGTCAGGTTCACTTTCTCTTTCCTTCAGGGGTCCATAGCATAGCTGTTCTTGTGATGGCTTCAGGGTGTCTGCTGAGGACGTGGCCTACCCAACTTCAGTGTCTGCCAGCTATGATGGTGTGCATGTCCTCTTGGTTGCTCCGAGTAAGCAGTTTTTGGTTGGTGATGGTTTTCAGCCAAAAGATTTGGAGAATTTTCCTTAGGCAGATTGTGTGGAAAGGGGACAATTTTGACATTTCCTTCTCAGTTACTCTCCAGCATTCCGCACCACAGAAAGTACACAGCTCTCATATAATCTTAATTTGATGTTTGTGCTGTACTGAGAGGACTTCCAGATCTTGCTGAGACTAGCAAAGGCTGTTCTGGCTTTGATCATTCTGTTGTTATGTCTTTGCTTGTTCCTCCGTCTGGTGTTACTATGCATCCTAAGTATGTAAATGTGTCTGTCTGTTACAGCTTCTGGTTCCTTATTGTTATGGGCTCAGGACTGCCCACACTGCATATTACAAAGCTTTAACTCAGGCTTCCTGTGAAGGGACCAACTGTACAGGTGGCTCTATGCTCCATTAGAAGAATAAAAAAAAGGAACCCAGAAGGAGTTTTCTCTTACACCATCATATTAACTTTACCAAAAGTTGTAGTGGGAGCCACGGTAGCATAGTGGTTACTGCACTGGCTTCCTAGCTCAGTGGGCCATAGTTCAATCCCCAGATGAGGTGGGATTTTTGTAAGGCATCAAACGGCTCCTGGGTCGACCCAGCCCCAATTGGGTACCAGAGCAACTTCTGGGAAGGTTAAGGTGGCCGGTGTGATGCTGACCACATCACCCCTAGTGTGCCGATGGTCGAGAAAATACGGGCCTATAGCACGTTTCACTAGCTTTGCCCTCAAACAAATGTAATTATCTGATTAACCGTCCAACGTATTAATGCCATTTTTTGCATACGATGTTATATTGGGTTAGATCCAACAAATATATACTTTATATCTGTGCATCTTGTCTAGTTCCCATAAACGGATGAAATCCTTTGATCTTTGTCGGCATACTAATTATTGTGTATCGAGAAAAGAAATTTTACCACTTCATGCACAGATTCTGTGAATTGATTAGGCATAGGCGTGTCTACTATTACAATAATGTGGCCATCACGTTTGCATATGAATACCTGTTGAAGCTGATTTCTTAAATGATCTGCATGCGAGATACTCGTGACATTGTTTGTCATTGACATTTAATGCGCTACCAAACTGGTCCTTCCTTGATCTAATTATTTCAATAGGTATCACCTCTTTGCGGTTCATAAATATCATAATGGAACGTTGCTCCTCTAATGTGCTTGTAAATAACGGTAAGGTCATCTTTAAAGAAATTAAACTTCATCCGAATCATAATCAGATGTCTCTGAGAATTTGATAATCAATCTCGGCTGAATGAAGGACAAACCATCATTCTTCCAATATTCCTCTTCCTCTTGTAACACATGGTTCTCACATTTCTTCCAATAATCCCTGGCTATATTGGACATGGCGGCTTTTATAAGTATTTCAACATCTTTTAATTTGAACGTTCTATTTTCTGTTTCTACCTGTTCCTTGATTTTAGCCCATACTAGTTCTATTGGGTTTAAGTGAGAATGGTAAGGAGGCAATTTTAAACATCTGTGACCATGTTCATGGATTGCCTTGTCTATGTGAAATATCTTTGTATGCTGTGTCTTTTTTACAATTCCAAGTAATTCAGGCTTCAGGGACATTTCGTTGAATGGAATGTTGTTTTTGGTCGGCCAAATCTTTATTACATCTTTAGTACTTGATGAATTAGGAACTTTATCTTCTGGTGCCACAACGTTGTGATATGAAGCATTGTCCATTATCAAACACAACGGTCTATCCAAGGAAGGAAGTACATGATTCACAATCCAATCTTGAAATATCTTGCCATTCATCTCTGTATGATAATCCCTATTATCTGTAGATTTTGAAACAAATGTGAGTTCAGTATTATGCATGTGCAATTATTAGGCGCTGTCCTTTGCTGCTTGGTACTAGTCTCTTAGTTGTCCCATCAGATGATTGCCATTCTCGTTCATTACTGTGTGTGACGAAAGTACTGAGATTCTGTCTTTCAAATGGCCCATGTCTTTTTCTCCTTGCATTTTGTTCACTATTTTTGGAGGGATTACAGAAAAATCCTTCTCCATGTTTCTTCTCCTTCTATTATTTACGTTTTTTTTCAGATGTTGATGTATCACGAGGAGGTTTGAAACTATGTGTTTAGAATGTGTGGTGTAGGGAATTAGAAAGTATTATTCTTGGATTAAGATTATAGATGCATAGTTCAGGATTGGCACCAGATGGTGTCTTGGTTCTTTTTTAAAAAGATATTGCTGAGGCCATATACAATTTTCGGAGTTAAAATTATTTGCGGCCATTTTTGCTTCATTTCCGCAGTATAGGGTAGGACCAATTCCCTGGTTCTTTGTCTGCGGGGGATCAATTCTCTGTCAGAAATTTCTTACCACTCTTGTTCTTAATTTGTTTGAAATGTTTTGTGGAATTGTTGCTGTTAAGATCCAGGTTTTGTTCGCGCATATTGACGTCATGGAAGTGATCGCGTTTTTGATTTTCTTATTTCTAAGTTTTTGGTGGGGATGGGGGTGGGGGGGGTGGTTGGGTTTTGTTGGGGGTGGGGGGGGGTTGGTTTGGTGGGGGGGTTTGGGGGGGTTTTTGGTGTGGGGTTGGTGGTTTGTGGGGGGTTGTGTTGTGGGGGGGGGGTGTTGTTGATTTTTTGTGGTGGTGGTTTAGTGGGGGTGTTGTGTTGGGGTATGGTTGGGGGGGGGGTTTTGTGGTTTGGGGGGTGGTGGGTGTGGGGTATGGTTTTGTGGGGGTTGGGGTGGGGGGTGGTGTTTGGGGGGGGTTTGGGGGTTTAGGTTGTATTTTTGGGGGGGGGTTTTGGGGGGGGGGGGGGGTTTAGGTTGTTTTGGGGGGGGGGTAGGGGGGGTGTGGGGGGTGGGTTGTGGGGGGTGGTTTGTGGGGTTTGGGTTTTGGGGTTGGGGGGGTTGGGGGTGGTTTTGGGGGGGGGGTTGGGGGGGGGGTTTGGGTTGGGGGGGGATTATGGGTTTGGGTGGGGTGGTTTGGGGTGTTTTGGGGGGGTTTTGGGTTTGGGGGGTTTTGTTTGGGTGGGTTGTGTGGTTTGGGTTGGGGGGGGGGTTTTTTGGGTTTGGGGGTTGGTTGGGGTGGTTTGGGTTTGGGGGTTGGGGGGGGTTGGGGTTGTGGGGGGGGGGGGGGTTTTTTTTGGGGTTGGGGGGGTGGGTGGGTTGGGGGGGGTTTTGGGTATTTTTTGGGGGTTGGGGGGGTGGTGGGTTGGGGGTTGGTGGGGGTGGTTAATGTTTTTTTTTGGGGGGGGGTTTTGGTTTTTTTGGGGTTTGTGGGTTTGGGTTTGGTTTTGTTGTTGGGGTTTGGGGGGTGGTTTGTGGTGTTAGGTGGTGTGGGGGGGGGGGGGTGGGGGGGGGGGTTGGGTTGGGGTGTGGGGGTTTTTGGGGGGGGGGGGGGGGTTGGGGGGGGGGTTGGGGGGGGGGTTGGGTTTTTGGGGGGGGGGGTTTTTGGGGTGTTGGGGGGGTGGGGGGGGGTGGGGGGGGGGGGGGGGGTTTTGGGGTTGGTGTTGGTTTGGGTGGGTTTTGTGTTGGGGGGGGGGGGGGGGGGGGGGGGGGGGGGGGGGGGGTGGGGTGGTGGGGGGGGGGGGGGGGGGGGGTTTGGGCGGGGGGGGGGGGGGGGGGGGGGGTTTGGGGGGGGGTGGGGGGGGGTTTGGGGGGGGGGTTTGGGGGGGGGGGGGGGGGGGGGGGGGGGGGGGGGGGGTTTTTTTTGGGGGGGGGATGTTGGTTTTTTGGGGGTGTTTTTGGTTGTTGGGTTTTGTGGGGGGGGGGGGGGGGGGGGTGGGGGGGGGGGGGTGGTTTGGGGGATTGGTGGTTTTGGTTGGGTTTGGTATGGGGTTTTGGGAATGTTTTTGGGGGGTTTGGGTTGGTGGGGGTTGGGGGGGTTTTTTTGGGGGGGGGGGGGGGGGGGGGGGGGGGGGGGGGGGGGGGGGGGGGGGGGGGTTTTTTTTTGGGGGGGGGTTTTGGTTTGGGGGGGGGGGGGGGGGTTTTTTGGTTTGGTTTTGGGGGGGGGGGTTTGGGGGGGGGTTGGGGTTTGGGGGGGTGGGGGGGGGGGTTGGGGGTTGGGGGGGGTTGGTGTTTGTGTTGGGTGGGGGGGTGGGTGGGGTGTTTTGTGGGGGGGGGGGTGGGGGGTGGGGTGGGGGGGGGGGGGGGTGTGTGGGGGTGTTGGGGGGGTGTGGGGTTGGGGGGGGGGGGGGGTTTGTTGGGGTTTGGGGGTGGGGTTTTGGGGGGGGGGGGGTTGTTTGGGTTTTGGAGTTTTTTGGGGGGGGGGGGGGGGTGGGGGGGGGGGGGGGGGGGGTATTGGGGGGTGGGGTTTGTTGGTGTTGGGTTGGGGGGGGGGTTGTGGGGTGTGGGGGGTGGGTTTTTGGGGTTGGGGGGATTGGGGGGTTTTGGGGGTTTTTGGTTTTTGGGTTGGTGTGTTGGGGGGGTTTGGGGGGGGGGGGGGGGGGGGTTGGGGGGGTTTGGGGGGGGGGGGGGGGGGGGTTGGTGGTTTATTGGGTTTTGGGTTGTGTTTTGTGTGGGGGGGGGGGTTGGTGTGTTTGTTGGGGGGTGTGGGTTTGGGGGGTTGTTTTTTGGGGGGGGGGGGTTTTTGGGGGGGGGGGGGTTTTTTGTTTGGGGGGTTTTGGGTGGGTGGGTTGGGGGTTTTTTTTGTTGGGGGGTTTGGGGGGGGGGTGGGGGGTTGGGGGGGGGGGGTGGTTTTGGGGGGTTTGTGGGGGGGTGGGTTGGGTTGGGGGGGGGGGGGGTGGGGGTTTGGGGGGGTTTTGGGGGGGGGTTTTTGGTTTTTTTGGTTGGTTGGGGGTTTTTGGGGGGGGGGGGGGGGGTGGGGTGGGGGGTGTGGGGGTTGTTGGGGGTTTGTTTGGTGTTAGTTTAAGTGGTTGGTTGGGGGGGGGTGGGGGGTTGGGTGGGTGGGGGTTTTTGTGTTGTGTGTTTGTTGGGGGGGGGTTTGGTGTGGTTTTGGGGGTTTTGGGGGGGGGGGTTTTGGGGGTGGGGGGGTTTTTTTTTTTTTGGGGGGGGTGTGGGTTTTGGGGGTTTGGGTTTGGGTTTGGGTTTGGTGGTGGGGTGGGTTTTTTGGGGGGGGGGGGGGGGGGGTTGTGGTTGGGGTTTGGGTGTGGGTTTTTGGGGTGGGGGGGGGTGGGGGTGGTTTTTGGGTGGGGGTGGTTTTTTGGTGGGGGGGTTTTTGATTGGGTGGTTGGTGTTTTTGTGGGGGTTTTGGGGGGTTTGGGGGGGGTTTTTTTGGTTGGTTTTTGTTTTTGGGGTTTTTTTTTGGTGGGTTTTTTTTTTTTTTGTGTGGTTGGGGGTTGGGGGGGGGGTGGGGGGTTGTTGGGTTGGTTGTTTGGGTTTTTTGGTTTGGGGGTGGGGGGGGGTTGGGTTGTTTTGGGTTTTTGGGGTTGGGGGGGGGGGGGGGGGGGGGGTTGGGGGGGGGGGGGGGGGGGGGGGGGTTTGGGGTTTGGATATGGGGGGGGGGGGGGGTATTTGTAGGGGGGGGGTGGGGGGGGTTGTTTTTTTGGGTGGGGGGGGGTTTGGGAATATGGGGGTGGTTTTTGGGGGTTTTTGGGGGGGGGGGGGGGGGGGTTTTTTGGGTTTGTTTGTTTTTGGGGTTGGGTGGGGGTTTTTGGGGTGGGGGGGGGGGGTGTTTGGGGGGGGGTTGGGGTTGGGGGTTGGGTTGGGGGGTGGGGGGGTTGGTGTTTTGGGGTTGGGAATGGTTGGTTTGGGTGGGTTGGGTGGGTTTTGGGGGTTGGGGTTGGATGGGGTTTGGGTTTTTGGGGTTTGTGGTTTGGGGGGGTTTGGGGGGGTTTTGGGGGGGGGGTTGGGTTTTGGGATGTTTTGGGGTTTTTTTGGGGGTGGGTTTGGGTTGTTTTGGGGGGGTTTTTGGGGGGGTGTTGGGGGGGTGTTTTGGGGGGGGGGGGTGGGGGGTTGTGGGGGGGGGGTTGGTGGTGGTTTGTTTTGGGGTTTGGGGGGTTTTGGGGGGGGGGGGGGGGGGGGTTGGGGGGGGGGGGGGGGGGGGGGGTTGATGGGGTTTGGGGGGTGGTTTGGTTGGGGGGGGTTGGGGGGGTTTTGGGTGTGTAAGGGGTGGGTTTGGGGTTGGGGTGGGGGGTGTTTTTGGGGGGGGGGGGGGGTTTTTTGGGGTTTTGTTTTTTGGTTTTTGTTGGGGGTTGTGGGGGGGGTTGGGGGTTGATGGGGGGGTGGGTTGGGGGGTTTTTTTTGGTGTTGGTTGGTGGGGTTGGGGGTTGGATTGTTTGGGTTTTGGTTTGGGGGGTTTGGGGGGGGGTTTGGGTTTTGGGGGGGGGGGGTTGTTGTGGGGGGGGGGTGGGGTTTGGGGGGGGGGGGGTGTTTTTGTTTGGGGGGGGTGGGGGGGGGGGGGTTGGGGGGGGGGGGGGGGGGGTTGTGGTATTTGGGTGTTTTGGGGGTTTTTGGGATGGGTTTGGGGGGGTTTGGTTTGTTGGGGGGGGGGGGTGGTGGGGGTGGGGGGGGTGGTGGTGTGGTGGTTTGGGGTTGTGGTGTTGGGGTTTTGAATGGGGGGGGGGGTTATTTTGGGTTTTTGGTTTTTTTGATGTTGTTGGTGGGTTGGGGTGTTTTGGGGTGGGGTTGGGTGGGGGGTTTAAGGGGGGGGGGGGGTGGGGGGGGTTGGTTTTTAGGGTTTTGTGGTGTTGGGGGGTTTGGGGGGGGTTTTGGGGGGGTTTGGGGGGGGGGGGGTTGGGGGGGGGGGTTTGGGTGGGGGGGGTTGTTGGGGGGGTGGTTGGTGGGTGTTGGGGGGGGGGGGGGGGGGGATGGTTGGGGTGGTTGTTGTTTTTTTTTGTGTGTTTGTGGGTTGTTTGTGTTTGTTGTTGGGTTTTGTTTTTGGGGGGGTTTTGTTGGTGGGGGGTGGGGGTGTTGTGTGTGGGGTGTTTTGGGTGGGGGTGTGTGGGGGGGGGGGTTGGGGGGGGGTTTGGGTTGTTGGAATTGGGTGGTTTTGGTTTGGTTGTTTTGGGTTTGGGTGGGTGTGGTTGGGTTGGGGGTATTTGGTGGTTGGGGGGGTTTGGTTTGGGGGGGGGGGTGGGGGGGGGGTTTTGGGGGGGGGGGGGGGGTTTTGGGTATGGGTTGGTTGTGTGGTTTTTGTGGGGGTAAAAATGTGGGGGTGTGGGGGTTTTTGGTGTTTTTTTGGGGTTGGGGGTTTGGGGTTTTTGTTGGGGTTTTGTTTTTTGGGGTGTTGTTTGGGGTTTTGGGGGGTTGGGGGTTGGGGGGTTTTTGGTTGTGTTTTGTTTTTGGGGGGGTGTTGTTTGGGGGGTGGTATTGTGTTTGGGGTTTTTGGGGGGGATTTTTGTGGGGGGGGGGGGGGGGGGGGGGGGGGGGGGGGGGGGGGGGTGGGGGGGGGGGGTGTTTTGGGGGGGGGTTTGGGGGGTTTTTTGGGTGGGGGTGGTTGGGGGGTGGTTGTGGGGGGGTGGGGGGGATGTGTTTGGTAGTATAGGGGGTGGGGGGGGGTTGGTGGGGGGGTTGGGGGGGGGGGGTGGTTGTTTGGGGGTTTTGGTTTTTGGTGGGGGGGGGTGTGGGTGGGGGGGGGGGGTGGGGGGTGGGGGTTGGGTGTTGGTTTGGTTTGGTGGTGTTTTGGGGTGGGGTTTGGGTGGTTTTTGGGGTTGTTTGTTTTGGGGGGGTTTGGGGGGGTGGGTGTTGGGGTGGGGTTTTGGGGGTTGGTTGGGGGGTGGTTGGTTTTTTGGGTTGTGGTTTTTTGGGGTTTTGGGGGTTTGTGGTTGGTGGTTGGGTGGTTGGGTGTGGGTTTTTTGGGTTGGGGGGGTGAAAGTTGGGGTTGTGGGGGTTTGGGGTTTTTGGGGGGTGTTGTGTTTTTGTGGGTTTGGGTGGTTTTTGTTTTTTGGGTTGGGGGGGGGGGGGTTGGGGGGGGGGGGGTGTTGGGGTTTGGTGGTTTTTTTTGTTTTGGGTTTGGTTTTTGGGTTGGTTTTTTTTTTTTGTTTTTTTGTTGGGGTTTTTTTGTTTTGGGTTGTTGTGTTGGAATTTTTTGGGTTTTTGGTGGTGTTGGGGTTTTTGTTTTGGGTTGGTTGTTTGGTTTTTGGGTTTTGGGTTTTTTTGGGGTTTTTTTTTTTGGGGTTTTTGGGGGGGGGGGGGTGGGGGGGTTGGGTTTTTTTTTAAATTTTGTGGGGGATTTTGGTTGGGGTGTTTGGGGATGGTTTTTGGTTGTTTGGAATGTTGGGGTTTGGGTTTTTTTGGTGTGGGGTTTTGTTTTTTTTTGATTTTGTTTTTTTTGGTTGGGGTTTTGGGTGGGGGTTGGGGGGTTTTTATTGGTGGGGGTGGGTTGGGGTTTTGGGTTTTGGGTTTTTTTTGTTTTTTTTTTTTGGGGGGGTTGTTGGGGGTGGGTTTTTTGTTGTTGAATGTTTGGGGTGGGGGGGGTGTTTGGGGGTGGTGGGGTGGGTTTGTTTTGGGTTTTGGGGGTGGTATTTTTGGGTTTGGGTTTTTGGGGGTGGGGTGGGGGTTTTTGTTTTTTTGGGGTTTTTTGTGGTGGTTTGGGTGGTTTTGTTTTGTGGGTTTTTTTTGGGGGTTGGTTGTGGTGGGTGGGGGGGGGGGGTGTGTTGTTTTGGGTTATGAATTTTTTTATGGTTGGTTTGGGTTTAGAGTTGTTTTTGGGGGGGTAGTGTTTTTGGGGGGGGTGGTGGGTGGGGGGGGGGGGGTTTTTGTGTGTTGGGGGTGTTTGTTTTTTTTGGGGGGTGGGGGTGTGGTAAATCCAGTGGGTTTTTTTTAAACCCTCAGTCATCAATTTCCAGAGACATAGTGGAGAGTTGGATAGATGAAATGGTAAACATTCTCTCTACTGAAGTCAGCACAGATAGGCAGAACTGTTAGTGTTGGTGAATCATAGCAGAGGACAGCTGCTGAAGTTTAGAGGGACAGTGAGTTGTGTTCAGGAGATTCCAGGATAGGCTGTGTAGAACCGAAGTCTGTGCAGAGATTGGGTAGTCACTTCGCCGTCGTTCCAGCTATCAGTGGACTTAGAGTTAGAGTCAGAATTTAGAACAGCTAGTTTGGAGTGTAGGCGACATCAAGTGCAGTGTAGTTCATTTCAGTTAACCTTACCTTCTTTCTCCATACAGGTTGCAATTGTGGGAGAAGGGTTTGGAATTGCATTTTTTTTTAACTGTGCTTGATTTTGTTTTCAGGAGTGCATCCTCGCACTTGATGTATGGGACATGCATATGTTTGTTGTTTATAGGTGTATAATAAACTTGTATAAATTGTAGCTGGCATCAGTCATTTCCTTTAGTACAGTAGCTATATGTTGTCTGTACCTTGGTGTTTGTGAATCTTAATTGAACCTTATCCCCATAGGGTAGTTAGAGGTGGTTCGAGGCCATAGCAATTTAAACGTCCGAAGTGGCGAGGAAAGAATCAACCTCGGTTCTCAACCTCGGAGCCAATGGTCTCAACTTTCACAGTTTGCACTATATTTCTATCTGAATCTATCATTTCAGTCTTTCTTCTTACTATTGCCTTGTCACTATACGTAGACAGTCTCTAGTCCTAAATCCATTTCGTGACACTGTGGTGCGCATTGATCCAAGTTTCATCTAAATACACAAAATCATAACAATCTCTTCTCATTTCTCTGACCTCGCGTAAATATTTGCTTCTCATTGCAACTATATGAGGCTTCTCACAAATAAGGTTTCTACCACCAACATATTTTCTAAAGGTGAATCCCAAACTCCTAATAGTCCTCCATAGCGTAGATTTGGAAATATCAATGTCATTATTCTTTCTTAATCAAATTTTCAATTTCCTTAAAGTCATTGCCTCATTATTGTGAAACATATTGCAAATTTCTCTGCGGATCAATTCTCTGTCAAAATTATTCACCACTCTTGGCCTATTTTTCGTGTGTAAAACACTGGAATTACAAATTTCAGATGTCGCTATCCAGCGGTGCAATGATCGTTTCCTTATCCCCAAGGCATGAATAGTCCTCTTTTGTGGGTTTGAAATGGAATGATATAGTTTTCCTCGAGTAGCTTCATTGCAGAAATACTTTAAAATCCTATTTGTGATTTGCTGTAATGTCATAACATGTACTCGCAGACTCATTTTTCCTACTTAGCCACACAATACTTTTTGTAGACACGCCACTGATTGACAATGTGTGCGTAAAACTGGAAATAAACTGTTTTATGTTCAAGAAGTGCAATTTCACGCAAAAATCATGCCAATTTCTTGATAAACCAAAAATGTGCAAATGAGGTCGTATAATTTACTGTAGACATTTCAATATGTGTGTGTGTGATGTGTGCTGGCAAGTAGGATTTTATATTATATCGCAAAGAAACAAAAATTGAAACCAATGGCCGCATTTTAATGAAAAATTTAATTCATAGGGTCTATACCATTTCAAATTTACACACAAAATTTCACTTATATGCGTTATATATTCGCTGAGATATAGCATTTTGAAGTTGGGCAAAGCTAGTGAAACGTGCTATAACACCGTAGTCCCATTATGCCTCAATGGGCATGGAAACGGGATCCTTTTTTTTCCTATCCAAAAGTTGTAGCTTTGTTATTTTTACTTTAAAACAAAGAGCACATTAGCGATTTTTTTATCACCATGCTCTCGTCATTCATCATTGTCTTTGCCTTCCTTACACAACACTGAACCACCACTGTAGCTGGTCCCCTGACAGGAAGCCAGCACCAAGCAGTCACATGACTCTTGCAGCAGTGGTTTCTGTGACAATTTATTTGACATGATGAGGTTGTCAGCCTCGTGCACACACAACCTCATGTTAGTCGTTTTGTACAACATGCCTGACGATGCAGCAGGCCTATTTTTTGTCTCATCAGAGACACCCTCCCCCCGGGACTTATAGGACAGAGCTATATAAATTTACTAACATCATTGTAGTAATGCCGAATGGACTATGATATTACCAAATGGTGGGACACCTACAAGATATAAAACACACCCAAAACCTATTCAAGTTAAACAAGAAAGTTTCTTACACTGACTGCTGATACGGCGACATCTCATGATTTGTATCTGGGGGAAAAATTAGAATAAACATAAATTTTGATAATGAAACACAATGGTCAAAACAGTGATCAAAGACGTGGCAAACAAGAAACTTGAAAAAAAATAAAAACAGATTTAGAATAAACAAATGTAAATTTTCATAATAATAAAACGCAAAGGTCAATGCAGGTGTCAGACGATGTGGGAAACAAGATAATTTAGAAAAATTAAAAATTTTTTTTAGAACAAACAAATTTGGATAATAACATGCAATGGTCATGGTAGTGGTTAAAAACATGGCAAGCTCGAAACTTCAAAAAAAAAAAAAAAAAAAAAAATTTAATACACAAACAAATTTCTGAAATAAAATGTAAAAGTCAAGTGGTCAGTCCAAGTGGGAAATACAGAACTTCAAACTTTTACAACTGTCCGTGAAGAATATTACATTCTGAAAAGATACAGTGGAGGTTATGGATATGTACTATTTTTATAACAAGAGTTATTGCTTTGTTTTGGCAACGTATGCTCCATTCAGCCTAGAAACAAGGTCTGTCAGGTACATTAGGGTGCATGACAAATATAAAAGACTCTTTATTTAAATGATATGTAGCTTGACAAAAGAATGTTAACAATCCCATGGACAAAAATGTCAATGGAAATTCCTGGAAGAGGTGAATACGCAGCTTTCAATAAGGCTCTTCAGGAGAAAAACTTTAACACATTCTTTTTTCTGCCTGTTTCAAGGTCTTCCTCTTTTCTTTTCTTTGGGGGGGGGGGGGTTGTTGTTGGTTCCATAGTAAGGCCTGACGACGTGATGCAAGCCAACCACTATCTGTGTTTCCTACTCACTTCCAGTGTCATTTCTGCAATTATATCTAGCACTTTCCTCCTACTCCACATGGCTATCCTGGAACAAAGAAGACGTTAGCAATAATCTTCAGTGCAGCAGTGCATTTTGAGTCAAAATTGCTCAGGATCTACAAAAGTTATTACAAAAATCTAATCTGATAAACGTTTTAAAATACAATGGTGAGCTTTCAATTTCAGCCCTGCCGCTTTAAGTTAAAAAAAATTTAATTAATTAATTTTAAAAAAACCTTAGTGAATTGGAATACAGGATTGTTGTTGTTGTTGTTTAACTAGGGCTGCTGGGCTTCTCGCTCTTTTGCAGCCAATACCAAGTTGAAGACTCCTTGGTATTATCTACACTGTAGGTCTAGGCTTTTACTGTGGCTATTCTGCCATACAGAAATGTATTGATTTGAAGTCATGAGCTCCAGTTTCTCCAGCTTGGCTTGCATTCAATGGATCATCACATAGAGGTCACAAGCTAGGAGTAAGAAGTGCGTGGCATACTGTACATTCCCCGTCATCCAAGGGGGCTCTCCAACTATGCAGAGCTAAAATACTGTGCTCTGGTTCTGGGTTTTTCCCAAGGAATCGTCACGTCCTGCACAGAGCCACTTCTCAGCTCCTTATCTCTAGGTCCATAATGAGATCCTCCAGAATGCAGTCAACCAGGTCAAAGAATTACATTCAAGTAACTTCTCCAAGCTTAGTGTGCAATGCTGGGATCTCAACAAGTTTCATCACAGGGGGAATCCCTGGAAGTGTGTGGATGCTTTGAAGAGTCAATGAGGATGTAATTAGCCTCACAGGCATAGTTTCAGTTCCACATATGTATATTGTAGCATTGTGCATAGCTGGTGGTCATATAAGGATGACTCCAGATATGCCTCCATGCATGAAACACAGGATTAAAATTCAGCGTGGTTATCATTTACATGGTAACCAATAGCATTATACCATCAAACGAATCCCCTCTATAGTAGAGAACCATCCAAATAGTGGTATTGTATCACTCGCCAACTAGTAGGTCTGGTATGTTTTACCAATGATCAGCCGGCTGTGTAGGGGAGGCCCTGCAACTCGCCCCCAAATACAAAACGATAAAGAGTGAAAACCCAAATCCCCGAGGATAGAAAGATGACGAAGAGGAAGACCATCAAATGCTTTGTTATGCATAACCTGAGCACTTTAACTGAAATCCTGCAATGATTTATGAAAACGGCATTTAACTGTGGCTCCTCCCCTTAACACAACAGGTAAAAAAGTCAAGGTAGTCCCATAGAAGATACAGCCGTAGGGGAGTGAAGTTTTAGAGACTTTCACAATACTAGGTTCAGCTTCAAGAGTTGGTTCCCTTCCTCACTGTCAGCTTCGAGAGTTGGTTCCCTTCCTCACTGTCAGGTTCGAGAGTTGGTTCCCTTCCTCACTGTCAGCTTCGAGAGTTGGTTCCCTTCCTCACTGTCAGCTTCGAGAGTTGGTTCCCTTCCTCACTGTCAGCTTCAAGAGTTGGTTCCCTTCCTCACTGTCAGCTTCGAGAGTTGGTTCCCTTCCTCATTGTCTTTGCCGTGCCTAACTCAACAGCACAGTCAGGTATTCATTTACAGCTGGGTAGACTGGTGCGTGACACCACCGTGTTTCAAACCTGATATTTTTGCCGCGAGAAACCAGTGCTCTAACCACTTTGTCAGTTGGACACTCACCGCGACAGGTAAACAGAAACTAATCATATCACTTACCTTCTCGGAAGAAGCCAGCAGGAAAAATCAGGGCTTGTTGGTGATGTGATAATTCTGTGGCTACATGTGATGTCGGTGAAGTATCGGTAGACTTTGCCTGTGAGACTAGACTTCCACTCCGCAGGAATTCTATTAAAATATCACTAGACAGGATATGTGCTGATGCCTTTGTAAGCTGGCTGCAGTAAGGAAAAATGCAGACAGAAGTTGGAACAATCCAGCAGAGTATGCTCAAAATGTTAAGTTCTGTGACAAAATTGGTTATAGCTGGGCACAGATGATTGGCAGGAAATATGAAAAACCTTTCAATCAGTTAAAAATATTGATTTTCAGAAGTTTTTTTTATTAGTGTTCCTTTAGCTCTTTTGGTATCAAATGATATGAATTACAGGTGTCAAAAATGATCTTAAACACCAATAAAACACTTCTGAAGTTGTGAAACATCAATGATATGATATGAAACTCTACACAAATCATTAAACAGGAGGTAATATGATCCACTGGTTTGGCCATGTCATGAGAATGAAGCCAGATAAATTAATACTACTCGCCTACAACATTTGAAGATCGGGAAAGTGGCGCAAGTAGCAGCAGAAAGGAGGGAATACAAAATCGAGGTTCGGGGAATGTGTGAAACAAAGTGGAAGGGGGTAGACAGGAAGAAACTCATCACAGGTGAATTGGTGCTGTCCTCAGGACATGAAGACGAAACTTCACACCACAGTGAAGGGGTAGCTCTTATGTTATCTAAAGAAGCACAGAAAGCACTCATTGAATGGGAAGCTGTTGGACCCAGAATAATAACAGCTACTTTCAAAACAGCTAAAAAGAAAATTCAAGTAAATGTCATCCAATGTTATGCACCAACTAATGACAAAGAAGAGTCTGTGAAAGAAGCATTTTATACTAAACTACAGGAAATTATGGATAAAGTAAAAAGAAGAGACATCACAATTTTGATGGGTGACATGAATGCAAAGATAGGTACAGTCAACACCGGATTTGAAGAAGTCATGGGAAAACATGGGCTAGGAGTAATGAATGAAAATGGAGAACTATTCGCAAACTTCTGTGCTTCAAATCAACTGGCTATAGGAGGAAGCATGTTTCCACATAAGAGAATACACAAGGCAACATGGATATCACCAGACCATAGAACAGAAAATCAGATCGATCATATATGCATAAAGAAGAAGTTTAGATCATCATTGCAGGATGTAAAGGTATATAGAGGAGCAGATGTGGCATCAGATCACCATCTTCTGATAGCCAAAGTAAAAATGAAACTCAAGAGATATGCAACAATGCAAAATTATAGACAACAGTTTAATGTAGGACAGCTAAGAAATCAAGAAACAAGAGACAAATTTGCGGTCACAGTATCCAACAAATTCCAAGTGCTACAACAGCTGGAAGATGTAGAGAATACAGAAGACTATTGGCAGCAGGTCAAAACGGTATGGAAGGAGACATGTGAAGAAATACTGGGGAAAAGGGAAAGACAACAAAAAGCATGGATAACAACAGAAACCATCAATAAGATAAAAGACAGGAAAAACAAGAAAGCAGAGTTAAACACAAGCAAAACCAGAAGTTCCAAAGCCAAGGCTCAAGAAGTGTACACAGAAGCAAACAAAGAAGTAAAAAGAAGTATCAAAAGAGACAAGAGGAAGTATATTGAGGAGTTGGCAAGAGAGGCAGAAGATGCTGCAGCCAAAGGAAATATGAGAGAACTGTATAGCAGCACAAAGAAGTTAACAGGGAAATACAAGCAAACAAGTTGTCTCATAAAAGACAAGAATGGGAAACTGCTCAGCAATATACAAGAGCAAATGAAGAGGTGGACAGAATATTTTGGGGACCTTCTCAATAGACCAGCTCCACAAAACCCGCCGGACATCCAGCCAGCAGAAGAAGAGCTACAAATTAACGGTGAAAGACCAACGAAGGAAGAAATAAAGAAAACCATAAAGCTTCTAAGAGATGGAAAAGCGTCTGGACCTGATGGCATTCCAGCAGAGGCCATCAAAGCAGATATCGACACGGCTACAAAGATGTTATATAAATTACTTGGTAAAGTCTGGGAAAAGGAAGAGATACCAGCAGAATGGAAGGAAGGATATCTGGTTAAGTTGCCTAAGAAGGGAAATTTACAAGAGTGCACAAATTATAGAGGAATAATGTTACTATCAGTGCCAGGAAAAGTATTAAACAGGATTATCCTTGAGAGATTAAAAGAGTCCATAGACAAGAAATTGAGAGATGAACAAGCAGGTTTTCGACAAAACAGATCATGTACAGACCAGATAGCCACTTTGAGAATAATAGTTGAACAAAGTCTGGAATGGAATTCACCACTATACATCGGATTTGTGGACTATGAAAAGGCATTTGACAGTGTAGACAGAGAATCACTTTGGAAATTGATGAGGCATTATGGAGTTCCCCTGAAGATCATTAATTTAATAAAGAAAACATATGAAGACATGACATGCAGAGTTCTTCATGAAGGACAGCTTACAGAACCATTTGGTATAAGAACAGGAGTGCGACAGGGATGCCTCTTGTCTCCATTTATTTTCTTGCTGGCAATAGATTGGGTTATGAGATCATCGACAACACACAACAGAAATGGAATCCAGTGGACTCTGACTAAGCAGTTGGATGATCTGGATTTTGCTGATGACTTGGCTCTTCTGTCCCATAACCGTAATCAGATGCAGGACAAATTGAAAACACTCGATGAGAGGTCACAGCAATTGGGTCTGAAACGATGGATAGGACACACACTGAGGAAACCTGTTGATAGCATTACAAGGCAGTCCTTGTTCTGGAACCCGCAGGGCAAGAGAGGCAGAGGAAGACAAACAGACAGTAGAACTCCAAAACTGTCAGTTCCATGACAGGCAGTATAGATGTGTGACATTCTTCAACTCGGTTAAGGGAGAAACTGTATGGTTATGAGAGAAGCCTAAGGTTAAGGGAGAAACTGTATGGTTATGAGAGAAGCCTAAGACATATTGCCAGCTTTATAAGAGAGATAGACATTGGTTATTTGAGAGCGAACGAGAAAGAAAAAGTTACTGGGGATCTTAGAAGAGACAAAGAAAGAACACAGACAGCTATGCTCCCTCAGACATGCCATAAAATGTGACTAGGTTGTGCTCTAGGCTGGCAACCTCAAATGGTAAAACAAATTGCTACATGAGCCATCGCTGCAAGAGTATATGAATGCACTGGTGTTGTCTCCCTGCAAGTTGGGCCAGCTACAGTGGTTGCTCCATAGGAAGCAAAAATGGAAATGATGATGATGAATGATGAAGATACAACTTTTTTTGGATGTTTTATATCTGTTTCTGGGACAATCTTTTCCTAACTTCTTTCATTCAGTTTTCTTCTGATTAAGACAATATTAACAGAAATACACACTGCCATCTTAATATGAACACTTGACAAATTTCCCTACCTGAAATAAATGTTCACGGAATTTAGGTGGTCTGACATGGGCTTGCCTTTCTGTGTACATTTCTCTGCACAATACAACAATACACGCAAAAAATTATTCAATAAACCATATGTCTATCTTTCTCCCAGTCAAAATTATCATAACTATAGATACTTCATTAAACTAGATTCAGCTTTAGGAGGTGGGGTGAGCAGTTCCCTTTCTTCACTGCTTTAGCCATCCCTAACTCAAGGGCAGAGCCAGACACCCATTTACAGCTCTGCAGATTAGATTGTGCCTCCCAGGTTTTTAACCTGGAATCCAGTAACTTTACTACAAGGCAAGTGCTTTGCCACTTTAAGTACCATGGTAGCCAAGGCCACCGGCCATATTTTTCATAGGGTACCATTGTCAGCCATATAGCATTAGCACAAAAAAGTGATCACTGTAGCCATCTCAATAGACACAAGCCAAGAGAAAACTCTCCTATATTGAGCAATGGTTAATGGCAGTTTGAAAATTTTTTGACGTGTTTTGATTCAGATTTGAGTGAATTTTTTTTTTTTAAATGAGTGAAACTGTTGAATGTTGCCATGATTCAGATTCTGGCTCTCAGCTGGCCTTTGAAAGTGACAACAGTTGGTCTAATTTTGATGCAGGGCAGCCTAAAACTAGTGAAACAGACAGTGACAGCCCTAGTTCTAGTATTCATGAAGGTGCCAGAGGTGATGATGGGGATTTTCAGGGTTATGGTGAGAATCAGGGGCGTAGAAAAAGACCTGCTACTAGAAGGGGGCATGGCAGAGAAACAGCTGATGAGTTCCAGTGGGACTTGTATGACTTTGATGACCCCATGTGAGTGACTGGCTGCCTGTGTAACTGCAACAGAAAGCAGAAGAGGGTTTCTTCTGATTTCGAGGGGGGAAAAAACATGAAGATGAAGCATGGCAGTTCATGTGTTTTTGCTAGGTGCATGTACATGGCATGATACAAAACGTGTGAATTTCCTCAGCACAGTCCACACAAATGATGTTGTTGACAAACATATCAGATCCAGACACCATGAGGGGGGATTTAGGACAGTAGAAAAACCTGTCATGGCAGATGTTTATAATCACAATATGGGTGGTGTAGATCACTTCAATTAAAGACTGGTGAATTACTTTTACCCTCATCGCTGCTTCAAATGGTATCATCCCATTCTTCATGTTGTCATTACGTTGCCCTTGTAAATTGATATATTCTGTACTGTGAAACTGCCAAACCTCCCATTACACCAAAGCAATTTAGGCTCAAGATAGCTGAAGCTCTGGTATCAGATTATGCAAGAAATTGACACCACAAGAAAGAGCAGGCCACCGGTGCTTCAGTGAAAATTGACAGACTCATCGTTGCAAGACAAACCACTTCCCATAGCAGTACGAAGACTAATCACATCAACCAAGATGCCTTGTTTGTAATTTTGCTGAACTGAGAGTCCAGACACGCTTTTTTGTTGTACTGGATGGGAAAACCCACTCTGCGTTGTGCCCTGTTTTTTTTTCAATTTTTATAAATTGTGAGGACTATGCTACTGCCAGGAAGGAAACAGGATCCCAAGGCCAGACAAAAAAAAAAGCAACAATTATTGCATCTGTGACCATATTTTATGTTAGACTAACCCATCCAGCTAAAGAAAGTTGACAAGTATGTATTTTTTCATTTCTCTTTGCATGACATGTCGGTACCTCATTAAGATTTCTCTTTTTTTCATTAAAGACACTGGAATTTTATGCCCATTTCAAATAGCCTTTCAACCCCAATATCATTCAAGAGCAGACTATACTTGCTTTTCTTACAAAGAATGTTTACTACAATATATCTGAGAAAGTTTGACGAGTTTTGAGCTGATTATAATATTTTTTGTACAATTTTCAATAGTGCATGCCAATTTGTGTCTATTGCCTCATTAATATTCAAAATGGCTGCCATGATCACATGACCTGAACACAAAACAAGATCTGCTCATGACACTTTATCCACTTCCAATATCATCCTCAAAGTTTCATGTCAATCTGTTGACTCATTCAGCCTGAGTTATTTTTTTAATTTCATGACTCCAAATTAGAAATTTTCCCTAAAAACCCTTAGTATTTAAAGATAATTTCTGAGAAGCCTTGGTACTCAAAGTGTTAATCACTCTGCCAATCGTATGCACATACATATATATATTAATATACACACACGCACATATATCTTTCTCCCAGCCAAAATCATAACTGTATCAGTCATATCTATAACCTTCTTCCAGTCCTCATCATTATATCAACAGTATTAAAACAACCATATTTTGTAATATCCTCCTTAGCATAATTAAATGCACTATACATCTTCCTCACATCATAATTACATCAGTCATGCTGATATCTCCCTCCTCATCATCATCATCTTGTGCTTTCTACTACACGGAAGTTAATTTCCAACCCCATATATAAATGTTTAGTGTATTAGCGATCAAAACACCTGTCAGATTATACAGATTGTCCTCAATCATACCGATGACCCCGTTGTATGGTCTAAGTCAGAAATCACTACATAGTATATGAACCATGTGGGTATGTTAACAATTATATTACTTGAGAAGATAGTGGTGAGACAATAAATGAACCACCTTGAAAATGCACACTCCCTGACACCGTGGGCAGTTATAGACCAATAAAAGTAACGTGGGGTAACGCTGGAACATTTGTGTACGATGTATATGAGGGTTTCCAGGGTAAACAAGAAATGGTGGCTGTGGCAATTGACCTAGAGGATGCTTACAACAGTGTTAACTTTGCAACCTTGATGGACTGTGTAATGGAATGTGGTGTAAACCCGTGGCTAACAAGGTGGATAGCAGCTGCCTTAACTGAGAGAGCAGTTGCATCTCGCTTGGGAACATGGACATCAGAACCAATGCACATTTGTCCAGGACTACCCCAGGGTTCTCCATTATCACCGGTGCTGTTTAACATCTATACAGCAAAAATAGCTGCAATCCAACCAACAGGTTTTGGGACGAACATTAACTTTTGCCGATGACTTGCTCATTTACAGGACTGGTTCAGAAATGGTTAAAAGCATACATGAGACACTTCAGGCAGTTTCTAAATGGTGCGACAAAACCAGCCTGTGTGCTTTGGTGCTCCTTACACAACTCCATATTGAAAGCAGATCTTTCAGACATTACTCTCAGTGGACAGAAAATTGAAAGGCAGAACAAGTTGAAATACCTTGGAGTAACATTTGATCGTGGGCTATCATATAAGCACCATGTTGATCACATCATACAGAAGTGCAAGAGAGGTCTGGCAGCCCTAAAAACAATGGCTGCAGCGCACCTAGAGCAGAGACTACTGTCTCTCCTGTATCATCAGCTGGTCTTGTCTGTAATCGAGTATGGCCTGGGAATACTCACGCTGTCAATATCACAATGTGAATGACTGGAACACATTCAAAACGAAGGGATGTGTATAGTCTTGGGCTGTACGCGAAATATTTCCATTGTGATGATGCAGCACATGCCTGGAGTGCTGTCAGTTAGATTCAGATATACAATGGCCCAGGTAAAAATGTATATGCGAGTAACCACAGACAAAAGGCATCTCCTGCATGGGAACATAGCTGACATCAAAGAAGCAAGAATAAAGAGGGGGTTGTCATGGATGGCGCAGGCAGAGGAGACTATTAGACAGGTGACCACAGTTGAAAATATATTCAAGGGAGAAGAGTGGAGTAAGTCAGATGAGAGCTGGATGAACAACCAGCAAGTCATCATTAGCCTTAGTAGAGAGTGCAGAACTTGGGCCAATGGGAGAGCAGAGCTGGAAATTGATCAGCTTATAAATCTTAATGCTGGGGATGATGATGCAATTGTGTACACTGATGGGTCTGTAATGTACACTGATGGGTCTGTAATCCGTGGTAATAAATCAGGGTGGGGCTTTTCTGCTAGAGTAAAGGGCAGAACTGTTAATGAACATAGCAGGGCTTACATGATAACGATCTCCAGCATGAGAATGGAGATAGAGGCAGATACTGCTGCCTTAAGATGGCTGTCTGAGACTTTATTAACAAAGGCAGTTATTATATAAGACTCACAATTCATGCTTCGAAAGGTCCAAAATGGATGGCTCCGACATGAATGGAAAACCTCCATAGAAGCATCGAATCTTCAAGAACTGATATGGATCTACTGTTCTGGTCATGCAGGGGTACACGGCAATGAAAGAGCTGACAGACTAGCTTCAAGAGCACCCATAGAAGGTGAACAACATGGATAAGAGAGAAATACTGAAGGCAATTCATGATCCCTTATTAGAGAATGACACTGCAATCGATGAATCATCAAGGCTAAGATTGCTGGAATTTGGCATCAAACGTAAGACCAGCAGGGATGGACATATGAGAGGACGCATCCGGCGTGTATACAACCAGTGCGCAATAGGAACAATTAGCATTCATACCCTTCGAAATTTGCTGAAGGAGACTGAGCACCTATGGTTTTGATTCTGATTAACATTAACATTATTCCATCTCCACTTCATGTTTTAAGTAAAAATGTTTTTGGGTTATAGTAGTAGTAGCCCCCTTATCCGAAAAGACTAGGCATCCGATCTCACTACCCAGGAGACCAGGGAGGAGTATGCCACCATTAGAAACCATTGGTTCTGAAATTTTTTTTCATAATTTATATTTATAGTACTGGGAGCGAACCCGGTACTTTTAGAATTAGAGGCAGATGCCATACCTCTTAGCCACTCTGAACCTTCCCCCCCCCCCCCCCCCATCACTTTGTCCTTCCATGAAAGGATTTGTTTTGGGCTACTAGTAGTAATGAAGGATATATCACATTAAAATGAAACTTTTCATGATGATCCGAGGTGGTCCCCGCCTTCATAAAGAGCAAGGAGTGGATGATGATATTATGGTGTGCATATTTATTATACAAGCACTTTAGTCAATTTCATATGTATATGTATCTATATATGTATATATATACTGTTCAAAAAAAGAAACGCATAGCTATCCGAGGGCGCGTTTTTATGAGTTTGTAAGTAAAATTTGGTGCTAGGGTATATAAAAACCAGCCTCAAATGTTCTTTGCAGTGTCAAATGCACGTGTTGACCTGAATTGCATCCGTTTTTGTAATCGTTACAACGCAGTGGTCAATAGTGTTTATGACGCAATTTTTGACCACAGTTCATGTTGCGCGCACGTGAAAGCAACAAAATTTGGGGTGAACACTATTCACTGACTACGCAACTGAAACCCTATAAAAGGATAAAGCTACACAAAAAAATTCAGTTCATTTTCAAGCAGACATTTATGGCGTCTCTATCGATAAATTTAAGGAACATTGCTATTGGCCGACTGCATGCAGGCGAAAGTCAAAGTCAGGTTGCCAGGCATCTAAATGTGCATCAGAGTACCATCAGTCGACTTTGGCACTGGTTCCAAGCCACTGGCTCAGTTGAAGACTGGCATCGCAGTGGACGACCCAGAGTGACAACAGCAGCGGAGGATTGCTTTATTCGGCTTCGTCACCTCAGAGACAGGTTTACAACAGCTTCCTCAACTGCCCAGTCATTGCCTGTAGGATGTCATGTGTCTTATCAAACTGTCCGGAATAGACTGCATGACGCTGGACTTTGGGCACAACGAACTCACCGAGGACCTGTCCTTACGCGCCGCCATCGCCAAAATCGACTTCTTTGGGCCAACCAGCATCGTCCCTGGGCAGCTGACAATCAATGGAGATGTGTCTGGTTTAGTGACGAATCTTTCTTTTGATTGCAGCGTCATGATAGACGGAGTAGGGTCTACCGTAGGCGAAATGAACGTTTTGCCCCAAATTGCGTTGATGAAGCTCCGCCGCACGGTGGTGGAGGTGCAATGGTGTAGGGAATGATCAGTTACAACGGAAGGAATCAATTGGTGCACATTGAAGGAGGCTTGAATGCGCAACGATACGTCAATGAAATTCTTCGACCCCATGTCCTTCTACTTTTGGCTGCCCAAAGGTCTGTGTTTCAACAGGACAATGCCAGACCCCATTGTGCACGGTTGACCACGCAGTTCCTGACTGCCAACAACATTCTCACCCTTCCCTGACCATCCCTGTCTCCAGACATGAGTTAGATTGAGCACCTGTGGGATGAGCTGCATAGACGTGTTTGTCGCCGAGATGTTGCTCCAGCCAATCATCGTGATCTGTTCCAGGCACTCCAGGAAGAGTGGGCAGCCATCCCACAGGCCCACATCAGACATCTGATCGCATCCATGCCCAGGAGAAGCCAGTCGCTGATCTATGCAGGAGGAGGCCACACACCATACTAACGGGAAAGCCCGTACGCCAAAAAACTCTCGTGACCCAGATGCAAAACAACTGTCAATTGATTGGTTGAACCCTAAGGTATTCTTGTGTGCAATTTGAACAATTAACTCATTAAATTAAAAAAGTTATTGAATGTCAAAATTATGGCTATGTGTGTGCCTTCAGTAGCTATGCGTTTCTTTTTTTTAACAGTATATGTGTATATATATATATATATATATATATATATATATATATATATATATATATATATATATATATATATATATAGATATATATATATATATCATCATCATCTCAGCCCGTAACCCGTCATGGGTCGTAGGGGTGCCATGGTGGAAGCATCAGTAGACAGGGTCCTCCACTGCTCTCTATCCTCAGCAATGCGTACAAGTGTGGAAAAACCGTGTCCTGCCCATTCTTTGATGTTATCAGCCCAGGATTTTCTCTGCCTTCCTCTTCTCCGTTTACCTTCGACTGTTCCCTGAAGGATCGTTTTCGAAAGGGAGTCATGACGAGTTACATGCCCAAACCAGGCAAGCTTTCGACGTTTCACTATTGACAAAAGTGGTTCTTGGTGGCCTGCATAGGTGTTTATCTTCTCTCTAACATAGACATTTGTTTTGTGCTCTTTATAGCAAATGCGCAAAATTCTTCTATAACATTTATGCTCGAAAGCCTGAATCCTTCGCTCCGTATCTGCAGTGAGTGTCCAGCCCTCACACCCATACAAGAGAATAGATAATACAAGTGATTTGTACAATTTGATCTTCACAGGAAAACTGATGTTACTTTTCCAGATCACATTCAACCTTGTCATGGCAGCTGATGCCATCTCAAGTCTTGTCTTTATTTCTTTACTTGATCTTCCATCACTACATATAGTGGACCCGAGATATTTAAAGGTGTTAACTTCTTCTAACGTTTGCCCATTTAACGTAATGTTGGTCGGAACATGTTTCTTATGGCTATTCACCAATATCTTGCTTTTTTCTATATTAATTTCCATCCCATACGTTCTTGTTACTTTCTCCAGTCTAGAGGTAAGGTCTTGAAGTTCTGATTCTGATCCAGCTATCAGATCAATATCATCAGCAAAACGTAGGTTGCACAGAGGTCGGCCTCTAATCGATATGGTTGATTTATAATCGTAGAGAGCCTCCTGCATAATATGTTCTAGATATATATTAAAGAGCACTGGTGACAGGATACATCCCTGGCGAACTCCTACAGTTGTTTTGAAAAATTCTCCAATGTCGTTGCTTGCAAAAACATATATTTCAATTGTCATCTTCCGCTGTCCAAAAGCACTTTCATTCACCTCGTTGAGGTTAAAAATTAACGCTCAGGGAGGGTAAAAAGTCTGAGGAAGATGAAGTGGTGGATGGAAGCGGAGGGTGCCTGATGTTCATACCAGGAGACTCAATACTCAAAAAAGGCATTTTTCCCCTTCTTAGTTTGTGGTATAAGTTGCCAGCAGTTGATGCTAGACACCTCAACAGACACAAACAAGCGAAACCAATGGACATTTCCAAGTTTTTCATAAGTTCCACCACAAATGAAATCATCTGATCTGATGATGATAAATATCATTGCTTCATTTTTATAACCAACTTTATTTATTTTACAGTGTTAACCGTAAGTGATTATTAAACCTGTTTACCTGTAACTTTAAAGGTATAGTTGGATGAATCACTCTTGAGTGAACTGTATGTCTGCACCCATATGAATCTTACTGTTTTAAGTACATAAACAAAGAGAGGGGTTGGAGTGGCTAAGAGGTATGGCATCCGCCTCAAGTTCTAAAGGTACCGGGTTCGATTCCCAGTTGTGGGAATATAATTTATGGAAATTTTTTTTCAGAACAAGTGGTCCTAATGATGTCATACTCCCCCCGGTCTCCTGGTTAGTGAGATTGGATGCCTAGCCTTCTCGGATAAGGGCGAAAAAATAGGAGGTCCCGTGTACAAGGTGCGCACATTAAAAATCCCACGGCAGTTGGAAATCGTAAAGAGTAGGCTGCCCTGGCAAAATTTTAAAAATTAAAAACCTACCCACCACAAAAATATTTATAGAATGTGTGATTCCTATATATACACATTGGGATTCTCGTCGGTGCTACAGAGTTTGTGCACTGTGCTGAGATCCTCCTTGTGTGATCTAAGGGAGGAGATCGAAGCACTGATGGAGCAGTCCGTGTGCAATGAAGATAATCCTTCAAACCAAACATAGAGAGCTATAAAATTAATAATTGCTGAATCACTTTCAGCTGAGGGCTCAGAAATACGAGCGAAACTATATTACCTCACAGATGGGGGCAGGCCAGCACAAAGAAGCTAACAGGGAAATACAAGCAAACAAGTTGCCTCATAAAAGACAAGAATGGGAAACTGCTCAGCAATATACAAGAGCAAATGAAGAGGTGGACAGAATATTTTGGGGACCTTCTCAATAGACCAGCTCCACAAAACCCGCCGGACATCCAGCCAGCAGAAGAAATAAAGAAAGCCATAAAGCTTCTAGGAGAGGGAAAAGCGTCTGGACCTGATGGCATACCAGCAGAGGCCATCAAAGCAGATATCGACACGGCTACAGAGATGTTATATAAATTACTTGGTAAAGTCTGGGAAAAGGAAGAGATACCAGCAGAATGGAAAGAAGGATATCTGGTTAAGTTGCCTAAGAAGGGAAATTTACAAGAGTGTACAAACTATAGAGGAATAATGTTACTATCAGTGCCAGGAAAAGTATTAAACAGGATTATCCTTGAGAGATTAAAAGAGTCCATAGACAAGAAACTGAGAGATGAACAAGCAGGTTTTCGACAAAACAGATCATGTACAGACCAGATAGCCACTTTGAGAATAATAGTTGAACAAAGTCTGGAATGGAATTCACCACTATACATCGGATTTGTGGACTACGAAAAGGCATTTGACAGTGTAGACAGAGAATCACTTTGGAAATTGATGAGGCATTATGGAGTTCCCCTGAAGATCATTAATTTAATAAAGAAAACATATGAAGACATGACATGCAGAGTTCTTCACGAAGGACAGCTTACAGAACCGTTTGGGATAAGAACAGGAGTGCGACAGGGATGCCTCTTGTCTCCATTTATTTTCTTGCTGGCAATAGATTGGGTTATGAGATCATCGACAACACACAACAGAAATGGAATCCAGTGGACTCTGACTAAGCAGTTGGATGATCTGGATTTTGCTGATGACTTGGCTCTTCTGTCCCATAACCGTAATCAGATGCAGGACAAATTGAAAACACTCGATGAGAGGTCACAGCAATTGGGTCTGAAAATACACAGGGAAAAGACAAAAATAATGAGAATAAATGCAGGTAATGATAACAGGGTTGAACTTGAAGAAACACCAATACAAGATGTAGAATTATACACATATCTTGGCAGTAATATAGACAAAGTTGGAGGGACAGACAGTGATATCAAAATAAGAATACAAAAGGCAAGAGGAGCTTTCATTGCATTGGGAAATATATGGAGATCAAGAGAAATCGGATCCAACACGAAAATAAGAATCTTCAGCTCAAATGTGGGGTCAGTCCTATTGTGTGGCTCGGAGACATGGAGAACAACAGAGACAACAACCAAAAAGCTACAGACTTTCATGGGTGGGTGCTTGCGTAGAATGGAGGGATTGAAATGGTGTGGCAGGGTTACCAACGTGGAACTGATGACAAGAACTAGACAAGTGCCGGTGGAACAAGAGATGAGAAGAAGACGATGGCGATGGATGGGACACACACTGAGGAAACCTGTTGATAGCATTACAAGGCAGTCCTTGTTCTGGAACCCCCAGGGCAAGAGAGGCAGAGGAAGACCAAGAAGTACATGGAGAAGAGAGTTGGAAACAGAGGTGAAAATGATGAGGAGAACATGGAAAGAACTTGAGATGATGGCACGGGACAGGAGGACTTGGCATGTGTTTGCTGAAGGCCTATGCTCCTTTGGGAGTGGAGGGTTATGAATGAATGGGGGCAGGAGAATTAATAAGCTCATGACAGCTTAGATATCTCAGGTGTTATGCATGCTTTTCTTTAAATTCATTTGAGGCTCCCTAAAGTAGAAGCATTATTCTTCTACTTTTATCTCTGCCAAGAGTAATCCTGAGCGAAGGTTGATGCCTTTGAAGACCCTCAATCAGTATACTCTAAGTCTAGCCATTGTTTGACCGCAGCTGTGGAGCAGGGGAGACAATCACATTACAAACAGACATCAATGCACAAACATATGCATGTACATTTGAACAAACACACATACACACAGTGTTATTACCTTGCCATGCAGATCTTGCAGCTGCTTGTATTTCAGAAGTACTTCTGTGATTTCTCCATTTGACCAGGTTGTCTGAAACAATACATTTTTTTCTTACATTTTAACATGTCACAAATTACCAGTGAAGATTACCGAATAAAGTGTTCAGTGAACATTTCAAGAAATTTTCATAATGTCCTTTACATACTACAGTGTTGAATAGAAGTACTGAAACGGTATGACACAATCATATATGCAGAACTGATGACAGGAACCAGACAAGTGCCAGTGAAGAAACAGGTGAGAAGAAGATGCTGGCATAGCATAGGACAGGACACATACTGAGGAAACTTGCTTATAGCATTACAATGCAGTTCTTGGTCTGGTATCCCCACAGTAAAAGAGGTTGAAGGTGATTGAAGTACACATGAAAAAGGGAACTGGAGACAGACGTAAAAGGAATAAAGAAAACAAGGAAAGACCTCGACGGTTGGCACAGGTCAGGAAGGCTTGACATGAAGGCATATGCCCCTTAGGGAGGTGAAGAGTAATTATTACATACTATGGCATGAAGCAGGATAAGAGAGATACAGAAAACCAAAGAACACATGGAGAAGAGAACTGGAGACAGACATGAAGGGGATGAAGAAGACATGGAAAGACCTTGAGCAGACGGCACGGGACAGGAAGACTTGATATAAGTCTGCTGAAGGTCTTTGGGAGGTCAAAGTTGAAAGAAGAATGGCAAGAAGAGTATCAACAAGTTATTTCCTGCACTTCAAGCAATAGCTGTGTGTGTGTGTGTGTGTGTGTGTGTGTGTGCCTGTGTGTGCCTGTGTGTGCGTGCGTGTGTGTGTGTGTGTGTGTGTGTGTGTGCGCGCGCGCGTGCGTGTGTGTGTGTGTGTGTGAAAGATGCCACAAGCTGAGAATCATATATCTAAGTCCTGTGTCCCCTATTAACAATTACTCTCCTTCTTCTTCATCACTCAGAACCACCACTGCTGTCCTTCTGCAGGCAAAATCTTTCTCCATTCACTTTGCCCTTGGAGCCAACACTGACTTTGAGATTAATCTTCCTAATTTATCGTCTCCATTCACTTTGCCCTTGGAGCCAACACTGACTTTGAGATTAATCTTCCTAATTTATCGTCTCCCTAATGTGTCTTTTTCTACCTTTTTCTATATCTGTTCTTAAGAATATTCTCCGCTTATCCCTTAATGTGTATTCAATTTAGCTTTCACGACAAAAAATGCAACAAGAAAAAATTGAAAAGTCTGCATTCTCTTTTAAAGGGTGCTCAATTTAGCTTTTATGATGCACTGCATGTCTTTTCTACATTTTCTCCAAAAAGCTGTCATAATTTATTCATTGTTCGTTACAGGACATTTCACTTAAGTCATTAGACATATGGGAAGAAGCTTCTATTTATTTAAGTTCTATACTGCTGTCCTCCAATTCCCTCTGTTCTAGACTACTGTCCTATATTTGCATCTGTTCTTTATTCCCCCTGTAGTGAAACATGTTAAGAACCCAGCATTGCACACTAAGCTTGGAGTAGTCACTTGAGCCCCAGACGTAACTCTGGCTTTTACCTGGTTATCTGCATGCAGGAGGATCTCACTATGGACCCATGATAAGCAGGGGGAGCTGAGAAGTGGCTCTGTGAAGGACATGACAATTTCTTGGGAGAGCACTGTATTTTAGCTCTGCATATTTGGAGAGCCCCCTTGGATGTTGGAGAATGCACAGGAGAAACTGGAGCATATGACTTCAACTCGACACGTTTCAGAATGGCAGAAAAGCCACAGGAAAAGCCTAGATCTCATGTGTAGATAATACCAAAGAGTTTTCAACTTGATATTGGCTGCAAAAGAGCGAGAAGCTCAGCAGCCCTAGTTTAACAACAACAATACTGCCATTCTCGTTATCTGTTCTAAGCTATCTTTGTTCACCTTCCTTTGATCTACATTCTTGTACATTTATCTCTAAATTAGATTGATATACTTTAATAAATTGGTGCTTACACAGAACAGAAGCACTGAAATAGTATCAGGAGATCAACAATGAGGAACCAAAGTAAAGAACCAGACAAATGTTTGTTAACTCACACACTGAGGAGACCTGTTGATAGAATTACAAGACAGTATTTGTTCTGGAATACCCAGGGTAAGAGGATTAGGGATAGACAGTCCCAAATCAGATAATACTGTAGTAGAGTAAATTGTTAGAGATCACTATACTAGGTCCAGCTTTATGAAGTGGGGGGTGTGCCAATTTCTTTCCTCATCACTGTTTGCCTTCCATAACTAAAGAGCTGAGTCATGTACCCTTTTACAGCTAGGTAGACTGCAGCGTGGTGCCTTGAGAAGCAAACCCTCTAACCACTCTGCCATGCAACACTCAAAAGAAATAGAAGGACACACAAAAATACAATGAAAAGATAATTAGACAAATGGGATAGCAATTAGTTCCAGGGGGTCATTGAGAAAGGAAAGGCCAACTGATCCCAGGCAACTAATACAATGTGCTCGGCTGGATAGCAACCTTATCATAAAAAACAAATTGTGACGGAATCCACAGCTGCAAAAGGACATGAATGCTTTGGTGTCTGCTTCCTTCAAGGGGGCCAAGCTGCTGTAGTGACAAAGATAGTCCCAGAGCAGACGCTGTCATAGGGCAGCGAAGTGTTTGAGACTTCACTATACTAAGTCCAGCTTGAAAGAGGTGAGATGACTAGTTCCCTTCCTCGCTACTTTTGCCTTCTCTAATTCAAGAGTAGAGTTAGGTACTAATTTACAGCTAGGTAGACTGGAGCATGATGCTACCAGGTTTTGAAACCAGAACCCGGTAATTTTGCTCTAACCGTCTGCCAATCAGATATTCCCATGCTGTATATGGAGTGAAAAAGAACATGATGATGATGAAGGGGATAAAGAAGACATAAGAACCAGAACACATAAACGCTTGCTGTATATTTGTTTAACTCCTGTGCTCCACTGGGTGTTGAAAGATTAAGAATCTGTATTCTACTGGAAAATTCTCAAACAACCTTAAAGTGGAGGCAGAAGCACTAAAAACAGCTGCAATTACCATAATGGAAAATAAAGATCTTGGTAGAGACAAGATAGTGCTCCTCATACACTCACTGTCAGACATCACTGCTCTCAGGAACAATAAAAACAATGAAGTAGACAGCCTGGCAGAAGCACTAATGGAAACCAGCTATGAATTTTTTTAAAGTAAAAGTATGGTGGATTCCTGCCCACGGCAAGATATATATGGACATGAAAAGGCAGATAGATTTGCAAGAGAAGGAAGAAGAATCCAAACTTAAGACAGGATAAAATATGGAGAGATCAAATCAATATTAAAAAATAACTTTAAAGAAAAATGACATAAAAAACACCCAGAGTCTGATACTGCAGAACCATACTATACGAGGTGTGATAAAAAAGTATCTGGAATGGTAGCATAAGTCCGGAACCGAGCGACACAGCCGGAAGCTGCTAGGCACAGGTTGACCTTGAAACCTAACGTGCATGTGGCGTGAGTCACGTCTGCCCTGCTTGTCTGGTTTGTTTACAGTAGAGCTTTGTTCTTACGTGTGTGAACCGTCTTCTTCTTCTTCCGTCCTTAGCCACCGACCGTCAAAGCAGTCAGTGGCCATTACGCCTAGTGGCGTCTTAGGGCAACAGCAGATAGGTTTTCTTTGCCATTGTTTCCCATCACGCCTAGTGGCGTGTGTGAACCGTGTTTGTCGCATTTTGTCATGGCGGAAAAAAATTGATCTGCGAATTTGCATCAGAGGTCATGCTTTTTTGGATCTGGGAGAGTTTGGGCCTTAGTTTCGGGGTCATACCCATAAACCCACAATACATCACCAGTTATGATTGTTTTTAAAAAGTTTTTGACGCACTCAAGCAGGTCACGAGCAGCTGAAAACGCGAGCCTGTTTCTGGTAAGCTGAAAGCAATTTTGGAACAAATTTGGATGAGACGCGTCTCATGCCCAAATCGTCCGTAACCTTTAGCACGCTGCGGGCGACTTTTGTCACCCGTAGAAACCCATGTTCTCCCAGCTGCAGGCGACTTTTGTCGCCTTCAGATATCGTCGGTTTCTAGCATTAGTGTTGCGTGCATATTTTGACGCACATATTACAAAAATACGATATGGCTATTTAATATGGAAAATATATATTTGCATTCATTTGTGTATGAAAATGCTTCCTCTGGTAAAGCTAGATAATTCATGATTGATTTACACTTTTGATTATATGAGTGATCTTTCTTGATATTGATTCGGCGCATGGATATTGTATTCATGTCCGTTCTTATTTGTTCGGGCCAGAAAATAGATTAATTTTGCTTGTTATGTTTATGGCCTGAATTCATGTGTACTACTTGTCTAGTGAAAGAAGATTCAGTCGTATATTGTATACCTTTATATGTTCAGGTCGGACTATATTCTTTCTGCCGGAATCTAGCGCAGGTTTTCGTAGTCCTACTGGGTTGTGAAGAGTTCCGATAATGTCGCCAAGATGGCTGAGTGCTTTTCCCAGGGCTGGCACTGTTTAAGGTTTAACAGTGATTCATAGATGTTTTTCCAGGAGAAGTTTATGTCTCTGCAAGAGTCTATTTGTCAGAGATCCTCCTCATATGTGTGATTCGGACTCCAGTTATGCCAGACCCTATTTTTGATGATCTCGAGTTGGTTAGACCTAGATGGAACATTGTGCTTCGTATTGCTAGGGTCGTGTTTTGTATCGACGAAGATGACAGGCTTTCCTACAGCAGTTATGTCTACATGAAGTAACTTGATTACTGTAGAGCTGTACGGAAAACTTTATGAAATTATTTATATGCACATTCTAAATTAACTTTGGCTTATATCTACCTTCCTACGAGTGAGTGAGCGACAACTCAGGAAGGCGGCCATGTTATATTCCTGTCATCATATTTTTGATCACTGTCAAGAGAACAGATTATGTATCCTACTATCGGGCAGTGGTATCGAGATCTTGTTATGAGGTGAAAACCTACTATCGTGGTTTATGATTATTATACAAACATTGGACATATTTCAGCTTAAGAACTTAGCCATGAAATGAAGGTTTGACCAATGACTTTTGTATGTTTACCGATCCTCATTGACGCGTTCAGTCAGTAGAGGATACGGCGATTAGTTACCAGAACAGTGAATGTTACTTTGGGTTGAATGATATTTCACTACTACATGAATGTATCATCCACGATTCAAATAACCAATGAATTTATGTCAACATAAATGTACCCATGACTGTATCCGTGCTGTCCAGTTTGCGTGCCTTCATTAAACTATTGAAATGTCAGCGGCAGTTCAAGTCGTCATTGCATTACATGAGAGTGTATGAGAGGTATTATCAAGTGGTCTGTTACACCGAACTACTACACCATTCGCGTTACTTGACACTCCCACTCAAGGTCTACATGACAGGTTCATTCGATGATGCAGAGGTAACTGAAGAAGACTTTCTTCAGTAATGATCAGTGCATGACCCAAAACATAACATCCGCATCCAGACATTCAGTAGTGGCCAATACATCTACAATACAGATACACAGCAAAGTGTTTATTCTACAATTAGGAATTGTGTACACGTGATATCAGCCCCGGATGTTAAGTTTTAATGTTATTTGCGAGAGAGTTAGCTTCCGTTTCCGATCTTTATTTAGTGATGGAGGTATTCGCGTTTATTTTCTGTGAATTTTTTTAATCGAAATCAATCGGCATCGAACACACGGCCATTTTCGCTCAAATTTTAATGGATTCTGACTCCGATGTGATGACGAGGAGATTTTTGTCTTTATTAGCGCTGATATCGGTTCTCAGAATATGGGTGATGGCAGAGATGGAAACGATAGTAGAATGTCATTGCTAGTATGTCCAATTTTAGGGGGTTAGGCTTAGGTTTATGGGAAAGGTTTAGGGTTACGGCCGAATGTCACTGCCGACGAGGGCGTTTGTTGCTTTGCTACTGATGATGGGTGTAACGAAAACATCGTCATTTGATTTGTATTGGTCAAATGACTTTCACTGAGATGCAAGGGATAAGGACTCTTTGTTTGTTGGGTTTTTTTTTTAATTAAAAAAAACATTTTTAAATTTAAAAAAAAATGTTTTATTTTTTTAAATTTTTTCCCCGTTTTTTTTCATTCCTCTCTTCCTATCACATCTAACATGTACACAAACAAATTTTATATCATCAGATTCATCATTCATTTATTTATAAAAATTCCCAAAATGATAGCAATTGACCAAGAAACACAAAAACTATAGACGTTACACGACACCCACTATAAAAACGGGGCATTGTGAAAAAGAATGCAGTGGCAGGGCCATCATTCCGGGAATTTAATGCAGCGTGCTAAAGGGTAACTGAACTGAAACTAATGTGTAAGTCTTCAGATAACTCACGAATAGTGATTCGGCGATTTTACAGCACAGCTGTGCGCACAAGTTCGACACTTGTCCCTTTTGCTGGTTGCGGGCCTACCAGACCGTTCATCACTCTCAACACTTTCACAACCTTCTTTAAAACGTTTATATACCAATCATAAACTTGTGTACGGCTCATACAATCCTCCCCATAGACTGTCTGTAACTTTAAGTACGTGTCTTTGTATGTTTTGCCAAGTTTTTGACAAAATCTGATGCAAATTCGTTGATCAATTTTTTTCCGCCATGACAAATGCGACGAACACGGTTCATACACGTAAGAACAAAGCACTCCTGTAATCAAACCAGACGAGCAGGGCAGACGTGACTCACGCCACATGCACGTTAGGTTCCAAGGTCAACCTGTGCCTAGCAGCTTCCGGCTGTGTCGCTCGGTTCTGGACTTATGCTACCATTCCGGATACTTTTTGATCACACCTCGTACATTACCAAAAAGAGATCAAGCGATTATTTTCTGACTAAGAACCGGCCATTGTAGAATCAAATACCATCTGTACAACAAACTGAAAATTGGACAGACAGATACACGCCCATGTGGGGGAGGACAAACAAACAGTAGAACATGTACTCCAAATCTGTCAGCTCCATGAGAGGAGCAGAGTGGCAGCGCAGCTTTCTCCAACCCAGTTGAGGGAGAAACTGTATGGTGACGAGAGGAGCAGAGTGGCAGCGCAGCTTTCTCCAACCCAGTTGAGGGAGAAACTGTATGGTGACGAGAGGAGCAGAGTGGCAGCGCAGCTTTCTCCAACCCAGTTGAGGGAGAAACTGTATGGTGACGAGAGGAGCAGAGTGGCAGCGCAGCTTTCTCCAACCCAGTTGAGGGAGAAACTGTATGGTGACGAGAGGAGCAGAGTGGCAGCGCAGCTTTCTCCAACCCAGTTGAGGGAGAAACTGTATGGTGACGAGAGGAGCAGAGTGGCAGCGCAGCTTTCTCCAACCCAGTTGAGGGAGAAACTGTATGGTGACGAGAGAAGCAGAGTGGCAGCGCAGCTTTCTCCAACCCAGTTGAGGGAGAAACTGTATGGTGATGAGAGGAGCAGAGTGGCAGCGCAGCTTTCTCCAACCCAGTTGAGGGAGAAACTGTATGGTGATGAGAGGAGCAGAGTGGCAGCGCAGCTTTCTCCAACCCAGTTGAGGGAGAAACTGTATGGTGACGAGAGGAGCAGAGTGGCAGCGCAGCTTTCTCCAACCCAGTTGAGGGAGAAACTGTATGGTGACGAGAGGAGCAGAGTGGCAGCGCAGCTTTCTCCAACCCCGTTGTTGAGGGAGAACTGTATGGTGACGAGAGGAGCAGAGTGGCAGCGCAGCTTTCTCCAACCCAGTTGAGGGAGAAACTGTATGGTGACGAGAGGAGCAGAGTGGCAGCGCAGCTTTCTCCAACCCAGTTGAGGGAGAAACTGTATGGTGATGAGAGGAGCAGAGTGGCGGTGCAGCTTTCTCCAACCCAGTTGAGGGAGAAACTGTATGGTGACGAGAGGAGCAGAGTGGCAGCGCAGCTTTCTCCAACCCAGTTGAGGGAGAAACTGTATGGTGACGAGAGGAGCAGAGTGGTGGTGCAGCTTTCTCCAACCCAGTTGAGGGAGAAACTGTATGGTGACGAGAGGAGCAGAGTGGCAGCGCAGCTTTCTCCAACCCAGTTGAGGGAGAAACTGTATGGTGACGAGAGGAGCAGAGTGGCAGCGCAGCTTTCTCCAACCCAGTTGGGGGAGAAACTGTATGGTGACGAGAGGAGCAGAGTGGCGGTGCAGCTTTCTCCAACCCAGTTGAGGGAGAAACTGTATGGTGACGAGAGGAGCAGAGTGGCGGCGCAGCTTTCTCCAACCCAGTTGAGGGAGAAACTGTATGGTGACGAGAGGAGCAGAGTGGCGGCGCAGCTTTCTCCAACCCAGTTGAGGGAGAAACTGTATGGTGACGAGAGGAGCAGAGTGGCGGTGCAGCTTTCTCCAACCCAGTTGAGGGAGAAACTGTATGGTGACGAGAGGAGCAGAGTGGCAGCACAGCTTTCTCCAACCCAGTTGACGGAGACGCTGTATGGTGACGAGAGAAACCTGAGACAGACTGCCAGCTTTACAAGAGATCGATGTGGTTATTTTGATATCACGTGACAAAAGGAAACTAAAAAAGCAGAATCTGCAAATCACCATAAATTTCACCAATAAACTAAGACTCCATAACACAAACGTGAAGGTCTGCTTCAAAGATGCCCAACATATGAGGAACAGAGAAAGCACATGTGGCCATCACCAGTACCATTCCTGGAAAAGCTCTATGGAGACAGAAATAGCTTCAAGCTGACCAGTGCTTTCTTTGAAACATTTAAGTTGATGTCTGAGAGTGTACGAAGAAGAAGAAACATGAAGGAAGTTTAGCTTCATCATTCACACAACTGAAAAATTACTTCCAAAAAAAAAAAAATGAAAAAAACCTTTTAAATGCAGATAAACAAAAAGGTCTCACCTGTATTCTGTACTCTACACAGTCTTTCCTGTTCAGATGCAGCTCTGCATCAAGAACTACAACTTTCACAACAGCAACTGGAACAGAAGATAAGAATGTAAAAAACTAAAAAAAACTGATACAACTGCAGCAATGCACGTGAAATGTATTATCTACAGACTGCCCATGACTTAAGACAAGTGTTCCGTTCCGATGACCCTGTCATGTTAAAACGGTCATTAAGTCGGCAATCACTTTATAATACATGAACCATAAGGATACGTTAACAATTAACATGACTGAGTGTTAAAATGTACACATTTTTAACATAAAATTACTGTACTGTAGAGTAACATGCTGTAATAAATAATAAATACATTTTTAAAAATTACGACAGAATGTTGGGAGTAAAAAATTATATTATTTGTTGTTGTTTAAATAGGGCTGCTGAGCTTCTCGATCTTTTGCAGCCAATACCAGGTTGAAGAGTCCTTGGTATTATCTACACTGAAGATCTAGGCTTTTCATGTGGCTTATCTGCCATTCCGAAATGTGTTGAGTTGAAGCCATGAACTTCAGTTTCTCCAGCTTGATTTGCATTTAAAGGATCACCAAATCTGGTCCCAAGCTAGAAGAAAGAAGCACATGGCATACTGTGAATTCCCCACCATCTAAGGTGGCTCTCCAGATATGCAGAGCTAAAATACTGTGCTCAGATTCTGGGCTTTCCCAAGAAATTGTCACGTCATACACAAAGCCACTTCTCAGCTCCTTGTGCCTATCATGGGGTCCATTGTGAGGTCCTCCTGAATGCAGGCAAGCAGGTAAAAGCCAGAGTTATGTCTGAGGCTCAAGTGACTTCTCCAAGCTTAGTATGTAATGCTGGGTTCTCAACATGTTTCAAAACAGGGGGAATCCCTGGAAGTGTGTGGATCATTTCAAGAGTCAATGAGGGTTTAATTAACCTCACAGACAGAGGTTCACATCCAAATCTACATACTACTGCACTGTGCATAGCTGGTGGTCATATAAAGATGACTCCAGATATGCCTCAATGCATAATAAACATATCAATAATATAGGATTAATGGGATGGCCATCGTAAGGCCGAGTGGTGTGATGAATTTACCGTGATACAACGTTAAAATATCTCCAAATATAAAGATAAAATGTAGGGATAAAAATAATGCGTAAGATACTAGGAGACATGCTCGACCATGCCCGAATTTCCTACCGCCATTCAAACTAACTAGTTAGACGTGCAGACGAAACGGTTTACCCTTTGTAGACGGGAGGGAAACGGAGATCAAAAAAGGAAAAATATGACTGAACACGTGTTTGAATCTAGAACGGCAAAAAGACGCAATTGGTAGTAAATTAAAAAAAAATTCACGTCACTAGTTGACACAATGTAAGGAAATGGACAGAAAAGACTTTAGCTCTTATTCGAAACAGTCATTTCTTGGACGTTTTACGATACTTGGTTGTTTTATTTGAATTCAGCGGCAAACGCCGTGGAGAAGCATACCTGTCAACCTCCTAAGACAAAAATCTGTACGCCGGACCAAAAAAATCCTCACAAACACCCAAAAATCCTTACGCAAAAAATATATTAATAAATTATACACAATACAGTTTTAAAATGAGAAATGACATATAGAAATCTATTAGCATTTGAATTATTGTGATATAAAACATGCTAATAGTCTCATGCTGTTCTTTACATATAAAAAACTTAGTGATCATGAGGTACACTATTCTTTCGATGTACAGTGTTTTGAATTATAATCAACATATGCACTTTTAGCACTATGCAGAATTGCATTTGTGGGCTTAAAGTCTGCACAGCATGTATCAATGTTAATCTTACACTGTAAAATAGAAGTGAATGTGTCCGCATTCATGGACCTCCTGCAGTCTGTGTGGATTTTTTTCATCATTGAAAATGATCTTTCACAGTCAGCATTGCTGTAAGGGAGTAACAGCAGTCACTGAATGATGACTTTCAAATTAGGGAAGCGGATGGCACCAGTACTAGTTTTCTGGTCAACAACTTCCAGCCAATAGCTACAGAAGCTCTTTTTCTGACCACTACTGACACACACACACATCAGACAACATACAGTAGAGAATGATTAAAAAATACAACGAACAAAGCAAACGGCTAACAGCAAAAAAAAAAAAAAAAAATTAATAAACAAAATTATGAACAGAATATCAAATCTAGGAAGAAAAAACGTACCACCAAAAATTTACAAAATTGTTATTTAAGAGTTGGTAGCCTAGACCAGTAATAACAGATTGCCACTTTATTAAAAAGTAAAACAGCGAATCTCGAGCGCTATAATAAAGTAGGCCTACTCAACGCAAACAAACTTTTTTTTCTAGTTATGTAGGGCCTACACAGAATATTATGACAATTTATCGGAAATATATTGAAGGGCAAGATATAACTGGACAGATTAAGACAGCGATTAAATTGCAACAAAGCAAAACAACAGCAATATTTAACCAAGTTATAAGTACTTAGCTTTTTTAAACAAAATGGCGTCGAAGTGTGGTGGCAAGCAAACGTGGTCGTTGATAACAGGTAACTTTAAAAATACGTCATGTCAAGCTGAAAACCGAAAGCGTTTGAGGCCGAATTCAAAGTTTTTGCCGAATTGTTGGGTATGAAAGGATTTGATTGGTTGCTGGGAGAGACCTCAGTTTAAAAACGGACGCCGAGATTCCCGGAATTAAAAATAAAAAAAATTGGTTAAATAAAAACCTGGGCTAGAAAATATTTTCTGATTTAAAATTTTCAAAAACTTGGGTTGGAAAATATTTTTAGAATTTTAAAAAAAAAAAAAATTTTTTTTTTTGGGGGGGGGGAGAAAAATCCGTACAACGAGTCTGTACGGCCGTACACTGCTAAAAGTATCAAAAATACGTACATTGTACGAAAAATTCGTACAGGTTGACAGGTATGGAGAAGGTTCGCGAACAAATTTTAAAAAAACTACCCTTGAAAAAAAATATGTTTTTTCTTAATAATAGAGTTATGAATATAAAACCTAGCTAGTTTGATAGCCCATCTTAAGCAGAGAACTAATATACTTTAAATTATACAGACGGATAGATAACAAGGAAGATATTGACAAAAGACTGTGTTGTTCATATCAGACTAGCGACTGTACTGTTCATACTTTCACTAAAGTTTCAAATTTTCGTCCTTGAGACACGCAAATGCAAAAATCAAGCTGTAATGAACGAGAGGGGGAAGGTGGAGAATTGTGGCTAAAAATAACTTCGGAGGCAGATTTGTGTAGGATATTGCATGCAGTTGGTCCAAGAACCAAGTGTGTTTTTGTGAAAAAAACAAGTAGAGACAGACGGACCAACAGACAATAATACATACTTGACTGAGATCTGACTGAAATTTGACTTTTGGTTGTAGATTTGAAAAAGTTAGGGGGGAAGTCTGTGATTGGACAAATGTAATCATATTAGGCCAAAGAAAAATGGGTAGCTGATCAATGTGAGTCCATTAATACGGGGCTAATAAAAGGTAACAGCAAGGCAGTTTTTGACACATTAAGAAGACTATCAAAACCCCAACAGCCCAGGGTAACTGTCATAGAAGATAGCAATGGGGCTCTGCTCAATGAAAAAACAGCTGTAATGAGAAGGTGGACAGAATATTGTAAAGAATTATATAACTGTAAACTTGACACTGACTTAGGCATATTAAACAACATTAAGTGCGAAAACAGAGAACTCGGAAATGCAGCAATACTACGGGAAGAAGTGGAAGAGGCTATATGTTCGATGAAAGGAGGGAAGTCACCGGGTGTGGATAATATACCAGCAGAGCTCTTGAAATATGGAGGACCAGATATAGTAAAAATCATGACAACAATTTGCCAGAAGATATGGAGTACAAAAAAAATGGCCAAAAGAATGGACGCAGTCATTAGTAATACCGCTTCCAAAGAAAGGAAATCTAAAAAATGTGCAAGAACTACAGAACCATTAGCCTTATTAGTCATCCAAGTAAGGTGATGTTAAGGATACTTTTGAACAGAATAAAACAGAAATCAGAAGAAATCTTGTCAGAGGAACAGGCTGGCTTTAGACCAAAAAGAAGTACCTCAGAACAAATCTTCAATATTAGATTACTGATCGAAAAACATCTCCAGCATCAACATGATTTATACCATAACTTCATCGATTTCACAAAAGCCTTCGATCGAGTCTGGCATGAAGGTTTATGGCAAATAATGAGAAAATTCAATTTTGATACCAACATCATAGATATCATTGAAGCACTATACAAGGACGCAAGCAGTGCTGTTTTTGCAAGCAATGACATTGGAGAATTTTTCAAAACAACTGTAGGAGTTCGCCAGGGATGTATCCTGTCACCAGTGCTCTTTAACATTTATCTAGAACATATTATGCAGGAGGCTCTCTACGATTATAAATCAACCATATCGATTGGAGGCCGACCTCTGTGTAATCTACGTTTTGCTGATGATATTGATCTGATAGCTGGAACAGAATCAGAACTTCAAGACCTTACCTCTAGACTGGAGAAAGTAACAAGAACATATGGGATGGAAATTAATATAGAAAAAAGCAAGATATTGGTGAATAGCCATAAGAAACATGTTCCGACCAACATTACGTTAAATGGGCAAACGTTAGAAGAAGTTAACACCTTTAAATATCTCGGGTCCACTATATGTAGTGATGGAAGATCAAATAAAGAAATCAAGACAAGACTTGAGATGGCCTCAGCTGCCATGACAAGGTTGAATGTGATCTGGAAAAGTAACATCAGTTTTCCTGTGAAGATCAAATTATACAAATCACTTGTATTATCTATTCTCTTGTATGGGTGTGAGGGCTGGACACTCACTGCAGATACGGAGCGAAGGATTCAGGCTTTCGAGCATAAATGTTACAGAAGAATTTTGCGCATTTGCTATAAAGAGCACAAAACAAATGTCTATGTTAGAGAGAAGATAAACACCTATGCAGGCCATCAAGAACCACTTTTGTCAATAGTGAAACGTCGAAAGCTTGCCTGGTTTGGGCATGTAACTCGTCATGACTCCCTTTCGAAAACGATCCTCCAGGGAACAGTCGAAGGTAAACGGAGAAGAGGAAGGCAAAGAAAATCCTGGGCTGATAACATCAAAGAATGGGCAGGACACGGTTTCTCCACACTTGTACGCATTGCTGAGAATAGAGAGCAGTGGAGGACCCTGTCTGCTGATGCTTCCACCATGGCACCCCTACGACCCATGACGGGTTATGGGTTGAGATGAGATGAGAATCATATTAGTAGCGCGGACAGTCCAAAATAAAGACGATTGATGCGCGAAAATGTACTTGGACGTCGTGTAATGTCATGAATGCTCTCTTTTTACGGAGTCCCCCAGTGAAAACCTTGATATTCATTTACTAATTTTTACACAACCGAAATTCTTCAGTATTTTAATGAAAAATTTTAGAAGAACAAGCAACCATTTTTGCCACTTTGATACAATTCTGTCCAGGACACAGTCGGTTACTTTTTGCCTGTGTGTTTTCCCCCAGAAGATATTACATACATTTAGTGGGACGCCATCATATAGCCAGCAGCTCAGCTGAGTTTTGCTTGCAATTAACTGTGTTCTCAATTCTGAATTCTGGTAAAGAATGAAAGCATTTATCCTCTTTGTTTCCCAGGTAAAAGTACTTTCCACGGAATATTTTAATATTTCGAGTGATTGATACTGCCATATCATATATACCAAATGATTACGACAAGTAAGTGTTTCGCTCTAGGAAATCATTTTCCCACACTCCTTTTCTTTGCAGGAAAGATCCAAGTTTCAGGGTCTAGAGACAAACAAAATATATGGACGCCTAACTAAGACTATGGAAGGCGGATCTATTATTGAGATCAGTGGGAACATATCACCTATCTTATTGAATAAAAGGAAACTATTGAACATATCTCAGATGCAATGCAGTCTTAGGGAACTAGTACTATATGAAAACAACTGGGTAAGATGTGCTGTGTGGTCAGTTCAGTCAGAGAGATCTGACCCATTCTGTGTAATGTTGATGTGTTGTGCTGTGTGTAAGAGTGGTGCAGTAAATAGAGTACTGACACATAGCACAAATTTTGTTTCAGAATTGTGAGTTTCTGTTGTGGCACTAGGGTAGTGCCACATAAGTAATCAAGATTACACAAGCAGATGTGTGTGCCGCCTAACAGTTGTGTCGGTGCAGTCTAGCATTGTATTCTAGCTACCGAGAGGAGTGGGCCACCGGAATCCAGCATCAGATCTTCACAGACAAGATGAGTGAAATTAGTGGCCTGCTGAGGATTCACCATAACTCTTAAATATTTATAAATATTTCCCCATCACAAATATACTGAATTTTGGGAAATAGAACATTTACTAAAGTCTATAAGTCAATGGACAAAGCTTGTTGTAGTCACAGAGTGGGTGTGATGACACCACCCCAACAGCACATCCAGTAACAGTTTTCCCAGAGACATTATAAATATAATTCATATTAACCAGTCTTATAAATTACCTATGTACACAAATTCCATTTTATTATGCCATATATTTATGCATTCTATTTATAACTCCATAACATTTAATATGTTCTGACCAAAATAAAACATTGGTTCAGAACAAATAAATTTAGAAAAAATTTTAATATTTAAACTAAAACAGTCTGAGTTAGTTCAGTGTGTTATAGAGTTTCTTAATATTATTAGACTTATTAATTATCTGTGTGTGTTTGTATATTCTACTACAACACATTACATTTCAGTACCCTAGACTTTTTAACGTAGCTACATTCATAATAGTAAAAGAGATATGTTTGAGGTCGTAAGTGGTAGTAAGAAGGGCCTTCTGTAATTCCCATCAACATTTGTCTCAGGAGCCTTCACAGCTGACCTCATACATTACACTAGGTAACACAACAACCATACATTACCATCAAATCCACTACAAGTGGCTGTAAGTCGAGAACTGTCTGTATTGTGTCACTTGTTTAGTCATTTATTCCAATTTACTCTGATTGGTAGTTTTGTGACGTCAGGTTATTTCAACTGCATGATTGTAATTTTATAAGTTTTGTTGGAAGAACCCTGGTGAGTGCCAATACGCTCATTTATTCATTCATTACCACATTCTAGAATGGGTACAGAGTCGCTTGCCTTTAAGAAATTTGGGATCGTGCAGTAATGAGAGAACTGACAGACTAGTATCAAGAGCACCCACAGTGGGGACACTAGATATGGATAAAGGAGAGATATTGAGAACAATTAATGATCACCTGTTAGAGAATGACACTGCAACAGATGAATCAACAAGGTTTGTAAGACTCTATGGACAGAGGTCTTTTAGAAGGAATTTGGGGCATTAAACGTGTGATCTTTGTAAGGCTAGCAGAGATGGACGTATGACAGGATGCACTCGTCGTGTATAAAACCAGCGAACTACAGGAACAGTTAGCATTCACACTCTTTGACAAATACTGAGGGAGACTGAGCACCTATGGGTTTGCCCTGAATGGAATGATGTCGATTCTGTTCAACAATAACAATCATTACCATTCAACTCCAAGGAGCCTAGGCCTTGAACAGTTTCATGCCAAGTCCTCATGTGCCATCTGCTCAAGATCTATATCTTCTTCATCCCTGTCATTTCTATCTCCAGTTCCATGTGTTCATCTGTCTTCCTCTCTTACCATGAGGATTCCACAACTAGGACTATCTTGTATTGCTTTCAACAGATTTTTTTTTTCTCAATGTGTGTCCTATCAATTACCATTATCTTCTTCTCATCTCTTGCTCCACTGGCACTTGTCTGGTTCTTGTCATTAGTTCTTCTTCTGCGTTCGTCCTGAGAAGGACATTGGTTACGTTGTGTCGCCATTTACAGCGAAGCTGCGATATTTGCGCCTTTCAGCCCGACACATCTGTTTTCAGCATGGCATTTTTGGAACCGGGTTTGCCTTCCCTCTTCGATCCCTACTCTCTCGGCCAGACTGCAGTGATGCAGCCTGTTTCCAGGACCACCACTTGGAGGTGGAGTAGGGTCTTGGTCAGCTCTGGTTAGCTGACCCTGACGCAAGCAGTCAAGTTATGAGTCGCTGACAGCATTCATCTCTTTTGCTGCGTCTTTGGTCCCGTCAATAGTTCCACATCGGAGATCTTGTCGTACCATTTCAATCCTTCTATTCTACAAAAACACCTATTTATTAAAGTCTGCAACTTCTTGGTTGATGTTTTTGCTGTTCTCCATGTTTCACAGCCTTAAAATAGGACTGACATGACATTTCAGTTGATGATTCTTATTTTTGTGCAGGGCATGATTTCTTTCGAAAGGCAGTCCTTTTTCTGGAACCCCCAGGGCTTGAGAGGTAGATGGAACTGAAAAACACATGGAGAAGACCACTAGAGACAGAAGTGAAAGAGATGAGGAAGACACAGAAAGACTTTGATCTGATGGCAAGTAACAGAAGGACTTGGCATGAGTTTGTTGAAGGCTATGCTCATTGGAGAGCTAAGGGTAATGAATGAAGGAAAGCTTTATCAAGACCTATGTAGAAATTCAATGCTAAGGTAAACTAAAATTAAAGTAAAGCACTTTAATTCAATAAAAAAATATTTGTTTAATGTACTATGAATTACTGTAAGAATTCAACAGTCAGCCAATGAATATCAGACCTTTCTCTGGTTGGGACACTTCATACTGACTAGAACTGAAAGAACTGTGGTGTGCGTTTGAAGTCTGTGGATGCAGAATCAGGTCACCTCCATCATCATCATCCTGTAAATAAATATGTATCAATCTATGAAGTGCCTCCAAATCAAGTGTACAAATAAGAATGTGCTAATTAATCAGTATATGTTCACAGGCCATCCCCCATAAATTTGTCTTAGAACATAAGAATTTCAATCCAGTAGGAAATGGCAGAGTGGTTAGAGTGTTTGCCTCTTACAACAAAGTTACCGGCTTCATAGTTTGACATCTGCTAGCATCAGGCTCCAGTCTACCCAGCTGCAGATGGGTACCTGACTTTGCTCTTGCGTTAGCAGAGAAGGCAGTGTGACGACACGTCTGTACGTGTCCTTTTGTGTGATCTCTCACACCTTCAACCCTCCGGCTGTATCCTTTCTTTTTCTTCATTTTTCTCACTCATCGCTTTTATGTGGCATAAATCATGCCTTTTCATTCATTATTTCTACTATTTTGCTCTGTGCTGGACATAGCATGATGAATTCTCTAACACACCACTCCCCTATGGCAGTATTTGCTATGGGAGTAATGCATATCTTATTGTTTCACACTCAACTCCCAGAATGTTGTTACGATTCGCCAGGTTTGGTGACCCGGCCAGCGATAATATTTTATCGCCTAATTCATCTGAACACCTGTGGTAACGTGTCCGTCAAACATTTGACCCCATTGGGAAGTGGCTGATCGTGTTGACACAAGCCAGTGTTGTGATCAGATGAAAGAAGACCACATGGTCTGTCCAGACATCTGTCTGGCGTAGGCAGGCAGATTATTCTGATAAACAGAGGTGCGCCGGAAGTCTTAGGTAACGATATGACATCACTGTGTAAGAGGAAACGCGTGTATATTAAATTTAATATTTTCAAATACGCGTGGGATGAGTAATGATAAATTCCCCCACCCAAACAGTGCTAGATAGATTGGATTGGTTCGCCAGAATCTACTATGATTTGGTTGGAACTTTCGGCGGAAACACAGCTGAGATTTGAAACTAAGGATTGTGAGATATAATCTAACAAACTCGGAGTCACAGCACACAGACAGACTGCATCGCAGCGTCAACTAAACACCTCCTACAAGCCAGAAGAAAGAGGATAGGACTTACAATTCCACAACTAGAAGTACCAGATCTAGTATTGGGCAACTTTGGAATTTACAAGTAAACCCGCAATTTTAATACATGACTGGAAACTTGGGAATTGTATCACAAGAAGTCATAAGAGGAATTATACAAACAGTTTTCCCAGGCTAGGAATTCGCAGAACACAAGCCGTCAGAGGAATTAACTCATATTTCCAGACCTTAAGTGATTCGAACAGTATCTAAATACAGGGTTGTGGGTCCATTCTAATCTGTGCCGGGAGAAGTGTGTATTCCCAAAATTTTGGGTTTGTGGTTACAAGACATCAGACTTAAGTACTGAAGTTCCTACGCCACTAGTGTGAGAGAAGAGTATCACCACCACCCGCCTACAGTGGAAGAATTATGTGGAGAAGTGTACTCATCACCAAAAAGAAGTGACGGAAACCACGGCTGCAGGACTCATCTGGAGTTAAGTTGTGTGTAACAGGCTACAGCAAAAATACGGACAGTATTATTAACGCCCTACCAAAACCTCAATGAGGAAACATTTAATATAACTTTCACCCCATTTAATCCTTATTTTAACTTGTTGAACTAATTGACTATTAAATTTGTTGTATGTTATTTTACACTAAACAATAATAGTTGATTCAGTTTATTTGTACGAAAGCAAACGTGTGAGCCAATTTTTCTTGATAAATATATATATATAAATATAGAGCCATTATTTATAAGAGGGCATTCGTTGGATTATTCCAACTGGAGGCTTGACGGGCCAGAATCAGTGCATAACCTCTTCACAAAAGGCGACGGACCAGATAATAAGTTAACAAATTTGTTCAGCCCTTAAGCAGCGTTTTGTTCTTGACTTCTGGGAATGTCTTGTGAAGGCTCCCCTAAGGTAGAAATGTCATTCCTCTTCTATCTACATCTTTGCCAAGAGTAATCTTGCGCGAAGGTAGATACCTCGGACGACCTACTTTTAGATGCGCTTGCGTGGTGACCATTAGTGGACCACTACGGCAAAGCAAGGGGAGGCAATCCCGTGACAGGCAGCAGGGAACAGAACTGATCACCCCACCTCATAAAGTGAGACCTAGTAAAATGAAGTCTGTAACACTTCACCCCGCTGTGGTAGTATCTGCTCTGTGACTACCTTTGCCGTAGGAGAAAAGAAAATCTAAAAAAAACAGACAAAAATGATGATGGAAACTTAATGGTCATGTCCTATGCAGGACAAGAAAATGATGACCAAGTTAAGCAATGGAATGCACTAAACTCAAGCCACAGTAGTAGCCTTATTCAGTTATATGACTATGGACATGGACCCATGAGGTGATAGCCCTCAGCTACTTTTTTCCCCTGTGTTTCTTTTGGTGTGTTCTTTTCTCTTCTACTTGTTGTGAGAGCTTCTTTTCGCCCAATCTGAGGTGGCACAGTAGGAAGCATCACCAATTGGTGTGATCTGCAGCTTTATCCTCCAAGGTTGTATTTATGTCCAGTGCCTTCGTGTCTCTCTTGTACACATCTCTGAATCTCGGCTACAGCTGCCCACCTGCTCTTTTGTCATCTGCCAGCTGTCCATAGAAAATATCTTTGGTGATGCAAACTTCTTCCATGCAGCGGACATGGCCAGGCCAGCATAGTCTATGCTATCTAAGCAGTGTATACATGCTCTGAGGGCCAGCATGTGATAGCATTTCAACACTTGTCACTTTGTCCTTACATGTGTGATGAATTTACCGTGATACAACGTTAAAATATCTCCAAATATAAGGATAAAATGTAGGGATAAAAATAATGCGTAAGATACTAGGAGACATGCTCGCCCATGCCCGCATTTCCTACCGCCATTCAAACTAACTAGTTAGACGTGCAGACGAAACGGTTTACCCTTTGTAGACGGGAGGGAAACGGAGATCAAAAAAGGAAAAATATGACTGAAAACGTGTTTGAATCTAGAACGGCAAAAAGACGCAATTGGTAGTAAAAGAAAAAAAAATTCACGTCACTAGTTGACACAATGTAAGGAAATGGACAAAAACGACCTTGGCTCTTATTCGAAACAGTCATTTCTTGGACGTTTTTCGATACTTGGTCGTTTTATTTGAATTCAGCGGCAAATGCTGTAGAGAAGGTTCACGAACAAATTTCAAAAAACTAAACCTGAGAAAAAATATGTTTTTTCTTAATAATAGAGTTATGAATATAAAACCTAGCTAGTTTGATAGCCCATCTTAAGCAGAGAACTAATAAACTTTAAATTATACAGACGGATAGATAACAAGGAAGATATTGACAAAAGACTGTGTTTGTCGTATCAGACTGGCGACTGTACTGTTAATACTTTCACTAAAGTTTCAAATTTTCGTCCTTGAGACACGCAAATGCAAAAATCAAGTTGTAATGAACGAGAGGGGGAAGGTGGAGAATTGTGGCTAAAAATAACTTCGGAGGCAGATTTGTGTAAGATATTGCATGCAGTTGGTCCAAGAACCAAGTGTGTTTTGTGAAAAAAACAAGTAGAGACAGACGGACCAACAGACGATAATGCATACTTGACTGAGATCTGACTGAAATTTGACTTTTGGTTGTAGATTTGAAAAAGTTAGGGGGGAAGTCTGTGATTGGACAAATGTAATCATATTAGCGGGACAGAGACGCGCATTTTTGCCATTTGATACAATTCTGTCCAGGGACACAGTCGGTTAGTGCCTGTGGTGTTGTTCCCAGAAGATATTACATACATTTAGTGGGACGCCATAATATAGCCAGCAGCTCAGCTGAGTTTTGCTAGCAATTAACTGTGTTCTCAATTCTGAATTCTGGTAAGAATGAATGCATTTATTTTGTACATTTTAATATTTCGAGTGATTGATACTGCCATATCATATAAAATGATTACGACAAGTAAGTGCTCGCTCTAGGTCCCCAGCCCAAGTTCAGGGTCTAGAGACAAACAAAATATATGGACGCCTACTAAGACTATGGAAGGCGGATCTATTATTGAGATCAGTGGGAACATATCACCTATCTTATTGAATAAAAGGAAACTATTGAACATATCTCAGATGCAATGCAGTTTTGGGGAACTGATACTATATGAAAACAACTGGGTAAGATGTGCTCCGTTGGTCAGAGAGATCTGACCCATTCTGTGTAATGTTGATGTGTTGTGCTGTGTGTAAGAGTGGTGCAGTAAATAGAGTACTGACACATAGCACAAATTTTGTTTCAGAATTGTGAGTTTCTGTTGTGGCACTAGGGTAGTGCAACATAAGTAATCAAGATTACACAAGCAGATGTGTGTGCCGCCTAACAGTTGTGTCGGTGCAGTCTAGCATTGTATTCTAGCTACCGAGAGGAGTGGGCCACCGGAATCCAGCATCAGATCTTCACAGACAAGATGAGTGATTAGTGGCCTGCTGAGGATTCACCAGAACTCTTAAATATTTATAAATATTTCCCCATAACAAATATATTGAATTATTGGGAAAGATAACATTTATTACAGTCTATAAGACAATGAACAAAGCTTGTTCTAGTCACAGAGTGGGTGTGATGACACCACCCCAACAGCACATCCAGTAATAGTTCTCCCAGAGACATTATAACTATAATTAATATTAACCAGTCTTATAAAATACCTATGTACACAAATTCCATTTTATTATGCCATATATTTATGCATTCCATTTATAACTCCATAACATTTCATGTTCTGACCAAAATAAAACATTGGTTCAGAACAAATAAATTTAGAAAAAATTTTAATATTTAAACTAAAACAGTCTGAGTTAGTTCAGTGTGTTATAAATTTTATTAATATTATTAGACTTAGTAATTATCTGTGTGTGTTTGTATATTCTACTACAACACATTACATTTCAGTACCCTAGACTTTTAAACGTAGCTACATTCATAATAGTAAAAGAGATATGTTTGAGGTCGTAAGTGGTAGTAAGAAGGGCCTTCTGTAATTCACAGAAACATTTATCTCAGGAGCCTTCACAGCTGACCTCATACATTACACTAGGTAACCCAACAACCATACAATACCATCAAAAACCACTACAACATGAAATACCAAAGATGTGGTGTAGACAACTTAGATGGCAGGTACTGAGCCTTCTTTCTTGCTTAGCATAGGTTGTCCATGTCTTGATCCCATATAGAAGCGTGCTGGTAACGTAGACATTATATACCACAGCTTCGGTCTTCACTGTGAGTTTGGAGTTTCCCAAAACATGCATTGTGAGACAGCAAAGACAGTTGCAGCTTAGTCAATGCTGCTGTTAATTTCTGTGTCCAGAGAGAGTTTTTTGCTGATGGTAGACCCCCAGGTATGTGACGTGATGCACAACTGCCAATTCATAGTTACTGATAGTAATAACTGGTGCAACATCCACATCCTGACACAGCACATTTTTTTTCTTTAGATTTATTGTGAGGCCAAAGTCCTTGCATGCTTGGGTAAAACGATTCATCAAGCTCTGGAACTCCTGTTGACTTTGAGTGATGAATGCAGCGTCATCGGCGAACAAGTCTCATATAGTGACCCTTCAGATTTTTGTTTTTGACTTCAGTCTTGTGAGATTAAACAGTCGGTCATCTGACCTAGCGTGAAAGCATATTCCTTTTGCTGCATCCCCAAATGCACGTTTAAAGAGCAAAGCAAAGAATATTTCAAAGAGGGTCGGAACCTGGACGCAGCTACAAGAAGAAACATAAACCCAGCAATGACTTTGAATACACAACTGATAAAGCTCTTTGATAAAGCTGTATTCTACTTTGTTGTAACTTGGTATACATCAGTGTACGTAGTAAAGATGTACTGGGACTGAATAGTCAACTCAAACAACCAAGCACAGTGTCAGGTGTACAGGTCATCTTGCTCCAAACGTCTTGAGGACTCGACAAGGATGTAATGTGTATCATGAGTGGTAGAGTGACTGTTAATACGCGAATGTGTGAACTGTTCGGTAAAGTTGACTGGAAATACGAATACTCACTCATACGTATCAGAAGTTAAGGATACAGACTACCGTGAACGTTTCAACAGTTTAATGGGACGCACACACTTGACAGAACGGGTACAGTTGCAGGAACACAGGTCGACATCAATAACATATTGTTGACCCACGGTGTACAATTATAAATTGGCATTCATGTTGAGGGCAATCACAATGGAACATCAGTATACAAACGTTCAGAGTTCCATATCTCATATAAATATTCATCAGGCCTTACTGACTGGTCATGTCAGTTAATATATAATGTTTAACAAATCTTCATCAGGCCTTACTGACTAGTCATGTCAGTTAATCAATAATGTTTACGGTGACTCCTGGACAGAACCTCCTTTAGCATAAGTGTAGCTTGCACCCTAGCGGAGATTTCTTTAAATAGCATTCAGCAAATATCTTCTGAGCAAATGTTAAATCACCCAAGAATAGATTTTCCTTTCATAAGTGAGATCTCTTGATCATCATCGGATAATAAGGGCGTCCCTGTTCTCTGGTAGATGATCAACAATATGTAGTATTTCAAAATGGCTTCTAGTCTTGTAAACATCGCTCACCATAACGATGTACGACCAAGCTCCAATAAAGATTCAATTCATGAATATCAAAGTTTCCACAAGCATCAGCATAATCTGTCCTCATAATTGCTGTATAGAAACATAAACAGTGCTGCTAAATAATATGTCGTTCTGACATACTGACATAGGTAGATTCATGTAAACGTCTGCCCATCTTAAGCCTAGGAATGAACGAAGTCAGCAAAAGTACGTTTACCTTAACATAAGAATACACTAGCAAGCACAAACGCTCTTCTCCTGGCGTTATGGAATGAACACTAGGGAACTCATGGATTTAGCAATCCCCGAAGAAAATATCTTCGTTCCCATAATCAAAAAAGAGATCACAAACTCTGGGCAGGTCTCCGACATGACTCCCGCCATAGGCTTTCTAACCGAAGGACCCCTTAACGTATCTTCATGCGCCGAAAAGCACCTGACCCCAAAAGTACAGTACAAGAAAAATAGTTCCACTTAAACATAATAAGATATCAAGATGTAAGACATACTCGTCCTACATAGACAAGAACTACACATAGATTCGGGCCATAGACATACTGAAGCAATAACAATCTATTCCTAACCAAACATAGAATAGATTAAAGTAAGTCTAGATTCCTCCGCCGAGTTCCATTTTTAAGAACGCTACAAAGAGCGATAACTCACAGAATGAATACCCATTGCCTAATCTGAGTTCTGTCCCTTAAGACCGAAAAACATGCATTCAAAGATAAATATATTTTTATCAGACAAATGAATACATTTTACTTTTGTATGCGTAATCCGTGCGCCAAAGAATATGTGCGCAACAGATTACCACACCCCCCGGGAAAAAAAATGAAAATCATTTTTTTTTTCACCTGAGAGCAACATACAATAGGCTCCCAACGCATAAATACTGCGTAGATGAGAAATATTTGGAATTATTTAAGCCAGATTAATGCAAAGTCGAAATATAGATCTCTCAGAGAAAGCATTTCTCTTAAGCATAAATGTTTCCAGGGAGGTGTCACCAACGCATACTACCATACTTGCAATGACACAATGCATATAACAATTATTATTTAAGCATTATAAGTACATGATTGACAAAAAGAAAAATCATCAACGAGTACCGGTGAATATATATATCAATGAACGTAGTATCATTATAAATTACAATGTATATCTATCTTGATATAGAAAAGAAAAATCTGTTGTCGAGTTGGAAGTGTTAATAAGTCCAAGACTCAACAGTTAAGTGGAATCATGTGCGCATCTAGACAGAATGTCTGCCATCACATTATCTGATCCACGGATAGCTCGTACCGAAAAATGAAAAGGTTGAAGAGCAATTGCATATCGAGTAGACCTCGAACTCTTCAAATTTTTACTCTGTATAGCCGTGAGAGCTTTCTGATCGGTTTCTACTACGAAATGTGCGCCTAGAAGGAATCTTTGTAATTTGAGAATTGACCATACCATAGCCAATAGTTCACGATCTAAGACCGAATAATTCCTTTCTGCAGCGTTAAGCTTTCTGGAAATATACATGATGCGTGATGGTATATGATGATGGATGGTATCCGCATGTCTGGTTTTGTGTAGTGTGCAGATGTGTTCAGTCAAACAATGTTCATACAAAATAACAGGGCAATCCACATAGGACGTCAGTAAACTCACGACGTATAAAGTCAATGATGCTTGTAACAGCTAGACGTTTTTCTGTATCATTTATTGTGGACGCCACAGTGACAAAATGTATACGCGAATATGTAGGTACATCAGACAGTCATTATCACAGCAACAATGTCAGTATAGCAATGGACGGTAGACAGCATCATAATAAAGGTGATTCACAGACATGTCAATACATTATAAGGCTGTAATGTAGTCGGGAAAATTCTCCATCCCTTTCTATCTTAGCCAGAAGGTAACCAGATGTATGAGATCAGTTCACTCTCCTTAATCTGACTTCAGCAAGACAGACACGTCTGCCGAAGTATAAATAATGTCCTCAAAAATATCCTCTAGATAACAAAGGTTTGCCCAAACCTAGTTCATTTAACAAAGTAGCAAGTAATGGTCCTTGGGACATGCATCAACCGATGCAGTACAATACAGCGACATGTGAGCTGGGAAAACATCTCGTGACGACGACTTTCGAAGACAGGCTATGAATCGAAATCGCTCACGACCAAAAATCGATAGAGTTAATGGAAAGTCAATTTACCTTGCCTTCAGGACATACACAGAAATATTATGCCTCCCGGCATGTGCAAATACACTAGAGGTATTATCTCGAATAAACGAAATATCCATAAGAGGACTTTCACATTCCTGACAGAACAAAAAATAGCGGAGATCCTCTTTCAGCGAGGCATCTTTCTCGCCATTCAAATCGCTCACTCCCCTGGTGGGCGGAAATCGATTGACCAAGAAGCAAGACCAGTCATGCGCAGTCCAGCGCAAAATGACCACAGCTCAAAACTTAACTGCATTCAATACCAACGCGAGAAGACAAATGCTTACCGAGAAAAGTGACTATAAATTTCAAGCAGTTGTTGCCCTTGCGTTATAAAATAGATATTGTAATAAAACGATGTTGCGAGAATTTCTCACGCAACAATACATTACAGGATGCAGAGTTCCAGAGTACTCTTGCATTAGTGCCGCTCCAATCCCAGTGGATGAAGCGTCACTACGAAGAACAAATGTCTTATCTTTAGTAGGTAACACTAAAATAGGTGCAGTAGAAAACATAGTTTTGATCTTATCCAAAAGAGGATTGACATTCTTGAGTCCAATGGACTATATTAGGAGACCCTTTCTTTAGCAAGGTAGAAAGAGGTGCCATGATTGAGGACAGATTCGGAATGAATCGTCCATAGAATTGTATAAGACCTAAGAGACTTCGCACTTGCTTTTTAGTCTTAGGAATAAAAATGTTAAGTATTTTACTTGCATTATGGTCCTCTGTCTTTAGGAAACCATGACCGACACGGTGACCTAAGAAAGAAATTTCGCTAAAACCAATGCAGGCTTTAGAGGGTTTCGCTGTCAGGTTATACTCGCGTAGAGTAGATAGTAATTCAACTAACCCTGAATAGTGATCTTCCCAAGTATCGCTGAAAAGACAGATGTCGTCTAGGTACGCAATGACATCTGATCGATAGGATAGAATTCTACGCATCATGCGTACAAATGTAGCTGGTGCGTTCATAAGGCCGAAAGGCATGAAATTCCATTGAAAAGGGCCTCTAGGTGTAGAAAAAGCAGTAAAAGGTTTGGCGCGTTCAGATAGAGGAACTTGCCAATATCCTTTAGACAAATCTAGTTTAGTGAAAAAATGCGATTTAGAAAGCTTAGTAAGTAGCTCTTCTAGTAAAGGCATAGGTTCAGCATCAAACTTCGTGACTTGATTCAATTTGCGATAGTCAACGCAAAGACGTATGTTATTGTCTTTTTTCCAGACAATAACCATCGGCGAAGAATACGCAGAAGTGGATGGTTCAATAATTTTTAAATCTATCATCTCATCCAACTCCTTCTCAACCTGTGCTTGAAAATGTATAGGAATAGGATAAGGTCTGACTCTAATAGGATTATGGTCAGTTAGAATAATGTCATGTTCAATGACATGAGTTTGTCCAGGAATGTCAGTAAGGACATCCTGAAATGTTTGTAACATAGCCGAAACTTGTCGCTGTTCTCCTAGAGATAAATCGGGAGAAACAGTAACATTTTTCCATGATTCACTAGAATGAAGTGGAATCATCGGAAGCGGAAGATTAACATCCTGTCGTGAAACGAAGTGTAACCCACTACTTTGTTAATCACTATGTCGAGATACAGATTTGCTTCAACCAATCAACTTGCACCGTTCACCAGTCTCTGAGACAGAATAAATTATACTGTTCACGCAGTTCACGCAAGATGGCGGCTAAAAACTGAATAAAATTAGGCTGTATGAGCAAAAGACGAAACCGGAGGAAACCAATCAACTTGCTCCGCCAGGAACCAACCGAAAGCTTTCCTTACGTATTTACCTGCCTATATATTCGGGCGGAATTTTATGCTAAACACGCAACACCAAAAACGAAGCCCGACTGAAGAGGAAGAACCTGTCACTTTGATTTAGTGCTTACCTGAGGGCATCGACCTGCAACCTACTTCACTAAGTCGCATCAAAACCTGGCCAGTTTAAAATCTTAGGAGGGTAAATATATTTGCGATAACCTTTAGAAAAATAGGCCTTCAGCAGGTATATAATGTTGGTATTTGTTGTGTGTCATTATACTACCTACACCTGTATATATTTAATATATTTTGGGTTCACTATGAATGTATATGATTGATATAGACAAAGACTAATAGGGCTCATACCTCAATCTATGGTCTTCTATAACTTCAGTCTATTGTCTCAGATAAAACCAACTGCAAATATAACCATAACAGTCCTTGTTAGGACTCAATCTATTGTCAGTCTATAACTTCAATCTATTGTCTCAGATAAGACCAACTGCAATATAACCAAAACAGTCCTTGTCAGGACTCAATCTATTGTCGCATCTAACTCCAATCTATTGTCTCCTATAACTCCAACCTGATATATCACCAAACAGTCCTCGTCGCATATACTCCTATCATAAGAACATAACAATATTGTTAGGATATATGTTACCCGCTAGTATAACACTTGTCAGAGAGGGCGAGGTGTACATATTATTGGATTTATTCATGTATTGATTTATATTATGGGATGTATTCATGTATTAAATGTATTCATGTATTGAATCTATATTATTGAATGTATCCATGTATTAGTTTATCAGAAAGAATGCTTTGCAAGTAGACACCTGTCTTGTCTCGCTATTGCTAAATCATACTGAGCCATGTTGTCATTCATCCTACATGCATACATCTGAGACACGCTCATTTCACTCACACTAGAAATAGGTGGGCTTGAGGACAGAAATTAGCCCCTATTTTTGCTTTGTTACAGGTTTATTTATGTCCTAAAAACCTGAGGTCGTATGTTCGAGTCAATCCCGCTGCCTGGAATTTCGCAGGAGCATAGAGATTGTACAGAAGCTACATCTTTAGTCCCCCTCAGTCTTGGGTGGGCTAAAGTAACGAGCCTCAGCAGGAGTTGTGTGAACAAAACTACGGAGAACAGAACTGTTTTAAGAGATGAGTACACATTCGTACCATTTCTGTCAGCATTGTGAGCATAGAAACTGTCAGTGATGAGAAAGTGACTTAGCACAGCAAGAGACAAAAATAACAGCATAGCTGATAAATGTTATATCCTTAATTAACAGCACAGCTGATATAATTTTTGTTCCTATAAGTGGAAAACTTGTTGTCTATATAAATATAAATATTTGTAAAATATATGTAAACTTACAAATTCATTACGTTCCATTTTTCTCAACATTCACCCTTCAGCACAAGAGTAGATAGTGTATATACTAAATAAAATATAAGGAAATTGTATTTTGAACGACTTGTCAATTTTATCATTGTTAAATAAAAATCTGTTTCCTTGTTTTGTTTAATATCACAGTTAGTTACACAGCGGAGGTGGCACTTTATGTCGGTCTCCTCTCTACTATTGTTTCGAGATCAGATCATTCACAGCCGTAACTAATTTGTGATACCAGTAGTCCTCTCAGACACTGGGACTTCACCATTTTCTGCAGAAATTCTATTTTCTGTAATTTTCAGTACTATACTGATCCTACAGCCAAATAAAACCTCTCGCCACACATCCGAAAAACTTGTTTCCTCATCCTGTATTACAGACAGTGATGAGTAATGACCATGTTGGACAGGTGAATCGTCCGTTGCCTGGAAAATAGGCTGTAAATAATCCGGACGTTCATGGAATTCCGTAAGCATATTGATGTGGAAGGTTTTACGCTTCCCATCAATATCGATAATGTAGTCAACATCGGAAATTTTCGAGATTATATCGTACGGACCTTTCCAAGAAATAAGAAGTCTGTTTTCCCTACAAGGTAGCAAAACAAATACTTTGTCACCAGGACAAAGTTGTCGTAAGGTTCTTTTCTTATTGGCAAATTGTCTTGCTTTCTGCTTAGCAAATTCAGAAGAAGAAGTTGCCAATTTGCATGCTTCGATAATCTTTTCCCTCAGCGCGATGACATATTCATAAGAAGATTTCGTGTCATCGGTAATATTATCAGCGGTTATGAGATCATGAAGCAAAGACATAGGGCCGCGCGGTCGCGCGCCAAAGACAAGTTCAAAGGGCAAAAATCCTGTATGTTCATTGGGGACCTCTCTATAAGCGAAGAGGGCCGCGGGTAAAACCCTATCCCAATCTTGAGGATGATCCTCAGTTATCTTCCCTAATAAGTTTTTGAGTGTTCTATTTAGCCGTTCGACCATCCCATTGGACATAGGATGATAGATACTACTCAAAGATCTCTCTATCTGCAGAGTCGACATCACTTGAGACATGGTATCTGATATTAGTTGGGTGCCATGGTCTGATAATATTTCTCCGGGGAATCCCAGACGAGAAAATATAAGCCAAAGAGCATCTGCAATGTCAGCAGTAGTAATGCTCTTCAGAGGGATAGCCTCTGGCCAACGTGTGCACATGTCCACACACGTTAAGATAAACTGATGTCCTCTAGCAGATTTAATCTTAAATGGACCAATGATGTCTATCGCCATTTTCTGAAATGGTTGAATAGGAATGTCTGCAGCCTGAATAGGTGCAGCATGGCGTGGACCTTTGGATTTGACTTCTTGACATACTATACAAGATTGACAATAAATCCGTATGTCTTTGTTCACAAAAGGCCAAAAGAAAGCCGCAAGAACTCTTGACTTTGTACGGGAAAAACCCATATGTCCAGCACACTGAGAGTCGTGTGCGTGTTGTAAGATTTTAACTCTCAAATTCTTGGGCACAAGAATCTGAGAATGACTTGACTTGTCGGAGTCTTGCACCATACGTACAAGTACGCCATTCTTCATTGTAATCCAAGATTTACGCTTGGTATCTTTATTCGGATCACCTTTCGTTGCAAGAGTGAAGAATTTCTTTAGAGTCGGATCCTCTTCTTGCTGTTTTATAAACAAGTCACGAGAAATTACCAAGGGATCATCTTGGTTATGCACTTCATTATCTTCAGTAGGTGAAGATTGAGGCACATTAAGAGCTTGAGCTCTAGTGACTACAGCATTAGCGGTTTGCATATTCTGTTTTTCCCAAACGGAAATTTGTTGTGGAGTGCATTCTTTGACTCCGTGAATACGACCGATGATAAGATCAGCGATCGGATTCGGCAGAAGACATGCGTGTACATCTCCTGTAAAGAAAGGAGTAGCAATGCTAATGATAGCAGTAGAGTATTTCTCTAAGGTGCCGCCAAATGTTACACATTTGACTACTTTTCCAGTGGCACGAGAAGGATCTACGAGTGACTGCCTCACTCCAATGGTGGTGCACCCCGAATCGAAAAGAACTGCGACTGGAGTACCATCAACTAAACCTCTATTCAAAACAAGAGAACCTCTTCCATCATGCGCGATTGACGCAGGAAGAGCGGGAAGAGGATGGCCACAACTTAAAGTGGACACCATAGTTGGTTCAAATAATGTTTTGCATTGGGGGCACTGAGATGCTCTCCCAAAATCAAAAGCGGCACATGCCATATTATTAGCATCATCATTATCTTTAGTCTGGTTATAGGCTTCATGTGACTCTTGCTGTGCAGAGTTTGCATGATAATGAGATTTATGTTTATTGTATTGGGATCTACCTCGATTATTATTGCCTCTGTAATCATTATTATTCCCTCTATTGTAACCCCTATTTGGGTTTGAGTCATAATTCTCACGATTACCATTATCATATTCATTATAATGAGTATCCCTATAGTCATGGTCTTGTTGTCTCCATGATGGATGACTTGGATAGTTCCTATAATTACTTCCTCTGCGGAAATGTCTATAATTATGACCACCTCTGTATCGAGGGCTGTCAGCTTGTCTCCAGTTCTTCGCAGAAGAACCCTGAAATGATTGGTTTCCTTGGTTTTGATAACTATTATGGTTACCTTTTTTCCCAAACTTGTTTTGTTGTCCCTGAAATTTGTGTGAATAACTAGGGTTGTATTGTGTTGCTGATGCAACTGGCATACCTTCTTTAATCTTAGTGTTGCTAAGAGTTATGTCAGGGTGTGCAGTGACGTATTGGTCACAATATTCTTGCATTTCTTTTAGTGTCTTGGGTTTACGCTCATGTAGGAATTCCAAGAAAGGTTTATTAACACATGACATAATCTTGTCCCTGAGCAACAAGTCCATAAGGGCTTCATATGTCTTTTCTGTTTTGGACAACTCAATCCAACGATTAAATGTAAGACGTGTCCTTGCAATGAATTCTGAGAATTCCACCCCTGATTCAGGTACCATTTTCTTAAACAAAATACGGTAACCTTCCTCAGTCAACTGGTACTTTTTCAATAAAGCTGCCCTAATAACATCATAATTATCCTTGTCAGACTCTTCAACCAAACTTAAACTAGTCAGAGAATCACCTTTCAAATTTTCTGACAATTGATTAGCATACTGTGATTTATCCACATTATGAGCTCGACAGGAGCGTTCAAATCTATCCAGCCAGAATGTAATATCGTCACTGGACGGATTGAACGCAGGTACCTTGACCTTATAAGTAAAGGGTTTACCACTGTTACCATTTGACTGATTAACATTACTCATATTTGTCAATCTCAATTTTTCTAACTCAAATGCTAAAAGTTCTTTTTGATGTTCATGTTCTCTCATTGCTTTTCTCTCCTCAGCCTCAGCTTCTCTGTCTAATCTCTTCTGCTCAGCTTCTCTTTCTAATCTTTTTTGTTCAGCCTCAGCTTCTCTGTCTAATCTTTTTTGTTCAGCCTCAGCTTCTCTTTCTAATCTTTTTTCTACAGCTTCTAATTTTTTTTCTTCCATTTGAAGCTTTCTCTCCTCAGCAGCAGCTTTTTTCTCCTCAGCAGCAGCTTTTCTCTCCTCAGCTTGCATCTGCAATCTTAAATTCTCAGCATCTATCTTCTTTTGTTCACCTTCTGCTTTCCATTTATTTTCCTCTTTTTGCTTCTTCTCTTCTGATTTTAATACCATTGCGAATTGAGCAGTTGCAAACTCCTCTAATTCCTTACCAGACTTATCAAGGGATTTCCCTTGTGCAATAAAGTATTCCAATGTAGACATGATGCCTAATAATGATAGCAATTAGTTGACACAAAAATGTAACCTATCTCCTAATAAACAGGAGCAAGTTCTCAATGAACTTAATTAATTAGCTCACAATCCCAATCTCTGTGGGAGACAAGCCTTACAAAGGTCTTGTATACTTCCTTGTACAACAATAATAATGATAAAGTATTGGTCTATACTATAACATACGTGTACTCAACTATTTCATATCATCTGTCAACCAAAGACATTAACAAAAATACAAATAGAAAGACAATCAAGGAAAACAATACGAAAACATTTGCAGAAATCAAATCAATGAAAAATCTTAACCAAAAATAATGTCACAAAGTATGTGATGATAACTGCAAGGCATAAACAAGACAAATAACGCCACAGTGTATAAACATAAATGGTGTATAGAACTAAATTATAGAACAGAGTAGATCTACAAATACAAACAGATCAAAACAAAACTAAGGAACACAAAATTATTAACAAAAACAACGAAGAAAGGAACACCTCATCACAACTAACAAAAATAGCAACCGATGTTGCCAGCAAATTTCCAATAAAGAAAATTGCTCCCTATAGAACACTAATATAGGACCAATATGACTCGGTATATCCTATACTAGTCACCTCACCAACCACCCACGACATAGACACACACATAATATGCAAACATTAAACATAAATACATATATCATCATATAAATAGAATGCAATAGCATATGAATGCAATGTGTTGCAGAAAGAGTTTCAGTTCAGAAATATAATGGCACAGTTTCTGAATAAACAAACTAAACTGTCACTTTAATAAATACTAGATTTTTTATTTAAATCTATTACAGTGTTCAACAATGTGAGCATCAGAAGGTCCAACGATGAAAGTAGGACTTCTCAGCTTATTGTATTTCTTGCTAACACAATTAATTTGCTCGCCAACGTTCTATGTAATGCTGTGATGTCCAACGAAAAATGTCGATAAACCCTGACCTAGTTTCCGTATTTGTTTCATCCGTCACGTGAGGAACTGTCAATCAAGTGTAAACCCTCACTGTTGGTGTGTCGTATCAGGCGTCAGGGAAACAAACTGGTATCAGTAGCTGTTACTTCTGGTAATCTTCACTGTGCAGGTCAAACCCGGTAATCTGGCATACCACATTGATAAAGCTCTTTGATAAAGCTGTATTCTACTTTGTTGTAACTTGGTATACATCAGTGTACGTAGTAAAGATCTACTGGGACTGAATAGTCAACTCAAACAACCAAGCACAGTGTCAGGTGTACAGGTCATCTTGCTCCAAACGTCTTGAGGACTCGACAAGGATGTAATGTGTATCATGAGTGGTAGAGTGACTGTTAATACGCGAATGTGTGAACTGTTCTGTAAAGTTGACTGGAAATACGAATACTCACTCATACGTATCAGAAGTTAAGGATACAGACTACCGTGAACGTTTCAACAGTTTAATGGGACCCACACACTTGACAGAACGGGTACAGTTGCAGGAACACAGGTCGACATCAATAACATATTGTTGACCCACGGTGTACAATTATAAATTGGCATTCATGTTGAGGGCAATCACAATGGAACATCAGTATACAAACGTTCAGAGTTCCATATCTCATATAAATATTCATCAGGCCTTACTGACTGGTCATGTCAGTTAATATATAATGTTTAACAAATCTTCATCAGGCCTTACTGACTAGTCATGTCAGTTAATCAATAATGTTTACGGTGACTCCTGGACAGAACCTCCTTTAGCATAAGTGTAGCTTGCACCCTAGCGGAGATTTCTTTAAATAGCATTCAGCAAATATCTTCTGAGCAAATGTTAAATCACCCAAGAATAGATTTTCCTTTCATAAGTGTGATCTCTTGAACATCATCGGATAATAAGGGCGTCCCTGTTCTCTGGTAGATGATCGACAATACGTAGTATTTCAAAATGGCTTCTAGTCTTGTAAACATCGCTCACCATAACGATGTACGACCAAGCTCCAATAAAGATTCAATTCATGAATATCAAAGTTTCCACAAGCATCAGCATAATCTGTCCTCATAATTGCTGTATAGAAACATAAACAGTGCTGCTAAATAATATGTCGTTCTGACATACTGACATAGATAGATTCATGTAAACGTCTGCCCATCTTAAGCCTAGGAATGAACGAAGTCAGCAAAAGTACGTTTACCTTAACATAAGAATACACTAGCAAGCACAAACGCTCTTCTCCTGGCGTTATGGAATGAACACTAGGGAACTCATGGATTTAGCAATCCCCGAAGAAAATATCTTCGTTCCCATAATCAAAAAAGAGATCACAAACTCTGGGCAGGTCTCCGACACGACTCCCGCCATAGGCTTTCTAACCGAAGGACCCCTTAACGTATCTTCATGCGCCGAAAAGCACCTGACCCCAAAAGTACAGTACAAGAAAAATAGTTCCACTTAAACATAATAAGATATCAAGATGTAAGACATACTCGTCCTACATAGACAAGAACTACACATAGATTCGGGCCATAGACATACTGAAGCAATAACAATCTATTCCTAACCAAACATAGAATAGATTAAAGTAAGTCTAGATTCCTCCACCGAGTTCCATTTTTAAGAACGCTACAAAGAGCGATAACTCACAGAATGAATACCCATTGCCTAATCTGAGTTCTGTCCCTTAAGACCAAAAAACATGCATTCAAAGATAAATATATTTTTATCAGACAAATGAATACATTTTACTTTTGTATGCGTAATCCGTGCGCCAAAGAATATGTGCGCAACAACAACTTAAGAAAATAACATGTCTTTTCTTGAATGTTCATCATTTTCATTTGAGCTCCTTATGGATCACGTAGCCACCACTGCAGCTGATCTCCTTGCAGAAAACCTGCATCAAGCATCCATGTGCTCTAGCAGTGGTAGTTCTGTTGCTATTTGTTTTAAATGATGAGACTGCCTGCCTCGTGCGCAACCTCGTATCAGTCACTTTGTACGACATGCCTGAGACAGCAGTAGTTCTTTCTTTGTCTCATCAGAGACCTCTAGGAACTACACCGGCCTCTGGTAAGTTAATCTGGACAATATCAACCAGGGATGACATCAGATATTCCATTAGTTTTAAAATTGTCGCAAACACAAAAACTTCTTCTAGTACAATGCCATCTGGGGAAGGTGATCCTGTCTCTCTACAACTTCCTGTCTCCAGTACTGTTTATCAATTCTGTTCTCGACTTTTTTCCATGCCACGAAGTCAAACTCTCGAGTATTTTCACTCTTTGTCATCCTTTTTCCTTGTGTCACAAAATACTCCAGCTATCTCCTTCAACACAAGCACCACTAAGTATTAAAATCTGAACTGTTGACTTGACTGTGATCCACTGTCACTAAGCTCTTGGTGACCTTGATGCCATTATGTTGTACTGCGCAGTTCATGTAAGCTGTTTAGGGCTTCCATAAAGTGTATTGTCTATGGATGGGTTGTGTGGTAGGAGTTGTTGTCTGAACTGTTATGAGACTTTATGCACATAATAAATCAAACTAGCACTAACACACCATACGTAAACTGTTGATAAATACATTTATGCCCAAGGTAACTGACATTATATGTCATTATTGAATGACTGCCCCCTTTTAACGCCCTTAAGAGAAATAGGTTACCACTGCAGCCAGAATACACGCAGAAATCTGAAGCCAAAGTATTTGATTTTTGTTGTGGTGGTTTCTTTTTAAATAATGAATTTTGGCCCTCTGGCTTTTTTTACGCTCTGGGGGTCTTAACTCACTTAGGTCTTAACTTTCAAAGTGTCCTCTTTTTTTTTTTTTTAACCAGAACTGGAGTCTGAGTAACCACCACTTCTGTCCACATTTCTAAATTGATCGTTTCACCCTGATTTTATCAGTCTATCATTTCTGCAACATGAGATGGTAATGAAACTAACAGTTTAGTAGTGTATAAACTTACTTTCCTAATTTTTTTTGTTTTGCCCCAATATGGTAGAGCTTAAATGGCTTACAAAGATAATTGTTTAAAGCATGTAACATGTTAGACTACAAATGGCAAATTCTGTAAGGATGTGTCAGGTTTGATGCCAATCTGAAATCAAAGCATTAGCAAGATACCTAAACCAGGGGTCAGCACAAGATAGATCCTGATCTAGCGGTAGATCACAGGGAATGATTTGGTAGATCTCTAGGTGATGGAGGGGGACAAGAGAAAGAACTTTAAAGCTAGAGCAATTTTGGACTAGCCTTCTCCTACTGGTATTTTAAAGCATGGTAAATCCAGGGTTAAAGGTACTTTTTCCACTGAAAACTCACAAACTAGCTTAAACAAATTCACTTTAATTATGAATTGCAGGAGGTAGGAATGCGATCTTTTTTTTTAAAAATGAGTTTAGTTTGGTTTTGGACTATCTTCATTGCACATGGACTACACCATCAGTGCTCCGATCTCCTCCATTACATCACACACGGAGGATCTCAGCACAGTGCACCTGCAAGAATCCCAATATGTGTGTATATATATATATATTCTTCTCTTCTTCTTCCGTCCTTAGCCACCGACCGTCAAAGCAGTCAGTGGCCATTACGCCTAGTGGCGTCTTAGGGCAACAGCAGATAGGTTTTCTTTGCCATTGTTTCCCATCACGCCTATTGGCGTCTTTAGGGCAATGGCAAATCAATCCATCTGCTGTTGTTTCCGTAATCGAAGTGACTGGCAAACGGGTGATCAGCCCGTTGGTATATATATATATAGGAATCACACATTCTATAAATATTTTTGGGTAGGGGGTCTTTGTGGCTAAGAGGTATGGCGTCTGCCTCGAATTCTAAAGGTACCGGTTTCGATTCCCAGAAGAGGGAATATAATTTATGGAATATATTTTCAGAACCAGTAGTTCCTAATGATGTCATACTCCCCCCTGGTCTCCTGGGTAGTGAGATCTGATACCTAGTCTTGGATAAGGGCAAAAAAATAAGAGGTCCCGTGTGAAGTTGCACACGTTAAAACTCCCACGGCAATTGGAAATCGTAAATAGTAGGTCATAAGGCCACTGCCATCAGCAATCAAGCACTGCTTATTCGGAGTGACCAGGAGGACATGCACACCATCATAGCTGGCAGACGCTGGAGTTGGGTTGGCCACATCCTCAGAAAGGACCCTGATACCATTACAAGAACAGCTTTGCTATGGACCCCCGAAGGAAAGTGAAAGAGAGGCCGACCAAAAACAACCTGGCGAAGAACTGTGGAAGCCAAGATGCAAAGAATGAACCAGAGTTTGGGCACTGTACGAAGGATGGCCGCCGACCGAACAAAGTGGAATCAGTTTGTTGCTGCCCTACAAGACGCCACTAGGTGTGATGGCCACTGACTGCTTTGACGGTCGACGGCTATGGATCAAAGAAGAAGAAGGCCACTCCCCTGGAAAAAATTTAAAAATTAGAAACCTACCAACCACAACAACAAAAAATGAGTTAAACATTCTGTAAAATATTATTTAGCTGGAATGCTTCAACATTTCTGTCGATGGAACGGAAGGAAGCAGATTGTTCAGCACAGATAAAAAGTACATAAAGGGTGCACTAATACCAAATACTCTGAAACCAGACATGATTTTATCAGATTTTCAGAAAGCTCAGTGTTTCTAATGTAGAGGTACTAGGTTATCTGCGACTGACCTAAACTGTCAAGAATTTATGCATTTTGTGCTGTGTTTACAGCAGGTAAGATGATCATACTTTTGATGTGAACCCAATTTATCAATTAAACTAAAACTGCTGTGAAATCTGGCATGTTGAGGTACAGGTGTACCTCATTTAAGGCGCGTCGCTTTAGAGCGCTTCCCTAATACGGCGCCCACTATCTCCTGCAGCCTTCCTTCAATAATTACCTCTTCCAAAATGTTCATTCGTCAGTCACCATAAGCAAAGGAAGAAAATATTTTAAGGTTAGCAATACAGTACTGCTGATCATTACAAACACAAAAATCCCCCATAAGCGCATACATGCATACACTAGATGTGAACCAACAAAGAATGAGAAATCAGTGATCGACTATGCCATAGTTAGGAAGAGCTCATTCAAGTATGTCCCAGATGCTAGAGTCTGGAGGGGGCCAGAGATTGGAAGTGATCACTACCTGCTACTGCCATCACTGGTGTCAATACCTTGTCGAGGTATGACGGCTTGCGTACCCTGATTACCCCCAGAGCTATGCCAGCGGGAGTTTTACTCCTGGAAGGTTCTAACAAGCTGGACAGGTTTGTGTGGGCAGGGGTCAGACTAAAGCAGACACCCTGGTCCTCCAGGTTGTGGGTTTTAGCATAGGGCTGACACCCCTGTCTATGTTAAAAAAAAAAAAATTGAAGTTACGGAAACAACAACGAATAAACAAACTTTGCTGTGGGACGGACATCTGGAGTCTGAGGCTCGTATGACTGTCAGTGGTGAAAGCCAAAAGGAAGCTACTGACATGAGATCGGACGTCCTAACCGCAAAACATGATACAAGAATAGGATTTTGGAATGTCAGGACAATGAATGAGACGGGTAAACTAAAACAGGTCACCGAAGAAATGAGAAACTATAGGTTACACATTCTAGGGATAAGCGAGAGCAGATGGACAGGGGCAGAAAAAGTTAAAACAGCAACAGGAGAAACAGTACTTTACTCTGGAAGAGACGATGGACAGGACAATGAAGGTGTAGCCATTATTCTACAGAAAGGAATAGAAAGGACATTACTGGAGTGGAAACCCATCAACAACAGACTGATAAGATTAAGACTGAGAGGTAGATTCACCAATACTACAATAATACAATGCTACGCACCAACGAATGACAGCGATGAAGAGGTCAAGGATAAATTCTATCAACAACTGCAGAAAGAAATGGAAGGCACACCTAGATATGATCTTATTATAGTAACGGGAGACCTCAATGCGAAAGTTGGTACACACAATACATATAATGAAAGAGTAATGGGGAAATGCAGCAGCGGAACAGCAAATGAAAATGGGGATAAATTAATAAGTTTCTGTAGTATTAACAACCTGCTCATTGGAGGAACACTTTTCCCACACAAAGAAATTCACAAATTAACATGGGAATCACCAAATGGTCGGGACAGAAACCAGATAGACCACATCATGATTAACGGTAGATGGAGACATGCATTACAAGATGTGAAGGTAAGAAGAGGTGCTTGAAAACTGGCAGGATGACAATGGGCTTATCCTGATTAACCAGCCAATCGACCCACCAACCTTCTACTCGAGATCATGGCACACCACCTCTACACCAGACCTGGCATTCCACTCACCCAGCTTGGAGTGGAACACCACACGCGTTGTAGGGAAACAACTTGGAGGCAGCGACCACCGGCCAGTCTTCCTAATTGTGGAAAATGAACTTGTCAAGGAGAGCAGCACTCTCTCTAGGTGGAACTACAAGAAGGCAGACTGGACAATGTACCAGCACCGTACTAGTATACTGGCTAGAGATCTGACTGTAGACAAAGACATCAATAAGCTAGTTGATGAATTCAGCAGATGCATATTACAGGCTGCTCGTGAAACAATACCTAGAGGGGCTCGTAAGCACTACAAACCATATTGGAATAGTGAACTAGAGCAGCTGCACAATGACGTGGAAACATCTCGAAAGCAGGCAGAGACCAGTCCATGCCAAGAACACCACAATAACTACCAGCAAGCTAAGGCCAAATTTCAAAGGGCCAAGTTGCAGGCCAGGCGAAGAAGCTGGAAGGAGAAAACAGAGTCCTTGAACTTTGAAAGAGATACGAGGAAACTGTGGAAGCTGGTAAAGCAACTTAACGATGAAGGTACAGAGAGAAACTCAAGGATTGCTCTGTACAAAGATGGAAACATCCTCATGGGAAAACAGGCAGCTGATCACTTTGCAGACTCCTTTGCTAAAGACAACAACATCGAAGTTAGCCCAGAGAAGCAACAGGAGACTCGTGAGAAACAACACGCAGGACGAGATGGAACCATACCTGAAGTTATGGAGGCACCAATCACATTCAGAGAACTGGAGCTTGCAATATCCAAATTGAAAATGAGAAAGTCGCCAGGAGTTGATGGAGTGTCCAATGAAATGATTAAGAACTTGGGAACCGCAGCAAAAACAAAGCTGCTGCAGATCTTCAATATCTGTTGGAACTCAGGCAGAGTTCCACAGACCTGGAGGGAAGCAATCATGATACCACTCCTAAAACCAGGAAAAGACAGTTCCACTGCCTCCAGCTACAGACCAATCAGCCTTACAAGCTGCCTCTGCAAAACAATGGAACGTATCATCAACCTCAGGCTACAGTGGTACCTTGAAAGTGAAAACCTTCTTGTACCACAGCAGGCGGGCTTTAGGCAGTGTTATTCCACCGAAGATCAGGCAACTTACCTTTCCCAAGAGATTGAGGATGCGTTCCAAGATAAGAAACTGGTACTAGCAGCATGGATAGATCTAAGAAAAGCATTTGACAAGGTTTGGAAAGAAGGGCTTCTGAAGAAACTGAGAAATTGTAGAGTGAATGGTAAGATGTACAAATGGGTGAAAGCATACTTGCATAACAGAAGAGCCCGAGTACAACTAGATGGCCTCAAGAGTAAGAAAATTCTACTGCGTCATGGCGTCCCTCAGGGAGGGGTTCTGTCCCCCACACTTTTCCTAGTCTACATCAATGACCTGGTTGCTGAACTACCACATGGAATGAAAGTGGCAATGTACGCTGATGACCTGGTAATATGGTGCACAGATGAGCATGCAACAGTGGCCACCAAACTGCTACAAAGAGCTATAGATGCCTTAACCTCATGGGCAAAGAGATGGTGTGTCAGCATCAACACAGACAAGTGCAGCACTACGCTCTTCACCCTCTCTCCCAAACAAAAAGCTGGTGTCATCAAGATAAACAAAGAGCTCCTGAGAGAAGATAAACAACCCACCTATCTCGGAGTTACATTCGATGATAGGCTGACATGGAAGCAGCACATCAACAAGGCAGCAACAAAGGCCAGGAGGAAGCTAGCCATCCTGAGAAAACTAAGTGGAACCACATGGGGAGCCAGCGGGAAAATACTTAGTAAAGTTTACCAGCAGGGCATACGACCACACCTGGAATATGGGTCAGCTGCGTGGTGTCCAGCATCAAACACCACATTACAAGAGCTAGATAAGGTGCAAAACCAGGCGCTTAGGGTCATCACGGGGGCAATGAAATCAACGCCTATAGTGGAGATGGAGAAAATGGGGAGGATACAAGCACTGAGAGAACGCAGAGACACGAAAGTGCTAACACAGGCAGAAAAGTTCCTCTGTATGCCGAGCCATCCAATGAAGGACAGATTCCAAAACCTAGCAATGGGGCGACTGAAAAGAAGCAGCTTTATCCACCAGGCCAAACGATTTCGTAGACAAACCTCAGACCTGCCTGAAGTTAACAGCCCTCTAAAGTCTGTGCCAGAACAAACCCCTTGGAGAGAGGAGCATGGACTACCAGTACACATCCACACAAAAGTGAAAGGAATATTCGACAGGGATGAACAGAACAGCGTGCAACGTAGGACAGTCACTCTCAGTTTCCTGGATGATAAATACCCACAGGACCTCTGGGTCCGAGTATACACGGATGGGTCAGCACAGAATGCAGTAAAGAATGGAGGAGCAGGAGTGTACATAGAATACAAAAACAACACTAGGGATACGGTCAGAGTACCAACGGGGAAATTCTGTAACAACTATGATGCAGAAGTCCAGGCAATCAAGGTGGCAACTGAGAAACTACTGAACACCAATCTCGGTCCACAGCCTGTAGTATTCCTGACAGATGCAAGATCAGCACTCCAAGCACTTCAGTCCAGAAAATTGCCAGTTATACAGGCCCTACTTTCTGAACTGTGCAACCAGCGCAGGGTCGCCATGCAGTGGATACCGTCTCATTGTGGAATACCAGGAAACGAGAGAGCAGACGGACTGGCTAAAGAAGGTGCTGCAGACGAACAACCGGATGTACCAGTAACGTACCATCAGAAGAAAAAGATGATCAAATCTATCAGAAAGCCACCAACATCAACGCAGGATGACTACCAAGCTATGAACAGATCAGAACAAATAGTCATTCTGCGCCTCAGAACAGGACACAACCGCCTCCGCAGCCACATGTATACAAAATTCAAGATTGGCAATTCAGCCATGTGTACATGTGGACAGGCACCCCAGACAGCGGAGCACGTACTGCAAGATTGCCCCGAATATGATATATTGAGGCAAACCCACGGCCCAGAGAAACAACACTGAAGGCTAAATGGACCCCACTACAAAAGGTTTATACAAGAAACCATTGAGAAACAACAAGAAGAAGAAGGAAGCAAAACTATGGGAATGGATCACCCCTGAAAGTGAAATAAGAAGGGCTACAAAAACACAGAAAAGGTTTGAAGCAAATTTTACCAGAAAAGCTTTTGCGGCTGACATAAAGAAACGATATCAATTTGCAAAAGTCAGGAAAAGACATTGACTGATGATATAGAACAGAAATTCAACACCATTTCAACAATATATAAGGAAAGCAGCAAATCATGCTTGGGATTCCAGGAAAGGAAGAAGCAAGACTGGATAACACCAGAAACATTAAACACCATAACACTGAGAAAGGAAATGAAAAGAAAGAAAACAGAAGCGAAGTCCCCCAGGTTAAAGCAACTATATAGCGAACAGTACAGTCAGCTGGACAAGGAAGTTAAACGCCAAACCCGAGCCAACAAATGGAATTTCCTAGACGATCTGGCAAGACAGGCAGAAGAGGCAGCACTGAGAAATGAACAAAGCACAGTATACAAAATAACTAAATTCATCAGCGGAAAACGAGGTGCAAACAATATTACATTAGTAAGAGATAAGCAAGGAAATCTCATCACGACAGCAGAGGGACAGGAAACAAGATGGGCAGAGCACTTTAGAGAAACTCTGAACAAGGAACCACCAGAGACAAAATTGAATGTTCCTGTGGCTAAAAACGATCTAGATGTAAATACAGACATTCCACGATAAGAAGAAATCATCACAGCAATCAAAGGGTTAAAGAACGGAAAAGCTCCTGGCCATGATAACTTAAATGCAGAGCTATTTAAGACAGACCCTGAGCTAGCAGCATAACTATTAGAACCACTATTTGCACAAGTCTGGAAAACGGGGACAACACCATCAGAGTGGAATAAAGGAATAATTGTCAAATTGCCCAAGAAGGGAGATCTTGCAGACTGCAATAATTGGAGAGGAATCATTCTTCTCTCAGTTCCCAGCAAAATACTAGGCAGGATAATTATACAGAGAATTTCAAAAGCAGTAGACCACAAACTGAGGAAAGAACAAGCAGGATTTAGAAAGAACAGAAGATGTGTAGATCATATATTCACTCTCAGGAACATTATAGAGCAGTGCTCAGAATGGCAAAGACAGCTGTACATTAATTTCGTTGATTTTGAAAAGGCTTTTGACAGCATACATAGGGACAGTTTATGGAAAATACTGAGGGTTTATGGAGTTCCAAGCTGCATAGTGTCAAACATAAAAAGCCACAATGCCAACTTTACGTGCAGTGTTGGGCAGAGCAACCTAACCTTTGAGGTGAAGACAAGAGTACGACTGGGATGCTCCTTATCAACCACTCTATTTTTAACAGTCATAGACTGGGTGATGCGCCAGACAACAGAGGGCAGTCCAAGAGGAATAAGATGGACTACATTTTCTACATTGGAAGATCTGGAATATGCAGATGACATTGCACTACTAGCACATTCACATCAACACATCCAGGAAAAAACGGATAGACTTAATAAGTTTAGCCAGCAGGTGGGCTTGAACATCAATTTAAAGAAGTCAGAGGTCATGACGTTCAATGTGAGCAACCCTGAGCCCATATCAGTAAGGAATCAGCAACTGGTACAGAAAGACACCTTCACATACCTAGGATGCATAGTAACACCAGACGGCGGGGCAGGCAAAGACATCAACATCAGAATGAATAAGGCAAGAACAGCCTTTTTTAGCCTAAACAACATCTGGAAGTCCTCGCAATACAGCACAAGCACAAAATTAAGATTATGTCAGAGCTGTGTGCTTTCTGTGCTTCTCTATGGTGCAGAATGCTGAGAGTTACAGAGAAGGAAATGTCTAAATTGTCCTCTTTTCACACTACATGCCTAAGAAAAATTCACCGAATCTTTTGGCCGAATACCATCACCAACCAAGATCTGCTTACTCGGAGCAAGCAAGAGGATGTGCACACCATCATAGCTGGCAGACGCTGGAGCTGGGTTGGCCATGTCCTCAGAAGAGACCCCGATGCCATCACAAGAACAGCTATGCTTTGGACCCCTGAAGGAAAACGAAAGAGAGGCTGACCAAAAACAACCTGGCGGAGGACTGTGAGGCTGAGATGCAAAAAATGAACCAGAGTTGGGGCACTGTACGAAGGATGGCCACCGACCGAGCAAAGTGGAATCAATTTGTTGTTGCCCTACAAGACGCCACTAGGTGTGATGGCCACTGACTGCTTTGACGGTCGGCGGCTAAGGATCAAAGAAGAAGACTACCTGCTAACAATTAAAAGAACAACTGAAAGAGTTGCTCGGCCTAGGAATTGCCTAACATCACGCAAAAGGCTAAGTAAACAGGAGAAATGAGCATTACGACCAACAAGCTGAGAGAGCCAGAAGTTAAGACCAGATATCAGTGGCTTATTGCTGCAGCAGTGAGAAACACAGAAGAACAACCTGATGACCTGGAAACCCTTTGGTTTAAATTCAAGGACATCAAAAAGACAGCTGCAGCAGAAGCATGTGGTGAAATCCAACTTTGGAAGAAGAGAAAGAGGACACCTTGGTGGACAGAGGAAGTTAAAGAGAAAATAAGAGAGAAGAAAATGGCATGGAAATAATACTTAGGAGCTAAAAACACAGCAGGAAAAACAGAGAAATATAGAGAATATGTAATACTCAGAACAGAAGCAAAGAACAAGGTGCTAGCAGCAAAACAGAAGTCCTGGGAAGAATTTGGAGAAAAGCTAGAAAGAAGATGCTCAAGAAAACCAGAACTATAAGGCCCTAAAGAACATGAGGAAGGAAAAACAGGGCCCTCTTAAATTTATAAAGGGCAAGCAAGGCAAATTGCTTACAAAGGAAGTAATGGAAAGATGGAAAGAATATTTCTCAAAACTCCTTGATGGTGAGCAAGGTCAAACATCAGAAATGATAATCACTAGCACAGAAGAGGAAACCAATGGTGGTGAAGTTAGCATAAAGATGGAAGAACTGAAGGCAGCACTGGAGAAAATCAAGATGGGCAAAGCAGCAGGGCATGATGGTATAACCCCAGAAATGGTAAAGTACATGGGAGCTGCAGGTGACCTATTACTCCTGAAGGTCCTACAGGCATCTTGGTGCAACAAGACCATACCAAAGGATTGGGAGATTGCCATCATAACACCAATTTTCAAAAAGGGTGACAATCGACAATGTGGAAACCATAGAGGCATATCCTTTCTCAGTGTCCATGGTAAAATCTACTCTAGAATCCTAGAGCAAAGACTCCGACGCCTAGCTGAGCCACAATTGGATGAGGTCCAGTGCAGATTCTGAGCAAACCGAAGTACTCAAGACCTAATCTTCACACTCAGACAGCTGAGTGAAGAGGCCCTTGAGTATAAGAGCGAGATTCATCTTTGTTTCTTAGATCTGGAAAAGGTGTTTGACAAGGTTCCCTGGAGCAAATTTTGGGACTGTATGGCAAGGAAGAACATTCCAGCACCTCTGATTCATGCTATACAGAGCTTCTACAAGTCTTGCAGAAATTATGTGAGGACGGCAAACCGCATAAGAGTTCAGGACCACCACTGGTGTAAGACAAGGTGATATCCTGTCACCTTATCTTTTCCTACTCCTCATGGACGATGTCATCAAGGCATGTAAGGAGGGAACAAGAAAGTATTCAGTGGGGTACTGGAAGATGAGACAGGTCTGTATTTCAGAGCTGGCACTTGCTGATGATGTTGCCCTGATTGCTAAATCAGAGGCACATCTCCAATCCAACCTGCAAGTCTGGAAGGAAGAGCTGGAGAAGAGAGGGATGGTCATAAGCAGCTCTAAAACAAAATCCATGGTGATATCACGTGTCGTAAAAATTTTTAATCTGTATGACACCACGCTCAAATTCCCCGCTCAAAAACTAACTATAGTATTTGAAGCAGTCTAAGAACCCAGTCAAATTTACTGCCCACCAAAATTTATCTAAGAGTATAGTACAAATTTAACAACCAATCATAGTGCTTCTTTTTTTTTTTGGTAGTGATAAAGAAATCTTTTGACTTGGTGACAATACAAAAGGCGACGAACTGTAACGGACTACGGACTACAAAGAGCCAAGGATCCAGACCCCGAGGACGACCCAGAGTCTGCTGGGAGGACAACATTAGACAATCTTTGAAGGACTGAGGACTAGAATGGAACCATGCCAGGAGGAAGACAGCCGATAGGATAGTCTGGCGCTCTCTCTTCCAAACCTCTACACCTCACGGTAGAAGGGGAACGACTAAGTAAGTAAGACAATACCTATTTTGTGTTTTTGACCAAACGAAGGCATTTTATTTCTTAACAACTAAAGATAATTAAACTGGAAGAGATATCCCAACTTATAGCGCTGATATTGCTTAACACATAAGCATAAAGATTCTCTCATAATAAAATTGTATTGACTTAGAAAAATTGATTTTAGTGATATTTTCATATCGGGGTAATGCCTAAATTAATTACTTAAAAATTACCCAGATTGAAATGCAAAGGAATAACTAAGGGAAAACTATATAGAATGATAGAGAGAAATTGGCCGTTTAATTATCACTTTGGATAATTAAAATCGGTCCAATAATAACGGTAATATAAAATATTAAAATTTAGTCAGATTATACAGACACGCTCAGATTCGCATCAGTCATTAGTGTCTAAAAATAATTTTGACTGTCTTTCCGATTGGGCGGATGTATTTCTATAAATAGTAACAAGGTAGTACGATCTGGGCTATTCGATTCAAACAATCTGCACCGAGCTGACAGAAACTAAAAGACAGAACGACCAAGTCTTTGCCTTCTGATCTGAGACCAGTTCTAAGATCCCTTAGAAGGCCAGTTCAGCTTGAGTGTGTGTGAATATATTTACCTGAGGGTAAGAAAGATATATATATTTGCTTATTTTGTTAATTATTAACCTGTATATAACCAGACTATTTGTTCGAGTGCTAGTAGAAAGTGAAACTAATGTGTTTTGCCATACTGACCCATTTATGAATGTGTAGTTTTGCAGACATGTTCGAAATGAAAAAAAATGTGTATAGTGTTTGCAAATATGGCAACAAATTACGACAGTAAGTGTTAGTAGTGGTTTAAATTGGTATTTTCTTCTGGAGTGACACACTGTTCAAAGATCATGTGATAAACATACAGGAAAGGTTAGAATGAAGTAATCAATAGGTCACATGCTGTTTGGTACTTAACATGATTATCGTACGGAAGCCAAGCATGGACTAAGGACACTAACATTGAATCAATACAGAGAAAGAATGATAATATGGAACGGACTGTAGGCAAAGAAATTCTAGGTCTTGTGCAACTTGTTAGCACAATAACTGAAAAAGGGTAAGATTCAATATTGTTTGTGGTTGAGTGAATTGAGGCAGACTTCTACATAGAATGTGGTTGTCCTTTTATTCCAGGTTATGTCACGTCATTACCTCGTGGCTGCATTCACTTGAGAGGAAGTTTGTGGGTGATGAGAGCTCCTCATATAACTGGAGTCAGATCCTATCTTCTCAGTCAGGAGCTACAAAGTTTGTGGTCCTGCAGTGGTGTATGAAAATCAGCAGCAACATCATAAGATAAGTCCTTTATAAAGGTCCATGACAATTCATCCACCAATTCACTAAATAGTAACCATACTAGGTTTACAACCCTTTTCAGGATGAATAGATAAGACCTCCCAAATAAATAAAGAACACTTATAAGCCAGTGTTAGCAGAAGTTAACCATCAGACGAACAGAGAGTGTCTAGTTATTCCTATGACAATCTACCTTATGGAAGGGATGTTCCAATATATTTATTTTGATTTGTAAATATCATTTTATTGCTTTTGAGTATTCCTGACCTGAAAAGATTGAGGTTCAGGACAATTAAATTGTACATAAAATTTCATCCAGCCTTGCTTAATAATTTTATTAAGTTAAAGTTCTATGTGAAATCAATACCTGTTATATTAAATAAATTACCCTAGACAATTTGCCAAATAACACAACACAGATAATCATTACTCAAATTGGGATCTGGAGAGGTAGCAGTTAGGGACTCAGAGTACTACATCATCATCATCTTCTCTGAGAACTTACATAGCTTGACCTCACTTTGATGTCTATACACCCTTGCTTTTTTCAGAGAAGGGGGTATTACTTATAAGACCAGTCTCTTATCTGGCACTTTCCTGGTATCCTCTGATACACCTAACTGTCCAGGATAGCCTATACTTTTAGTAACATCAAAACCTCTTATGACATCACGAAAAGAAAGAAGACATCAGATTAAGCTGGGAGAACAGGTCCTGGAGCAGGTCAACCACTTTAAATACCTCAGAGCTGTCATAGACCGGAAGGGAGGCATCAAAGAAGAGTTGGCTACCCAAAGAGCAGCAGCTGGAAGACTTTTTCAGGCCATAAATCGAGGATTCCTCAGCAAAAGAGAAGCTGGTAAGAAGATGAAGATGGCTGTATACCGCTCCACGTATGTCCCAGTCTTGATGTATAGATGTGAGACATGGGCAATGACTACAACTCACAAAAGCCAGATCCAAACCTCAGAAATGAGGTATCTGAGGAAGGTGGTTGAAGTAACAAGAAGAGACATGTTCCACAACCAGACGATACGCCAAGACCTAAAAACCTAAGCCCTGCAGACCCAAGTAGAACAGTCCTAACTAAGATGGTTTGGCCATGTCTGCAGAATGGGAGAAGATCGGCTACCATGACAAGCATAGGAAACTAAGAGCCAGAGACCCAGACCTTCAGGATGACCCAAAGTCCGCAAGGAGGACAACATTAGACAATCTTTGAAGGACCAAGGACTAGAATGGAACCAGGCCAGGAGGAAGATAGCCGATAGGATAGTATGGCGCTCTCTCTTCCAAACCTCTACACCTCATGGTAGAAGAGGAACGACTAAGTAAGTAAGTAATACAGTAATGTAGCATTTCTTAAAAATTTATTACTTTTTCTTTTGCACCGTTTTTTTTAGGCCTAGCACCATTGCACACTTAATAAATGATAGTGTAAGCATGTTTTTTAGGTTTTTTATATGCACTGGCAAGTCAAAAAAGGGCTGTGATTCGCTTTAAGGTGGTATTCGCTTTATGGCGGTGGTCTGGAACCTGACCTACCATATCAGTGGGGTGTGCCTGTATACAGGAAACTAAGTATCTAGTTAAGGCCTAACATGAAAAAGGAAAATATGGTGGTTTCACCTTATTTTGAGTAACATGTTATGATCCATTTCATAAGCAGTGCATCGTTAAAAGAAATTAAACAAGGTCTAACCCCTATCCCCAGTGAGTTGAATTGCAGTTTACTGTGCTGCTGGCCATCTTGTCACAAACGAAGTTAAAGTTAAAGTTAGTGGTGGTGCAGTAAATTAAGAGTGCTAATAGGTGTTTATTTAAACAAACCATGTTTAGGGATTTAGCATTAGGATTTAGGGTTAGACAGAAGCATAGCCATCAACTCTAACCTTAACATTGTTTGCAACAAGATGGCCCAACCGCACAATAAACTTTCATTCAACCCCTCCATTGAAAGACAAGACTTATTACTAATGTACAAAATACAACCATTGATAGTATTATTTCAGTTAGAATGAAGAACTGTGGGGCGTGTATTTGATGTCATCCAAAAATGTTGCCTGCTTCGTTAAGGTAGGAATCCTTATTATTCTGTCCCTGAATTCTTTATTAAGGCTGTTTTGAACTGACGACAACCTATTTACAATGATTGGACAGAGGACAGTTTCACACATCGGTAATTGTACATTAGGTTGAAACTAACCACCGTGAGCCGTGTGTCGCCTTTAGCCCAAATTAGCCCAGATGTCTATTTTTAAGTAAGAATTCGATTAAGGATTGATAATGGGTAAATTGGAAGTTTATTGTTTATTTTTTTAATGTACGATGTTGTCTTGTGGTTAGTTTGTTTGTTTATTTTTCAGATTTATTATGTATCAATAAGGTGGGAAAGAGGTAGGGTTAGGATTGATATTAGGCAACATCTTTGTTTATGTGCGTTTTCCATGTTGATGATGAAACCGGAAGCACAATATGCGCTGCATTTTTGCGCATGCGCGAAACTTCGTATGTGCTTATGGTAACGGACATGGTGCATGGCCAGGTATGTGTGCATACGTAAGTGAGATGACGTGCGAAAAATCTAGCCCGGATAGTTATCTATTTGGCAGCCAATTGAGTGAGCCATGTTGTTAGGATTAGAGCTGGGTTTAGATATAGAAATGCCAAACCCAAAACAAAAAGCATATAGGATTAAGATTTTTTGTGTTAGGTTTAGCATTTCTAAACTAAACCTAACTCTAATTCTAACCTCTAACGACACTGCCAACTTAATTGGCCGCAAGGTAGATATCTATTCGGGTGAAATGGAGGACGCGGCTTATGGTGTTTCGTTTTAACCTACATTTTATTTGGAATTGAAAACATTATACATCCTAAATATAACCCTTCAGGGGTTGAACGGGATATTTTTCATCATCAAATTAAGAAAAACAAAACTGATGACCCACTGCTCTTCAATTCAGCCTATATTTCATACAATTATGATAAAATTCCTTAGTCATTCTGCTTTACCCGAAATTCTCGAAGGAATCTTTCTGCTCTTTCTAAGACCTGTCCAAGCTGATATCGTTGAAAAAATGTGAATGCTGGATGATGAACTGCCATAGTCAATATCATACAGAGATCCGCGACGTCTGCCGAATTATTTAATAGTCTTAACATGTTGTCAAAATCCTGCTGTAATATATCAAAAATTACATCTGCACAAGGCGAGTTCGTGGAATTCATGAGAGCTAAAGCAGTTATGATTTTTGCTCTAAGTTTCTTGTCACTTAAACTGCTGGAGTTATTACTAGAGAGATCTGTTCGCTGATTTGCTTTAATTTCCTGATCGCGTAATACATGGAAATCCTTTTTCGCCAAATCCTCCAATACTGTACCAATGAATCGTAGTTCCAGAGGAAGGCACATACGCAACAATGCACACATGTAATCAATCCTTTTGTGGGGAGGAAGGGCTTTGAACCAGTCACATAAATCCTCTTTTATGACCATGATGTAACTGACAGTGGCAGAATATTGTTTTGGGTGACCCAAACACTATCTACGGAACAATTTTCGCATCAATCATATTTCCTACATGGCCTGAGTGTGCTTTGGTACATTCCTAGATCCTTGAAAACACAAAACAAGTTCACATCCGGGTATTTTGAGTCTCACTAAACACGTAACCAATCATGAATTTTACGAGATCTTCTTCTTCTTCGTACACTCTCAGACGTCCACTTGAATGTTCTCAAAGAAAGCAGTAGTCAGTTTGAGGCTATTTGAATCCCCGTACAGCTTTTCCACGAAAGGAGCTGGCGTCAGCCATATTCACTTTCTCTGTACCACATATAAGGGGCAACTTTGAAGCAGATGTTCAGCAGTCATTTTATCAGTGCCCAGTTACACTGATCGGTAGTTCCTATCTTTAGATTGTTGAATAGATGGTATCTCAATCTGTTGTGGCCAGTGCGGAGTCTGAAGATTACCACTTGTTCTCTTCTGTGGAGCTGGTAGTAAGCATCATTCTGTGTGTGCCCTGGATGTTCAACATTCCATTTGTTTCTGTATCTGATTCTGATAAAACTCTTTGCCTCCTCAAAAGTTATGCTTTCGTCAGGCTGAGGTAGATGTGAACCTTACTGTGCAGGATGTCTTCAAGACAATAATATAGAACATTTCTTGTTAAAGTGTAAGAGGTATGACCAAATGAGAATACCAATATTGGATTTTTCTTCTTCTTCCTCGTTCGTCCTGAAAAGGACGTTGGTTGCGTTGTGTCTGTTTACAGCGGAGCTGCGACATCTGCGCCTTTCGGCCGGCACATCCGACTTCAGCACAGCATTTTTTTGGGAAGTTTATTCTTGAGTTTGTTTGTTTGTTTTTTTGTTTTTTTATTTTATTATTTAACGTATAGGCCTAAGCACAATTGTGAATATCCCTATTTTCAAATGTGATGCCACTTTCTCATGTCGGCAGTTGTTCATATTATTTGGAATTGAAAACAATATATATCTTAATTATAACCCATCAGAGGTTGAACGGGATTTCTGTTTATCTTCATTAATATATATAGATGTGAACCTTCTTTTGCCATTCTGTCAGCCTCTTCATTGCCGGTGATGTTACAATGAGATGGGATCCATTGGGTCACAACACTTTTGAATCGTTGACAAAGTTTGTGGAGCACTATTCTAAGATCATCCAGGTCTGTATTATTTTGGCTTTTCAACGTTGCAATTACTGACTGTGCATCAGTAAAGAAAGCAACTTGTCTCTCTGCGCTTTCTTCTGTCAATATAACTTCTGCTGCAGTTTTCAAGGCCTCTGCCTCTGCTCTGAAGATATAAAACCTACACTATTTTCTCGGAATATATACTGTAAAATAGTTTCTGAAACCACTTATAAATAGTAAAATTAAAACGAATTGATTCTCTCCTCCCCCCCCCCCCCCCCCGCGTGTTACCGAGGCCCGAAAGGGTAGCAAAGAATAGGAGCACAGTTCGCTACCAAACATGTAGAACTAAGGAGGATTAGGCATGGGACCAGTTACTCCATCCTGTAAAAAATGTTAAACCACAAAAACTTCAACAAACATGGACAGGTCAACTAAGGAAAATAAAACTACCAACCAAGACATGAGAAAGTCCTCTCGTTGGTAGGCGTATGATGCAACACGGAGAAAGCCGAAAGAAATCTGTGTTGCTGACTAACCTTCTTTCTTATAAGAGAACCTCCAGATTTGGCACCTGAAATGTTCAGACATTGAACGAACAAGGGGAAACGGTGCAGGTAGCAGCAGAAAGGCGGGGAATATAAGATCGATGTCCTGGGACTGTGCGAAACAAAGTGGAAGGGGGTAGGCACGAGGAAACACAGCACATATGAAATGGTGCTGTCCTCCGGACATGAAGAAGAAAGTTCACACCACAGTGAGGGGGTAGCTCTAATTTTATCTAAAGAAGCTGAATGGGAAGCAGTGGGGCCTAGAATCGTAACAGCAACTTTCAAAACAGCTTAAAAGAAAATAAAGGGAAATGTCATCCAATTTTATGCACTAACCAATGACAAAGATCATCATCATCAGCTGCCATCTCCACAACGGAGGTTGGCTGTAATGGATCTCCAACGTCTTCTGTCTCTTGTCTTGGTGGTGCACTGTGATAGATTCTTTCCTGTCCATCTCTTGATGTTATCTTCCCACTTATAGCGCTGTCTTCCCCTTGCACGTTTGCCTTCAACTCTCCCTTCTATTATGGTCTTCTGCAAGGTGTTATGCCTTTTTATGTGGCCAAAGTATTTTAGCTGCCAAACTTTGATCTCCCTCATTAGATTTCTTTTCATACCTAGATTTTGTAGGACTTCCTTATTTGTTTTCTTCTCTTTCCATGAGATGCGCCACATTCTTCTATACATCCACATCTCAAGGGTCTCAATTCGTTCTTCCAATTGCTTATTCATTGTCCGTGTTTCTACACCATACAGTAGTGCAGAATACATATAACATTTTATGATTCTCAGTTTTAATTTGTGAGTTAACTGTTTAGATGTCAGTATATGTTTCATGTTGTTGAATGTAGCTTTGGCCATTCCTATTCTCTTCTTGATTTCTGTTTTACATCTGCCATCTTCTGTTATTATATGACCAAGATATTAGTAGCTCTTACAGGGGGATCTTTGTTTTTATAAAAATGAAACATTTTCGAGCATTCATTACCATAGGACTGCAACGCCTTCTTATAATATATCTTTATGGATAAAATAAAAAGAAAAGACATCACAATTTTGATGGGTGACATGAATGCAAAGATAGGTACAGACAACACCGGCTTTGAAAAAAATCCTGGGAAAACATGGGCTAGGAATAATAAATGAAAAGGGGGAACTTTTCACAAACTTTTGTGCTTCAAATCAACTGGATATAGTAGGAAGCATGTTTTCACATAAGAGAATACACAAGGCAACATGGATATCACCAGACCATAGAACAGAAAATCAGATTGATCATATATGCATAAACAAGAAGTTTAGATCATCATTGCAGGATGTAAAGATATATAGAGGAGCAGATGTGGCATCAGATCACCATCTTCTGATAGCCAAAGTAAAGATGAAACTCAAGAGATATACTACACTTCATAACTATAGACAACAATTTAATGTAGGACATCTAAGAAATCAAGAAACAAGAGACAAATTTACGGTCACAATATCCAACAAAAACCAAGTGCTTCAAAAGCTGGAAGATGTAGCGAGTACAGAAGACCAATGGCAGCAGATCAAAAGTATATGGAATGCGACATGTGAAGAAATACTGGGGAAAAGAGAACGACAAAAATGCATGGGTAAAAACAGTAACCATATAAAAGACAGAAAAAAAACAAGAAAGCAGAATTAAACAGAAGCAAAACCAGAAGTTCAAAAGCCAAGGCTCAAGAAGTGTACACAGAAGCAAACAAAGAAGTAAAAAGAAGTATCAAAAAAGGCAAGAGGAAGTATATTGAGGAGTTGGCAAGAGAGGCAGAAGATGCTGCAGCCAAAGGAAATATGAGAGAACTGTATAACAGCACAAAGAAGCTAACAGGGAAATACAAACAAGCAACTTCATTAAAGACAAGAATGGAAAACTGCTTAGCAATATACAAGAGCAAATGAAGAGGTGGTCAGAATATTTTGAGGACCTTCTCAGTAGACTAGCTCCACAAAATCCCTTAGACATCCAGCCAGCAGAAGAAGAGCTACACATTGACTGTGAAAGACCAACGAAGGAAGACATAAAGAAAGCCATAAAGCTTACTAAGAGATAGAAAATCGGCTGGTCTAGATGGCATTCCAGCAGATTCCATCAAAGCAGATATTGATACGGCTACAGAGATTTATTATAAATTACTTGGTAAAGTCTGGGTGAAGGGAGAAATACCAGCAGAATGGAAGTAAGAATATCTGGTTAAGCTGCATGAGAAGGGAAACTTACAAGAGTGCATAAATCATAGAGGAATAATGTTGCTATCAGCGCCAGGAAAAGTATTAAACAGGATCACCCTTGTGAAATTAAAAGAGTTCATAGATAAGCAACTAAAAGATGAACAGGCAGGTTTTCGACAAAACAGATCCTGCAGAAAATCAGATAACCACATTGAGAATAATAGTGGAACAAAGTCTAGAATAGAACTCACCTCTGAACATTGGATTTGTGGACTATGTAAACCGGTAATCACTTTGGAAATTAATGAGGCATTATGGAGTTCACCTGAAGATCATTAATAAATTAAAAAAGAAAACTTATGAAGACATGAAATGCAGAGTTCTTCATGAAGGAAAACTTACAGAACCGTTTGGAATAAGAACTGGAGTGCGACCGGGATGCCTCTTGTCTCAATTTTTTTTCTTACTAGCAATAGACTGGGTTATGAAAACATTGACAGCACACAACAAAAATGGAATCCAGTGGAATCTGATTAAACAGCTAGATGATCTAGATTTTGCTGATCATTTGGCTCTTCTATCACATAACCGTAATCAAATTCAAGAAAAAGTGAAAATACTCGATGAGAGGTCACTGCTTACACGGTGGAGCCAAAAAGATATGCACGCCATCATTGCGGGCAGACGCTGGAACTGGGTTGGCCATGTCCTCAGAAGAGACCCAAACACCATCACCTGGACCGCTATGCTATGAACCCCAGAATGACGGCGAAAGAGAAGCAGACCAAAAATAACCTGGCGGAGAACAGTGAAGGCTGAGATGCAAAGCATGAACCAGAGTTGGGGCACTGCACAAAGGATGGCAACCGACCGAGCAAAGTGGGGACAGTTTGTTGCTGCCCTACAAGACACCACTAGGCGTGATGGTCACTGACTGCTTAGTCAGTATGGGGCGAAGGATCAAAGAAGAAAAAGATGTGATCAAAATCAATGTTCTCAAGTGTTTCAATACTAAGAAGAAACTCACACAACAAGCAGAAGAGAGGAGAAAACGTCGAAAGGAGCACCAGGAAAATAAGCAGCTGAGGGCTGTCGCCTCATGGGCGCATTCCTATAGTCAGTTATGACTGAAGGGGCTATTATTATTACCAAGAAGAACCAGATTACTGAGACGTTACTGTCCCATAGACGCTCATAAATACGAAAGAATTAGCTTTAGTTTACTAAAATAACGCTCACAACTGGTTACTGGGCAACTTTGCTTCTGCTTTCTTTCTGTTAATTTCTTTTCTGATCCCTATGATTTTTAATGCTGCTGGTCTTATCCAATCTTGTATCTTCTTTTCAGAAGAAATCTTGTCCGAGGAACAGGCTGGCTTTAGACCAAAAAGAAGTACCTCAGAACAATTCTTCAATATTAGATTACTGATCAAAAAACATTTCCAGCATCAACGCGATTTATACCATAACTTCATCGATTTCACAAAAGCCTTTGATCGAGTCTGGCATGAAGGCTTATGGCAAATAATGATAAAATTCAATTTTGCTACCAACATCATAGGAGGACCTTCTCATTGAAGCACTAAACAAGGACGCAAGCAGTGCTGTTTTTACAAGCAATGACATTGGTGAATTTTTCAAAACAACTGTAGCAGTTCGTCAGGGACGAATATAAAATGTTAGTTGTAACTTGTTACTGTTGAAAAATGTCACTTGTCAGAGACTCTGCATTAATGTCGACAACTTCTCCTTCGTCAAGATCATATGCATGAATTGACAACGTGGAATCTTGATTGTGAAGTTCCAAAATCTTTTTAATATACACTTGTATATCTAGAACATATTATGCAGAAGGCTCTCTACGATTATAAAACAACCATATCAATTGGAAGTCGGCCTTTTTGCAATCTACGTTTTGCTGATGATATCGATTTTATAGCAGGAACAGAATCAGAACTTCAAGACCTTACCTCTAGACTGGAGAAAGTAACAAGAACGTATGGGATGGAAATTAATATAGAAAAAAGGAAGATATTTGTGAATAGCCATAAGAAACATGTTCCGACGAACATTACGTTAAATGGGCAAAAGTTAGAAGAAGTGAACACCTTTAAATATCTGGGGTCCATTATATGTAGTGATGGAAGATCAAGTAAAGAAATCAAGACAAGACTTGAGATGACAAGGCTGAATGTGATCTGGAAAAGTAACATCAGTTTTCCTGTGAAGATCAAATTATACAAATCACTTGTATTATCTATTTTCTTGTATGGGTGTGAGGGCTGGACACTCACTGCAGAAACGGAGCGAAGGATTCAGGCTTTCGAGTATAAATGTTATTGAAGAATTTTGCGCATTTGCTATACAGAGCACAAAACAAATGTCTTTGTTAGAAAGAAAATAAACACGTATGCAGGCCACCAAGAACCACTTTTGTCATTAGTGAAACGTCGAAAGCTTGCCTGGTTTGGGCATGTAACTCGTCATGACTACCTTTCGAAAACGATCCTCCAGGGAACAGTCGAAGGTAAACGGAGAAGAGGAAGGCAAAGAAAATCCTGGGCTGATAACATCAAAGAATGGGCAGGGCACGGTTTTTCCACACTTGTACGCATTGCTGAGGATAGAGAGCAGTGGAGGACCCTATCTGCTGATGCTTCCACCATGGCACCCCTACGACCCATGACGGGTTACGGGTTGAGATGATGATGATCTTCTTTTCCTGGAATCCCAAGCATGCTGCTCTACGTTCCCAATTTATCGTTGAAAGGACACTGAATTGTTGGTCATCGTCATCAGTCTCTGTGTCCTCCTGACTTTTGCCAGATTAACATTTTTGATCACATATTTAATCACTTTTTGAGAATGAAGGTACGAAAGATCAATCTGTATTAGAAAAATAGATATCTGCAGCCAACTGTTTTTATTGTTAATAAAAAGCTTATTAAAAAGAGCGGTTTGGTTTAATTAATTCTTAAATTTCATATTTCCCCAATAATTCATAATGTTGTTCTTAATATAATTCTAATTTCAGTGCTTGATATAGTCCTTTAAACTTCCTTTTGATTTATCTACAAAATGAGCATGTATTTTGTCTGGTGGTAATAAGGGCGCATTTTTTCTGGTTCGCCCCGGACGCTAAAAAATCTCGGTACGCCACTGGCACTAGGTCACACGCTTAACAAAACATTGTAACGGGCTTCGTCCTATGTTTCTATGTATGAGAAGAAACATTCCCTGGAGTACTGCAAAATGCCGGACCTTCGACCTCTGGTCAAAAGCTACTGGTGATCACCCTCCTCTGTTCTGTGGAGTCAAAGCACTGAGAGAAGAGGCAAATGTGACTGGCTAAATGGCTCCCAGTTCTGTCTCAATTTCTCTTCTTCTTTTGTTTGTATGCCTCACTCTACCTCATACCCTGGAGATTCTATAATAAGGTCTGCCTTGTTGTTGTTGTGTAACTAGGGCTGCTGAGCTTCTCGCTCTTTAACAGCCAATACCAAGTCGAAGACTCCTTGGTATTATCTACACTGTAGATCTAGGTTTTTCCAGTGGCTTTTCTGCCATTCCGAAACATGTTGAGTTGAAGTCACGAACTCCAGTTTCTCCAGCTTGGCTTGCATTTAAACGATCATCACATCTGATCCCAAGCTAGGAGTAAGAAGTGCGTGGCATACTGTGCATTCCCCGCCATCCAAGGGGGATCTCTAACTATGCAGAGCTAAAATACTGTACTCTGGTTCTGGGCTTTCCCAAGGAATTGTCACGTCCTGCACAGAGCCACTTCTCAGCTTCCCATGCCTATCACTGGGTCCATAGTGAGATCCTTCTGCATGCAGTCAACCAAGTCAAAGCCAAAGAATTACGTCTGGAGCTCAAGTGACTTCTCCAAGCTTAGTGTGTAATGCTGAAATCTCAACAAGTTTCACCACAGAGAGAATCCCTGGAAGTGCGTGGATGATTTCTATAGTCAATGTGGATGTAATTAGCCTCACTGACATAGGTTCACTTCCACGTACATATATTGTAATGCTATCAGTATATTTTCTCAATGTACGTCTTATCCAGGTCCCGTGTCTTCTTCTCATCACTTGTTCCACTGGCACATGCCTAGTTCTTGTCATCAGTTCCACATTAGTGATCTTGTCATACCATTTCAATCCTTCTATTCTATACAAGCACCCATTTATGACAGCCAGTAGTATCATTTGACAGGCATAATATAAACAGCTTGAGAAACGCTGATGAGACAGTCTTATTAGTGAAAAGTGAAAAGGAGCTGCAGGAATGTTTGATACAATAGTGATAGAAAGTGAAAATAAAGGCTTCAGCCTTAATAGCAAAAAGACAGAAGTAATGGTCGCGTCTTAAAAAAATAAAAACAAAAAAAACGGCTTCCCCAGAATGCACTATCAGAGCAAATGGAACAGTTTTAAAACAGGTCTATAGATTCAAATACCTAGTAATAACAGCGGATGGAAAATGCATTTCAGAAGTGAAGAGCAGAATCGCTCAGGCAAAAACAGCATTCTATAAAATGAAGAGTATTTTATGCAACAATTTCTTTGTTGATGGAAGTAAGAAATAGAGTTCTTCAGTGTTATATAGAACCAATCCTGACACATGGGAGGGAGTCATGGACAATTAGTAAACAAGTAGGGAAAGCACTAGTGGCCACAGAGATGTGGTTTTACAGAAGAAAGTTAAAAATATCACGGACAGCCAAAAAGAGTAATGAGGATGTCCTGAAAGAGGCCAATGCGCAAAGTAAACTTATTTCACAATTTAGAAAGAAGCAATCCACTTGTTTTGAGTATTTTATGAGAAGTGGAAAGCTGGAATATATCGTAACAACAGGTAAGATTGAAGGGAGAAATGATAGAGGAAGACAAAGGGTGCAAATACTGGAACTTTGGACATTGTGGTATGGAAAGAAGTCAAAAACAGAATTGATAGATTGTACTGGAGACAGGAAGTTGTGGATAAACATGATCTCCTTCGCCACTAGGCATGATATTTGAATGAATGATTATGACAGAACGTCTGAACATGCTCTTTTGTGTGATCTCTCACACCTTCAGCCCTCCGGCAGTATCCTTTCTTTTTCTTCATTTTTCTCACTCATCGCTTTTATGTGGCATAAATCATGCCTTTTCATTCATTATTTCTACTATTTTGCTCTATGCTGGACATAGCGTGGTGAATTCTCTAACACGCCACGCCCCTATGGCAGTATTTGCTACGGGAGTAATGCGTATCTTATTGTTTCACACTCCACTCCCAGACTGTTGTTACGATTCGCCAAGTTTGGTGACCCGGCCAGCGATAATATTTTATCGCCTAATCTGTCTGACCGCCTGTGGAAACGGGGCGGTCAAACATTTGACCCCATTGGAAAGCTGTTGATCATGTTGACACAAGCCAGTGTTGTGATACGATGAAAGAATACCATACGGTCTGACTAGACATCTGTCTGGCGAAGGCACGCAGATAAAGGTGATAAACAGAGGGGCGCCGGAAGTCTTAGTTAACGATATGACATCACTGTGAAAGAGGCCACGCGTGTATATTAAATTTTATATTTTCAAATACGCGTGGGATGAGAAATGATAAACTTCCCCACCCAAACAGTGCTTGATAGATTGGATTGGTTCGCCAGATTCTACAATGATTTGATTGGAACTTTTGGTGGAACCACAGCTGGGATTTTAAACTAAGGATTGTGAGACATAATCGAACAAAGTCGGAGTCACAGCACACAGACAGACTGCATCGCAGCGGCAACTAAACACCTCATACAAGCCAGAGGAAAGAGGATAGGACTTATAATTCCACAACTAGAAGTACCAGATCGAGTATTGGGCAACTTTGGAAGTACAAGTAAACCCGCAATTTTAATACAAGACTGGAAACTTGGGAATTTTATCACAAGGAGTCATAAGAGAAATTATAGATTTCCAAATCACGTCTGAAGCATGCTCAGACAAGCCGTGCACGAAAATCGTATCCTTATCTCTTCAAAACATACTTCTTTTTGCTCGCGGCCATGAATCCAAACACAGTAATCAGTTTCACTTATATCGCATACTCACTGGTGATCGTCGTACCGAAGCCCTACCTAGAAAAATATTAATCAAAATGAATAATTATAAGAGAACACAATCCCGTGCATACTGACTTTGTGGTCACTTTGTACTCAGGTAGTCATCGGCTTACGCGGTTAATTCGTTGCGAAGGTTCCATGCAAGTTCGAAAACCCGCGTAAGTCGAATGAATGCGTATCACCCAAGCATTTACCTATGTGCTCGTACAGGGGTTGTTTTCGGTAGCAATTTGTTCGACACAGTGAGGTTGCCTTTTGCGTGCACAGGTTTATATTACTCGCCTCTTACGACATGTCTGACGGAGCAGTACGCATATTCTTTCTTTGTCTCCACGGAGATCTCCGGGAACTACACGAGGCGGAATGCGTCATCAGTATTTGCTATAAACTTACTTACTTAGTTGTTCCCCTTCTACCGTGAGGTGTAGAGGTTTGGAAGAGAGAGCGCCAGACTATCCTATCGGCTATCTTCCTCCTGGCCAGGCTCCATTCTAGTCCTTGGTCCTTCAAAGATTGTCTAATGTTGTCCTCCTAGCGGACTCTGGGTCGTCCTGGGGGTCTGGATCCCTGGCTCTTTGTTTCCCATGCTTGTCGTGGTAGCCGATCTTCTCCCATTCTGCAGACATGGCCAAACCATCTTAGTTGGGACTGTTGTACTTGGGTCTGCAGGGGGTGGGATTTTAGGCCTTGGCGTATCGTCTGGTTACGGACCATGTCTCTTCTTGTTACTTCAACCACCTTCCTCAGATACCTCATTTTTGAGGTTTGGATCTGGCTTTTGCTATAAACTATGACACAAATGCTGCTTTGATCGCATAGTTATGATCATCACTGCTCTTGCGCAGTGACGATCAACAACCGCTGCAACAACAACAACCGCTGCAGTGGGCTTCGTTGTTGGAAGCCTACGCCCAGTAGCTTGGATAATCGGTTCGGGGGTCTCTCTTTACAGATCATAGTAAAATTAGGTTCGGAGCTCCTTGGTCTATGGAGTCTGCGGTTAACTTATCTACGCTAAAGTTCTTCATGCGCTATATTCAATGGTGGTTTCTATAGAAATTTGTTATATCTGTGATAGGGTGGGCGAGGTGATGATGATGATTATATTGTGATATGTGATCACTCTCTTTTCACACTCGCACCGACCCGAACAACAATAAAACTCTTGATTCTAGAGGCAGGGGCTGCATTTATTTTTACAACCCATTCAGTGATTCAGCAAACATTAAACAAATAAACCAACAAACATAACAAAACAAAACACCCAGCATGTGCCCGATTGCTAATTGTGCTCAAGGCATTTACAGCTTGGCTCTGTGTGTCTTACTTCGTCTGTTCTCCTGTGTGGGTACACAGGGCGCCTCGTTTCGTTCTCTCTCGTCTGGGCTGATACTTAAAAAGGCCGCTGCTGGTTATCGCATTCTTTATATAGGCACTAGGCTAATCACTCACTTACTGCGCGCTGGGCGTATTAATCTTGGCTACTTAAATATCACACGCGATTATCGCTTTAGGAATAGCGAAAACACAAATAAAACCTACAGCTATTTAATATAACCCACGAATATCAAATATGACTCAGAACTATACACCACAATTAATTTCTAGGCATTATTATGGCCTAATTACGTATCTTCTACTTCAGATTTTTCACAACCTAGGCTCGCGCCGTCACGTGAGCTGACAGTCACGTGGGCCGACCGAAAATATATGGGCGACAAACATGCCTTGAACTGAAGTGGGGGTGGGGCCTCAGGGGTGTCTTCCCGGCCCCATCACATATCTGATAAGATTGTCAACGCCACATTCAGCTTCACATTAGACGCCTCTTATGCAGTGGAGTGCCGGAACTAAGGTGGAGTTCATAAAGGGACCGGTTCGCCCTGGGTGACAGCCAGGAGAGGGGTGCCATCGGACACTATTTCGACAGTTCTTTATTGTTTATAAATTTACTTGCAAGGTGCGCTTTATGAGGGGTGTCAAAGATATTACCTGCCCCAAAATAGAAAGCATTTCCTACTAAAATGCAGAAGTATGAACACCAGAGAAACCAATATTAGATTATTTACAGGCATGCTATTCATCCATAACTGTGGAACAGGTGTTGAGAATAGATAGACCTAGAGAATTACACAATATAGTAAAACATTATATAACACGAACCAAAATTAAAGTAAAGGATTCAGTGATGGTGTGAGGATAAGGGGTAGTCTGATGGGGTGCTCGTGTGGATGATGGCAGATAATTGGTGGATTTGGTGTCATCTCAAACACCCCTGGGTTTTCTCACTCCTTTTCACCTTGTTAACAACAGGGCAGTTATGAGAGACTTTACTTTGTTTGGTTTTTTTTTCTGTTCATTTTTGTTGTCGTTTTTTGTTTGTTTTTTATTTTTTATTATTTTTTTTCCTTGGAAAGGGGAGGTTACTGTCGTAAATTTTAGATAGGTATTAAAGATAGATTTGGTCCCGTTTGGATAGAACAGGCAAAGGGTCAATAAGTGAGAAATAAGGTAAAAGCAATAGATTTCACTAGTGAATAGTTTAAGGGTAGAATCTGTCCCTGGATTGAGAAGATACTCTAGTCCAGCTTATCTTTACGACTGTAATTTGTTAACAGATAGTCCTACTCTCCATACATGGAATATATATGTTTAACCACTCACGCACCAACACACACACAGTTATGTGACAACAATACACACACACGTGAAAACTATGGTAAATGGAGATTGGGTATGGGCTAGGCTGACCAACACAATTAATTAAGTTTTGTTTAGTTTATTATCATTTAAACTCTCACAACATCAAACATGTAGAAATCAATAAAATCATAGGTTACAGAATTATGAAAATGACCCCATAAGTGTCCTACCCTCTTGTTGAGAAAAGATCCCGCAAGAAAGTTAATAACCTCAAAAAAAAAAAATCATAGAGAAACACCAGGGTATAGAAATAGACAGTATAGCAAAGAACACAGTTCCTAGTAAAGCTATCCCGTAAAATAACAGTAATTGCAAAGTAAATAAAGGATGGTACAGTTTCCGTAACTAGAACATATTTCCTCTCACTCATTCATGCGTGGCCACATCAATCACACTTTACTTACTACTGGGCTAATAACCTCTTGAACTTAACATCCATGTGCAGTTAGCATAATCCAGTGTTGAGCTTCTCCGAAGTAAGCCCCAGTTCCTCCATGAATAAGTAATTTTCCTAAGGGGGAACGCCTACTTTGGTGGTGCTTATTGGATATGATAATGTCACATCAGATAGTTCATGTAGCAAAATATAAACCGCGATCTAGTGTTCACAGTAGACAGTACTTCCAATAGTTAAAGGAAACATCTGGTCGGTAAACTGTTAGTAAAAAAAAATAATATAATAATGATGGTATATCCTATCGGCTTTTCTCTCCAGGGTTGAGTGCCGATTATGAACCAATGTATTCTCTTGGATAGATTCGCTTGGAAAACACAAGTGTCAGTAGTCGGGAACAATGTTATATATATGTTTGGCCACAGCGGGCTGATACAATTGAATGCAAAAAATCTGGATATTTTATATGTCCAGTTATACTTATTCTTATAGTTCATATGTTTGGACTCTCTAGATGAAGCAAGAGGACCGAACAGGTCAACATCGAAGACCCGATATTAAATAAGAATGTAACTGGTACTATTAGACCGCTAGCAGCTGGTATGTGATCAGTACTAGATTTGGAAGAAAACAAAACTTTTAACCACAATATCAATATTCTATCCTATCACGCGTAAGGTTAAGAACTCTTATCCTCTCAGTCATTTAATTAAATTAAAAGGCACACGTGTCCTAGTCTATCTTATCACGCTTCGCTCAACTGGAACGGATTGGGTTTAAGGTATGCGCCTTCCCCCCCCCCTCCCCCGGTAAAACACTCAGCGCACAATATCAGTGGTAATTTAATTATGACTACTTTACAATATCGCTTGTCATTACTAGCTATTTGTTTCGCCACATGATATTACACTAATCACTTAGATAATTACACATAATGGATAGAAATGAATTTAATTCCGTCAAGTGTCAATCGCCTAGTGTATTATTTAGCCAATTAAAACATCTCTTTCTGAATGATAGCGGGTGATTAAATCTACATTACAGCTGGAAAAATTAGCTGTATGTTATTTAATATGTTAGTCTTAGCACTTAGAAAAATCCATGTGAATTATAATGATAACCTTTAACACATTAAATCACTTAAATGCTAATATATATTACCGCAATCAGAAATAGAACAATCTCCACGGAATGCTATCACACACTTTCACAATGGCTTCAGAATCACGAGCTAGATTTCCAAAATTTCCTGAGCGAACTGATAAACTGACTTTGGGAGGACGGAGTATTTATACAGAAATGCTGTTAGTTCACTAACTGGTGTGATAAGTCGCGCCTTCGGCCATATTAGGAAAATCAACTCGTTCGACTCCCGAGATAAAGAATTTTGCTCACCGAAACCGACCAACAACACAGAAAGTTTCCGTGCGAACGGGCTTTCTTTGATTTTCGTCCGCTGCTGTAGTTCAAAATACTTCCACGGTACGGTGATAATGTTATCGCCTTTTTTATTTTACTTAAGTCCCCTGAAACGTTGAACATCAAACAGTTACGTCGGGAACTCTCTGCTCGCGTTTCCCCTGATCAAAGAAGCCGCTTTTATCTCTACGCGCACATCTGTCTGTTCAACAATTATGATTGCCAAATCAGCTCGCGTGATTATTTGAGATAAGCGAATCATGGCTTTTGCTGACTTTTATCTAGCAGGTCGAACAAAGGTAAACGAATTGTCAGCGCAGGTAAACAGAAAACTAGGCGTGGCTTCAAAATATGCGTTGCAAGACGTAAATACTAATGAGGAAACAAGGTAGACGGATTCCTGAGGATCTATTTACGTTTCCACGTCACAGACACATATACAATTCTGGTTTTGATTTACTCTATTTGGACTGAGTGGAGGGGGAAGAAGTTACTATATTGTTTTGAACTTATTACACTATATATCCTAATTTATAACTCATCGAGGGTTGAACGGGATACTTTATTTTTTTTAAATGACAGTGATTACGTCTGACAATGATAACAATGTGACGAATATTCTACATATTGTATCAGCCTGTTATGATAATGACATAAAATTCCAGCGAGAGTTGCCAGATATTCCTATATGCAATACATGACGATAAGGGCTATTATTTCTTAGCTTTGAGAAAAAAAGGGAGACACTCTCCAAAAAAGCTCGAGGGAGGATAGTGTGATTCGCTTGCATAGCTAGGCGGGGTTGTCGCACGGAAGGTCCAGGGTTCGAATCCTGGGTAAGCCACTCATGTCTGTTGTTTTTCTGTTGTCTAGTGTTCTACATCTTTATTTCCTACGAGTGCCTGATAACATACCTTTATGTTTGTCTCATATTAATTTACTGTTTACAGGCCTCGGGTTTCCCTTCCTTATGTTCTACGTGGGCGCCGGACAGGTCCGTGCTGGGTGACAACTGGGAGTGGGGTGCCGTCGGACACTACAATTACAGCCTTCTACTATTAAAAATCTACTTGCTAACATCACCTATTTTACTATATGTTTATTTATTTTTGGAGGGAAGGGTGACAAATGTAGAATCTCCCCCGGGTGCCTAATACTTGAAGTACGCCCCCGGATTCTTCTTCTTCTTCGTTTGCCCTGAAAAGGACGGTGGTTGCGTTGTGTATGTTTGCGCCTAAGCTGTGATATCTGCACCTTTTGGTCGACACATCCGACTTCTGCACGGCATTTTTTAGGGACCGGGTTTGCCTTCCCATTTCGATCCGCACTCGCTCAGCCAGACTGCACTGCTGCAGACTGTTTCCAGGACCACCACGTGGAGGTGGAGTGCGGTCTTGACCAGCTCTGGTTCGCTGGTCCTGACGCAAGCAGTCAAACGATTTCTGTAGGTATCTATTTTACATGCTGAGGTTTTGTCTTTTTTATGCTAGTTCACATAATAAAATGAAAATCGTGATCTCCGTGTTACAGAAAACCTGACGAAGGCCTTGTGGCCGCATCGTTGGCTACTTTCTTTGTCTTTTGTCCTCGTAAAACGAATCACCTTTTTTCAATTTGTTTTCAAACTCATCCGTGTTTCAGAAGCAAGCTTCCAGTCTGGCAAGTTAATTTCTCTCGGTTTCGGAGAAATCTCGATAAAATCATTGATCAAAAATGTGAAAGACGTCATCCGTTGAATGTCATTCGGGTTTTGTCATCAAATACTATGGTACAAAATATGCAATACGGTCATCACCATCAGCTGCATTTCCACAACAAAGGCTGGCTGCATTGCATCTCCAACGTCTTCTGTCTCTTGTCCTTGGGTACACTCATATATACTATTTCCTGGCCACCTCTTGATGTTATCTTATCACTTATGGCGCTGTCTTCCCTCCTGCACGTTTGGCTTGAACTTTTCCTTTGCGTACAATATGGAACACTTGACGCAGCGTAGTCTCTGCAGTAGTGCAATTTATTATTTGAATGCTCAATTGGAAAAGATCGCTTATACCAGTGGTTCTCAACCTGGGCTAAATGACCCCCCGGGGGGGGGGGGGGGAATTTCCATATTTCTAGGTGGCCACAGTAAGATGGTAAAGTACCTTTTTTCCAGTTAACGACTTTGAGGGGGCCACAGAAGTGAATGAGGCTCAGAAGGAGGGCCATGTGCAAAAAAAAGGGTTAAGAACCCCTGGCGTATACGATGGGCGCTGTAATATAACCCATGGACTTTATGCTGGGTTCAACGGTACTCGCCTTATTCTAATGAGACGAAGTCTCGTTTGCTCTCATACATTAAACTCATTCACATTTCCAACATTAAACTCATTCACATTTCCATATCTCAAAGATACCCGTACTCCCCCCCCCCCCCCACCCCTTTTCAAACTGCTTGTTCATTGTCCCGTGTTTCTGCATCACACATTACTGAAGCAAAATAAATGGAAATGTAGGAAATTGAACAGAGAAATATAATACAACAGAACGGAATGTGATCAATCAAACTACTCAAATGACTAACATTTGAGGATTCAATGAACTTTCGAAGTGAAGACGGCTTCTAATCTGACAGGTGTGGATCTCACACCAAAAAATGTGGAAGATTTGCACAGGCGGGTACGTAAATATTAACACGATCTTCAAAACTGATGAATCTGTGCAATATCTAATATTTCTAAACAAGGAAAAAAAATAAGATTACTACTTGGTTAATTTTTAACGAAAATATAACATGTAATTCGTAAACATTTTAAAAAAATGTAAATATTATCTATTTCATATTTTTAACCGTTGAAAACGTATCGCTTTCGGGCTGAATGCATTGCGCATGCGCAATTACACGAAGAGGTCGGAACTGCTGATGTCTGACGATCTTCCGTAGAAAACTAATTTCGATTATATTCATAATACACAATGGCCAACAAAGAACAGGCGCTTATTTTAGATCCACCAGGGGAATTACGTTTCAAGGGTATGTAGGTCTTAAGTCACGGTTCTGTAATGGTGATTCAGTTGCCGGTCGGAAAGGACACTTCACCCACCTAAGGAACTGTAGCTCCCACTCTTCCACATTTTCTTCAAAAGTTCAGTTCCGGTCTTCTAGTTAAGAAAGTATTACCATGCATCTTTTATAATACCAGTAAATAAAATAGTTTCATTTTGTTTTTAGTACTTTACCGACAGCATGGGTTACACGTCTTTGCCTTTGCTTTCCGCCATTACAAAAACCACTTCGCAACTCTGCAGACTTAAATACATGCTATATTGGTCCAGCAGACGATAGACGTGATTGGAGTGGATTTTTTTTGGTTTTGTTACTAAGGGTTGTGATATGACGAGTAAATTAAACAAACAGTAATTGAATACAGACATGCACGGTGTACATCTGGGTTGAATGAAGAACAGAGAAGCAGTAAAAAGGGGTAGGCCTAAGGGTTAGATTTAGGAATTCTAACATTAATCCTACATGGGCGACTTTATTTGGACAGCATCACAGAACACATCCCATTGTTCATTTCAACCATATGTTTGTCTATATGGTAACTATAGCTCTTTATATAGTTAGGCCTACATCCTTTTGAATGGTCATTGTATGAATGAACTTACGATATGTTAATGAAATTTTCATAGATGCATTTAAAAGATGGCAAACTCATGTAGGGACCTAAATGTTTTGGCAGAGGTGTGGGTGTAAATCTGGAGAACAAACAATGGGATCAGATTAAGAATACACCAGCTTCTTACAACATGAAGAGCTTTCAATTTTTATTTTAATGATGAAACATCACATTCAACCTCTGATGGGTTATAATTAGGATATATAGTGTTTTCAATTCCAAATAAGATGAATAACTGCAGATATGGGAAAGTGGCATCACATCTGTCAAATCCTTGTAAATATGGCAAATCAAAATTACCTATAGTGCTTGTATACTACTCGTCAAAAGTCAAGGGCCACCCTATTATTTTCAATACACTTTTATATAAGCGCATAGAATGATTAAATGAAGGAAGTTTTTAGTAAAAATGGGTGCAATATCTTCCTCTAACAGTCCTCTATGCACGTTAAGGATAAAAACAACTCGCCGACAACCATGGTGATCACGTGCAATTTGGTTTGCTGACCATAAATTCACATTTTTAATCTGATTTTTCAAACTTCCGTACAACCAAACAGGTGAAGTAATCGTGCTGATTGACATTCCACGTGCAATGGCGACTTTTCATGAACAGAGTTCACTCTTAATTTGTTTTACAATCAGCAGACTTAGGGTAGTTTCATCACTTGCAAAAACCATGCCACCGAGAAGAAGTCTTGACACCTTCCAAAGAATGAGGGCTATAGCGTGGGTTGAAAGTAGTTTATCTGTCCGTGAGGTTGCTAGACGGCTTGCAGTGTCACACTCTACTATCCAAAGAATGTTGGAGAGATTTCAGGCCACAGGAAGTGTGGAGGATCGCCACCGGCCAGGTCGCCCTAGATGCACCAATAGACATGATGACCGGTACCTCTTGTTGTCAGCCCTGCGCCATTGAACAGTGACTTGTTCCACTCTAAGATGTCAGCTGAGACAAACTGTAAACGTTAATGTCAGTCAAAGCACCATTCGCAGACGTTTACATGAATTTGGACTGGCTGCTCGACGTCCTGCAGTCAGAATCCCTCTTACTCCTGCTCATCGCAGAGCCCGTGTTGCTTGGTGTCGCGAGCACATCCGATGGACAAGGCAACAATGGAGTCAAGTTCTCTTCACTGATGAATCTCGCTTCACTGTGTCATTCAATGATGGCAGGATTCGAGTTTGGAGACGACCAGGAGAGCGATTTACTGATGACACAATTCGAGAGGTGGATCGTTATGGTATGGGTTCTGTCATTGTCTGGGGAGGCTTCTACAGACACGGCAGGACCCCACTCTACATCATCCAAGGCAACTTGACTGGCCCAAGATACCAGAACGAAATCTTGAGACCAATTGTTCAGCCTGCTCAGGAGGCCATAGGTGGTAATGCCATCCTCCAAGATGATAACGCTCGACCCCATCGAGCTCGTGTGGTGAATGAGTTTATTCAGCAACATGGGATCATCAGGATGGCGTGGCCAGCTCATTCACCTGACCTTTCTCCGATTAAGCACCTCTGGGATGTCCTTGGTCGAAGATTGTCAACAAATCACCCCCTGCCAATGGATGTTGCACAGCTGACTGCATTTCTGCTTCAGGAATGGCAAGCTGTTCCTCAGGATACTCTTCGGACCCTTGTGGACTCGATGCGTTTACGCTGTCTTGAATGCCTTGCATTCAGTGGTCATACCCGATTTTGAAATGTCTATTTGTCCAATATCTATTGTGTGACTTTTGAAAAGGTTGGTGACACACTTCACAGCTTCATTGCGTTTGAATGTGTGTTTCCATTTCTTTACGTGACATGTCAATTTGGTATTCAATAAATGCCGTTTTGACTGATACCAATTACGTTTATATCAGATTTGTTTTATGGTTTCAACCAAGGTTTTTCTAAGTGGCCCTTGACTTTTGACGAGTAGTATATATTTAAAAAAAAAAAAAAAAAAAACCCAACAAAAATAATATTCAGGGGAAGGGTATAAAGGCTTGATGTTTCCAGTTAGATATTTAGTTGACTCACTTCCCATAAGTCACATGTATTGTAAGAACATCATCAGACCTTCACCTTCCCAATTATTATATATTAACTTTTGTTCTTGTTAAATACTGTTTGACTAAATTATGCAGTTAGGTCTGACTATTCTGACCACCTCATATTTATAGGTAAATTTGATGCACTCCAAAAGCATTTGTTGAAACATGTCAGATTACACTGACAAACAACATTTTTCTTTCTTATATAAGAATAAGTGTTCTTAGGTCAGTTTCTTGCGCTGATTTCAAATTTGAAATCCGTTTATCTCTATCACGTCGGGTTCTTAAGATATTTGTGAATAAATATATTTTTGGGAAACCGTTATTTGCTCCGTTTCATTTTTTACTATATAACTTTTTAAAAATTAATAAAATGCAAAATAATTCTACTTTTTATACTGCTAAAAGATGCATGACATATGTTACGTTATATTTCAAATAGTTACTGTATTTTGAAATAATTCTGAGTGAAATATGGCTTCTAGAAGTTGTAGAAATTCGGCTGATCTGTTCTGTTACGTGTGCGGATATTTTACCGATCGTGTTCACCAGAAAAACTTTACACCATTGCTAAAGAAAGCATATGAACTTTATTTCGATTCGAAAGTTGATGATGCAAATAAATCTTGGAAGCCAAATGCAGTTTGTTCGACTTGTGCAAATACATTGGCAGGTTGGTTACGAAAATCGCCGAAGCATAAGTCGATGCCTTTTGGAGTGCCAGTAATATGGCGTGAACCGACAAATCACGCTACTGATTGTTACTTCTGCTTGAAAAATATCTATGGTTTCCAAATATTGAATCGGTTTCGAAACCAGTGCCTCATGATCCAATCACGTGTCCGATCCCAGTTCCACCAGAACAATATCCGTTGGACGTGAATGAACCATCAGAAAGTGATAGTTTACCTGCTTTAGAAACTAATTCTGACTCGGATTATGTACCGGTGAATGATGGTGTTCACTTAATTAACCATTCAGAACTTTCAGATCTAATACGTGATCTCGCTCTCACCAAAGGACAAGCGGAATTACTCGGTTCGCGACTCAGAGAATGGAATCTTTTAGCGCCCAATACTCCGATATCTAAATTTCGTCATAGACACAGAGAACTTGTTCAATACTTTGAGATGGATGATGACATATGCTATTGCAAAGATGTAAAAGGTCTAATGGTGCACCTCGGTCATGAGCACATAGTCAACGAATGGCGACTTTTCATCGAATCTTCCAAGACTAGTCTAAAAGCCGTGTTATTGCATAATGGAAATTTATTTTCATCAATTCCAGTCGCCTACTCTGTTCATATGAAAGAAACTTATGACAATATGGCTATACTTTTGGCAAAAATAAAGTACAATGACTAACAATGGCGGATTTGTGGAGACCTAAGGGTCATTGCAATTCTCACGGGCATGCAGACTGGGTATACTAAATTTTGTTGCTTCCTATGTGAATGGGACAGCCGCAACAGACAGGAACATTATGCAAGAAAGGTGTGGCCTATCAGGGATCGTATGCAGCTCGGGCATAAAAATGTAATACACGAGCCATTAGCTAACAAAGACAGCATCATTTTACCACCGTTACATATAAAGTTGGGGCTCATGAATAATTTCGTAAAAGCGTTAGATAAAACGAGCAAAGCTTTCACTTATCTTCGAGAAAAGTTTCCGCAAATTAGCGATGCAAAGATTAGCGATGCAAAGATAAAGGAAGGTATCTTTGTAGGACCTCAGATTAGGAAAGTTATTGCAGACAAACAATTCGAGAACTTGTTACATGGTAGTGAACTTCGCGCATGGATGGCATTCAAATCGATCGTCGATAACTTTCTGGGAAATCACAAATCTGTCGACTATGTGCATATTGTTAAGCAGTGCATAGATGCATACAGAATTATGGGCTGTAACATGTCCCTCAAAATCCATTTGCTCGATTCGCATCTTGACTTTTTTCCCTGACAACCTTGGCGAAGTCAGCGATGAACATGGAGAACGATTCCATCAAGATATCGCCGTAATGGAGTCACGTTATCAAGGACGGTGGAGTGTGACCATGCTTGCTGATTATTGTTGGATGCTTCATCGCGATGTACCACATGCCATTCACCGACGAAAGTCGACTGCAAAGAAATTCAAGACTACATAACTGTTATACTTCTTGTACAAATGATGTTGTAATACTGTATGCGTTGTTAAAAAACTTCAATTGCGTATTTCTAGAGATCCCGACCTGATAGAGAAAAACGGTTTGCAGATTTAAAAACAGCGCATTAAAATTGATCAGAAAAACATAGAAATGTTAGAGAAAGAAAAAAAAATTTTTTTTTGTTAGTCAGTGTTATTAGTTCACTCATTTCATTTTTGTTGCTCATAAAGCTACTACAGCGGCTGGCCTTCTTGCAGGAAGTCTGTGTCAACACCCCCTTCCACCCCACCCCTTTTTGTACTTGTAGTGGTAATTTCTGTAGCAGTTTGTTTTACATGATGAGGTTGCCAGCCTCATGTGCAGTCTCATATTACTTGCCTCTTACAATATGCCTGAAGAGGCAGTAGTAATACTCTTTTTGGTTTAAATGAAGAAAGGTGGACCACATGTTCAGTACAACCTCAAAAAAGAATCTAGAGATGCAATAATGAGGGGTTAGGGTTAGATTTAGGAATCATAATTAGGAAGTCAAAGCATGATGACTCATTATGCATGGCGACTCCCTACGCATGTTGGCCTTTTCTTTTGGTTCATCTACGATATTAGAGACTCATACAATTTACGTACTAATAAGAAATCACTGCTCGCCATCTCCATTTCTCATGGAGAAATCCTAACATTAATCCTGACCCTAATGGCATGGGTGACTTATTTGGATGGTGTCAAAGAACACAGCCCACTTTTCTTCATTTCAACCCTCTTTCTTTGCCTTCCCATAGACCCCATATTCTAAGTAATGTATTACCTGCCATAGTCACCTGGGGAATGAACCTGTCCTCCTACCAGGTGCATCAACCAAGTAGTGGATGGTTGAATAGCCTGCAGATATAGTGGTTACCTGTGAATACTGAATAACCGGCCGTGAACCAAAACAGGTGGTTGTCACTGAGGGCAGGTGTAAATACTGAATAACCGGCCGTGAACCAAAACAGGTGGTTGTCACTGAGGGCAGGTGTGAATACTGAATAACCGGCCGTGAACCAAATTAAGTGGTCACTGAGGGCAGGTGTGAATACTGAATAACCGGTCGTGAACCAAAACAGGTGGTTGTCACTGAGGGCGAGGTGGGATAGTTATGGGGGACAGCTGTCTGTATCAAATCACCTCTGAAGCTTTATGATGTGAAAACCAGCGAGATGGAGGTGCTTTAACCTCTTCCCTCCCCACTGCCTTGTGGGTTTGACTTTTTAGTCAAAGGCTAGCAGAGACAACCGTACACAAACCAACAGAAAGCAACGGGAAACTACCGTCGTATTATCCCTTGTATAATCATGAATCAAAACAACTTCCTTGTAAAAGACAACGACGTTAACTCTTTGACTCCAGACCAACGCTCTGAGCCAGAGCAACGCTCAGAGCGTGGTTTTTAGTTTATCACGAATAAACCCTAAAAATCGTCCGTATAATGCAGTTCTTATATTAAAACTCGTAGAATGACTTCCGCTACTATTTAAACAACTAATTTGACTAGTTAATAAGCACATGTGCGTGTTTTGATGTTATTATCACAATTTTTGTGAAGGTTTGCGTTTTTCGTTGTTATTGCTAGAGAAATATGTCACGCTTTATATTTACATTTTCTAAGTCTCCTAAGCAAATAATTGTGTCAAACTAGGTCTACTTTGAAACATTGCTGACATTGATGATGATTATTGTTTGGTAGTCACAGTTTGTTGTCAAAATACGGAATCTGAGCAGAAAAGCTAGACACACTTGATTTAGTTGATGAGTGGGCGTAGTCATATTCTGGCCGATCAGAAAGCAACAAAACTAGACCTACCGTAACATCTAATCACTAGTTCTTGGTAGAAGATGAAGCTAGGAATACTATTAACACATTAAACAAGAGTAAAATATTGTTTATATGACGTTATTCTTCTTTATTTGTTTGAAAATTACGTAATGCACGATTGCATAATTTTTTTTTTCTTACAAAGGACCACAGAAAAACTGGTGTGAATAACACTAAATGTACTAATTGTGGCCATAAGCATGTTTTTTTTAGTTTGTATATGGATTAAATTGAAATTTGAAGACTAAAAAGAAAGTTTTATTGTCTACAACAGTAATTTGTCTTTGGTAAGATCATATTCTGCAGTTAACTTTTTAGTGTTTTTCAATTTAACATGCAAAATGTTTTAAGTATAACAAACACTTGTGTTAATACTACCAAAGACATTATATATTACAATTCTCTATCCATTTCCCTACAGTTTGGTATATAATAAGTGCATGTTCACAGAAAAAGATTAAAATAAAATTTACACTAAAAGTCAGTACACTTCACCGTTTAAAATTCTTCAAAAAATAATTATGGCACAGGGTGGAAAATAATTATGGAATCAAAGAGTTAAGGGGAATTCCAGAGGAATCACCTCGTCTGGTAGAGAGCATCGTGTGCTACAGGTGATACCTGATTGTCATCAAGCTATTGTTAACAAAATTAGAATTAACACTTTGAGTACCACGGGCGCCTATTGGCGGCAAGCCTTATTTTTCATAGAGTACCAATGTCGCCTTTTGGCATAAGTATAGTATCAGCATAAAATGTTATCACGGCAAGTGTCTGAACATAACGCATATCAAGGGAAGTAACTCAATTTAATTGAGAAATGGTCAATGGCAGCAGGAAAAATTTTTCACGTGTTTTGATTAATCTTCAGTTGGAAATTTCTTTAAAAATGAGTGAAACTAGTGAATGTTGCAATGATTTGGATTTTGGCTCTCAGCTGACCTTTGAAAATGACAACAGTTGGTCTAGTTTTGATGCAGGGCAGCCTGAAATTACCGAAACAGACAGGAACAGCCCTAGTTCCAGCATTCGTGAAGCTGTCAGAGGTGTTGATAGCGATTTTCAGGGCCATAGTGAGAATCAGGGGCGTTGAAAAAGACCTGCTACTAGGAGGGGGGTGTGGCAGAGAAGCAGCTGATTAGTTTCAGTGGTACTTGTATGGCTTTGATGACCCCTATGTGAGCGTTATGATTAGGGTTAGACTGTTACAGACAGTAGAAGAGGGTTTCCTGTAATTTTGAGAAAAACAAAACATAACATGAAGCGTGGCCGTTCATCTGTTTTTGCTAGGTCGGGAAACATGGTTGCTTGTACGTGGCATTATAGAATTTGTTCAGCACAGTCAACACAAACAATGTTACTGACAGCAGTATGAAGACAATTGACAGCGACAAAGATGCATTGTTTGTAATTCTGCTGGACTGAGAGTCCAGAAAAGATTCTTTTGTATTGGATGTGAAAAACCACTTGGGGTTGTGCCCTGCTTTTCAATTTTTTTTATAAGTGTGAGGACAATGCTGCCACCCGGAAGGAAATAGGCCCACAAGGCCAGAGAAAAAAAAGCAACAATAATTGCATCTGTGACCATATTTTATGTTAGACTATCACACCCAGCTAAAGCAAATTGATAAGTATGTATTTTAAAAAAATTATTTTTGCATGAAATCATGTCAGTCAGTACCTCATGAATATTTCTATTTTGCCATTACAGACCCTGGAAATTTTGTGTCCATTTCAAATAGCTTTTTAACCCCAATATCATTTTAAGAGCATATTATACTTGCTTTTTTTTTAGAAAGAATGTACAATAATATTATATCTTGGAAAGTCATGACTTTTGAGTTGATTATATTTTTTATACATTTTTCAATAGTGCATGCTAATATTTGTCTATTGCCTCATTAATATTCAAAATGGCTGCCATGATCACATGACCTGAACACAAAACTAGGTCACAAGGCGACACCTTATCCACTTTCCATATCATCCTGAAAGTTTCATGTCAATCTGTTGATTCATTCGGTCTCAGTGATTTTTTAAATTTCATCACCCCAAATGGGAAATTTTTCCTAATATACAAATATATGCCCCAACAGCAGATAGTACAGAAGAAGAAATTGACACATCTTGCAGTGAACTTGATATGGTAATGACTCAGTGTAAATCCCATGAGACAACTGTTATACTTTGAGACTTCAATGCAAAAGTTAAAAATGAAAAAGTTGATGATGTGACTGGTGATTATGGCCTGGGAGAAAGAAATCAGAGGTGACAGACTGATAGAGTGGGCAAGAATGCATGATATGAGTAGGAAACACTTGGTTTAAACAGCATCCTAGAGGCCATTGGGCGTGGAAAAGTCCAGGGAACAATGTTCATAATCAGATTGACTACATACTAATATGCAGGAGATTTAGCAACAGTTTGAAATTTGGGAAAACTAGGCCAGGAGCAGACTGCAACAGCGTCCATGTACCAGTAAAAGAAAAACTTAGAATAAAATTGAAGAAAGTAAAGTGAGCTTGCACAATATGTACAGTGCAATTGAACAAATACAGAGTTTAGATGAACAGTGGGAAATGCCAAAGGAATCAATACATCATCAAAAGAAGTCGTAACAGAAGTAAAGAGGACTGCAAAGAAGTGGTGGATGACATATGAAATTTTTAAACTGATGGATGCAAGAAGGAAGAAGAAGCAAGACAACAATGAATATTGGGTTTGAGTAGTCCCATAGCAGATACTGTGACTTCACTGTACTAGATCTCAGCTTTTTGAGGTGGGGTGACTATTTCCCTTCCTTGCTGTCTTAGCCATACCTCACTCAAGAGCCTATTTACACCTGGGTAGACTGAGGCGTGAAGGTTGTTGAAAACAGTAACTTTGGCTTAGAAGCAATGCTCTAACCATTCTGCCTGTCGATATTCCTGCCTTAAGAGTGTCATTAAAAAAAAAGGATAATACTCTTGTCTGACTTGGACTCCTTGTAGTGAACATGCAAATTGTGTTACAGTTTTTCACCACTGTAGTGTTTTGTTAAATCTGAAGCTTTGATGTAAATTTTATGTCTTCCCCCTTCCCCACCAGAACAAGCCAGCTGTACCATTTGTTTTGTCTTTTATTTTCAGGGCCTTTCACAGATGTTGTCACAGCAGATTTAAAACTGACAAACCCCACAGACAAGCGAGTATGTTTCAAAGTAAAAACAACAGCTCCAAAACGATACTGTGTGCGTCCTAATAGCGGTATTCTTGAACCACAAAAGTCCATATCTGTTGCAGGTTGGTCCCTGGGGTTGTTTATTTTTGAGGAACTGGTTGCAGCCTACTGAAGAACTCTGATTTTCCTAATTAATTCAAGTTCGGGTTGCTTGGATAATCACAATTTCAGATTATTATATTAGTGAAAAAAAATCTTTTATCCAAACAAAACAAAACAGTTAATTAGTACACTTTAACAGCATGACTGAATATTATGCTACACTGTTATGCAGTAAATAATAAGAAAAAAAAACTTGTAACGAACAATTTGTATATTGTTTCTTCTGCTATTTTGCCACTGTTAGACTTTTTCATTTTTTTTTTTTTTTTTTTTTTTTGCTAGAGCTACCATCTTCACTTTTTAATACAGAAACCATCTTAAGAATTAACTCACTACTCTTTTTTAATATCAGAAATTGTGGCCGTCCTGACAGCGTATCTTTTGGCAGTTTTCTTACTGATTCCGTCTTTTCCAACAAATTATTTTCAGTTTGTCTGCCATTTTAAAAATAACATGTTTTACTTTATTTGACATTTAGAGTGGATTAGAAAATCAAACTAACCACAACACTAAACTGAGTATACTACAGCTGGGAATAGGGTAGAATGGACTGAAATAATGACCATCAGGCTCACTAAGCGAGTAGAGGGGTGCTTACGTCACAGTCCATGAATTTCTAGGTTCTCGTGATTCAGTTAACTGGCAGTTGTTGGGTTATTGGGGTTCAAATAATCAGAGTTCTACTGTATTGAAAGTAAATGTGAATGTTGTTGTATGCTGAGGATATTAATAAGTTTGCATTGCCAGCTTAACTTTTATTTTCTGTTATTTTTAGTTTCAGAAAAAGTTACAGCCTTTTAAATTGTTGTTTAGCTTGCCATTTATCATTTTTTTGTTTTTGATCTTTTACAGATGCTGCTTTTGTTTTGTTGTTTTCTTTCTTAAATATGCTTTTCCATTTTTCATTTCTTGTAAGTGATGCTGCAACCATTCGACTATGATCCAAATGAAAAGAACAAGCATAAATTTATGGTGCAGTCTATGTATGCTCCAGATGTTATTGGTGACAGCCAAGAGAATTTGGTAAGTTACAGCATACAACCACCTGTGTAGATCTCTCCTTATTGTTTGTTTCTTCTTCAGGTTCTCTTTGGCCGTGTCATTCCACTTATTCCTTGTGAGTTCTTGGCAAGAGCATGTCTGATTATATTGGTTGATTGTTGCTTCAGGGTATGTCCTATCCATCTTCACTTTGTGCCTTTCGTGTCTAGATGGGTAAATAGTTATCTGGCTTTTTTTCACATGTGTAAGTTTATAACTCCAGGCCGTCTGATGCAGATGATGCAGCAGAGATAACAGCTATGAGGGTCACAAATGTGTGTGTTATACTCTTGGTGAAATCTCCAGCAGTATTGGTAGCTGTCTGCCTGTGTTTGGCAAGTTTGTGTTGTTATTAGTTCTGGACCTTTGATGCTGAAAGTTCAACAGAGGCATCTGTTGGTAGGCCCTCCGAGAACTCAGATGAGACCTGGGCCATGTCATATTGTGAGATCCCCTAATTGTTTGGGTAGAGGGGTAAAAATTATTTTAGCATAGAGAAAGGCATGTAAAGAAAGAAAGGCTAAGGTGAGGCCCTGCTGGTCCCTCCCTCTTATAGGGCCTTTCTGGGAATGTCTGGAGTTTGGACGTGATAATTGTGGTGAAATTACTTGTTTCAGAACCATAGAATATGACATAGAAGCTTATTTTTTTAATTTTTAAATTCTATTTCTCCATGTAGAAAGCTTCAGAGATCCATATTGAAGGACAGCGCTGAAAGAAATTCTAGTCTTATTAATCCAGACATAGACATCTTGATTCTTTTCCTATAACTTTTTAGATTTTACTTCCCAGATAGCTAAAACTGCATTTCTTAAATTAATGTGGCCGTTTTTTTTTTGCTTCTTCTGCAGTTAATCTGTCTTGTCCTGCATGTCTTGTTGTTTTATGTGCTAGAAGGCTTAGGTTGTCTGCAAAATCAAGATCCTCCATTTGTTTGTATGATGTTCCATTGTATTCCTGCTTCACTAGCTTCTATTACTTTTGCATCACCCATTCCTTAATCATCACGAAGGTCATTGTTGAGAGCAGTCTTGTCTGACCCTGCTTACACAACAGATTGAGATACCACAGGTACAGGATCGATGTAACAGATCTCTACACCTGTGGCACCAGTCCCATGACAGCTGAACATCTGCTGCAGTCCTGCTCAGAATACAGCCATGAACAGAGTAGCATAGGCCATCAACCTATTTCTGTCCACGAAAAACTGCTTGGAGATGTCAGGAACCTCGAGCTGACTGCTGAACCTTTATTAGAGTCATTAATGTAGAAGTCTGAGGGCGAACGAGATGTCAGGAACCTTGAGCTGACTGCTGAACCTTTATTAGAGTCATTAATGTAGAAGTCTGAGGGCGAACGAGATGTCAGGAACCTTGAGCTGACTGCTGGAGTCATTAATGTAGAAGTCTGAGGGCGAACGAGATGTCAGGAACCTTGAGCTGACTGCTGAACCTTTATTAGAGTCATTAATGTAGAAGTCTGAGGGCGAACAAGATGTCAGGAACCTTGAGCTGACTGCTGAACCTTTATTAGAGTCATTAATGTAGAAGTCTGAGGGCGAACAAGATGTCAGGAACCTTGAGCTGACTGCTGAACCTTTATTAGAGTCATTAATGTAGAAGTCTGAGGGCGAACAAGATGTCAGGAACCTTGAGCTGACTGCTGAACCTTTATTAGAGTCATTAATGTAGAAGTCTGAGGGCGAACAAGATGTCAGGAACCTTGAGCTGACTGCTGAACCTTTATTAGAGTCATTAATGTAGAAGTCTGAGGGCGAACAAGATGTCAGGAACCTTGAGCTGACTGCTGAACCTTTATTAGAGTCATTAATGTAGAAGTCTGAGGGCGAACAAGATGTCAGGAACCTTGAGCTGACTGCTGAACCTTTATTAGAGTTATTAATGTAGAAGTCTGAGGGCGAACAAAATGTCAGGAACCTTGAGCTGACTGCTGAACCTTTATTAGAGTCATTAATGTAGAAGTCTGAGGGCAAACAAGATGTCAGGAACCTTGAGCTGACTGCTGAACCTTTATTAGAGTCATTAATGTAGAAGTCTGAGGGCGAACAAGATGTCAGGAACCTTGAGCTGACTGCTGAACCTTTATTAGAGTCATTAATGTAGAAGTCTGAGGGCGAACAAGGAAGAAGAAGAAGAATGACCCAGCTTTATTATTTTGTTAAGAATTGTTGTTTTAATATTAAATATGTGAGTAATAATAATAGCCCCTTCAGTCATAACTGACTATGGGAATGCGCCCCTGAGGTGACAGCCCTCAGCTGCTTATTTTCCTGGTGCTCCTTTCGACGTTTTCTCCTCACCTCTGCTTCTTGTGTGAGCCTCTTGTTGGGTGTTCATTCTAATGGTAAAGAACTTCATTACGCGAATGGTTGCAAAGGAACAAAAATGTCAGAAAATGTTCTTCAAAACGAACTCCAACAAGTAGTGTTTAACTGGTCACTTACTGGCAGCACACAAGTCTGTGATGACTGTACATATATTTTATTTAACGTGACACATACGGAGTGGAACAAGACGATCATAGTTACAGGTGCAAAAGGGTCATACGTCAAAAATGTTGATAATTACTTTTCAAGTTCATGAAATTTCTCTAACAATTAAGTCCTCTTATTCAAGTGACTAAGGGTCACTTCCTCTACCATATCATATGTATTGCAGTCAAGTCCGTTGACCTTCTTTCAAGGACGTATCTTATGGCCAACGGGTTCATTCTCAAGGAGCAATACTTCTTATCATACTTGTAACAATTCCAGACTTTTTCCATACGATACTTAGGTAGCATATATATATAAAATCCAAACAAAGTCATCCACGACAATACGACCAGGTTAGAGTTCTGTGTTGACTAACCTCTCTATATCCATGCCACGACTTTGGCATTGATGAAAATACGGCATATAAAAACATGTGAAGCATACAAATCAATTAACTTCGTTTACTCGTAGGTATCCTCCCTCTACGGTAATTCAAAAGGGCTCACGACTCCGTCTGTCCATTCTAGGAATGACATACTACGATGGATTCCCGCTAGACCAAAACTAGGAGCGGCCTGATACTTTAATTTAACTCAATAAACATTCGATGTGACATGGGGTGACACTTACTTGATACTTCCACTATTGGCTTCATCATGAATACCAGTAGATATCATTACAAAATAATGGCTTCTTCAAACTTGCCAGATAAATCCAAGAAATATATATCGGACATAAACATGGTCCGAACTGCCCCGTTCAAAACATGACGTCAGAATTCCCCAACTAGGTTACCCGTGCGTCCAAAGCAACTCACACTGCATTGTGCACGTCAGTGCGTGAATCAATCGAACGCACAAATAATATAACTATTTTAAGACTGGTGCGTACATTTGGCAGGACCGAAGACTACCCCCTTTAGGTAATAAATGTACGTAACAGCTCCCTTATTACCTCCCATTAAAAAAAATTAATTCTATTAATTTTTTTGAACTTAGTACCCGAGAGAGGTGAGTCAAAACTACCACAAGATATATGAAATGCATAAAGTTATACCATATTAAGAAAAGAATATTAAACGAAATCAATATAACTAAATGATAGTATGCATTAAAGCACACATCCACACTCGACCTACTTTGGAACGATGTGGTAATATTCGAAGTAAAAACAAGTTGAAAATGAAAAATGAAAAAACCATAAAAAAAAGATGATAATAAAATTCAACTAAGTTTTCAAAAAAAAAAAAAAAATTTGAAACATATGATTTCAAAAAAGTCAACATGAACAGCAACACTGATGATGATCAATGACAAGAGAATCAATAAAACAGAAAAATTGAAAATACAATGTGCAAAAATGAAGCAATGCAAAATTAAACACTTTAAGAATCAACACCCTTAATGTTTTCTAACACTAGTACGGTTGACTAGTGATCTAACAGTGAGATATCATAACTAAGACCCGTGAATGCAGGTATTACGTGACAACTAAGAAAGTTAGTATGTGTGTGATCCATAATCAATTAAATAGATTAAATTGAATTATTCTAATTTATATATTTCTTAATTACTAACAAATAACCAGTTACTAACATATTCTAAGTAATTCCAATATCACTATCAATATGTCAGTGTTCAGTTACAACTAGTTAGTAATCGACGAGACGATGTTCTCAATGTTCCATACACGATAAAATATATTCTCGAACACGATATGTAGTGTAATATGTTCCATAGGAATAACAAATGTATATTTGTCGCTCTTAACAATGTTTCCATACTAATAAAAAGTTACTGTAGTACCAATGTTCCCGTACTAATAAAATGTTACTCTAATACCACTGTTCCCGTTCTAATAAAACGTTACTATAGTATCAATGTTCCCGTACTAATAAAATGTTACTACACAAGAAGTAATGTTATAATCTATAAGTAAGTATATCCTGAAAGTTATACTTATACGAATACTTCAGTTATATAAACATTCTTTATAGATGTACAATCAATGATAATGTACAAAGTTATTCATGTTATCGGGGAGGATGTTTCAACATCTGGAAGTGGTTTAGTTTCGACAAGTTCGCTTGGGCATCTCGACAAACAGTCTGCGAACACATTCTTCACTCCAGGAATAGCTCGTATTTCAAAATTGAATGGTTGAAGCGCTATAGCGTAACGCGCTGACTTCGATGATTTAACGTTCTTCGTGTTCAGTGCGGTAAGAGCTTTTTGGTCAGATTCCACCACAAAGTGTGAGCCGAGGAGGTAACGTTCCAGTTTTGTGATTGCCCATACTAATGCGAGGAGCTCTTTATCCAGAACGGAGTATTTGAGTTCGCTCTCCGTAAGTTTTCTGGACACGTACATCACCGGAAATAAGGTGCCGTTATATTCCTGCATAAAAACTGCAGCAATAGCGTAAGAAGATGCATCACTGCGAAGAATGAAAGTGAGATTTTTGTTAGGCAACCTCAAAAAAGGTTCATTTGAAAAAAATCGTTTTATATAGTCTAACGCCGTTTGGTGATCCAGCGACCACTTTATTACATTAGATGTGCCTTTCTTCAGTAGAGACGAAAAAGGTGCAGTTATAGTAGACAAATGAGGGATGAATTTTGAATAGAACTGTATTAGTCCTAAAAGAGATCTAACTTGTTTTTTTGTCTTAGGTGCCGAGATGTTTAAAATTTTAGAGACGTTACTGTCTTCTGTATACATGAAACCATGACCTATGCGGTGACCCAGAAATGAGATGTCATGAAAACCGACAAAAGCCTTTGAAGGTTTCGCTGTTAAGTTATAATCCCGTAAGGTAGAAAGTAAAGCTTTTAATCCATGAATATGTTCATCCCAAGAGTCACTGAAAAGACAGATGTCATCTATATAAGTAATGACATCGGGACGATGAGACAATATGCGGCGCATCATGCGTACAAAGGTAGCTGGCGCATTCATTAATCCGAATGGCATAAAATTCCATTGAAAAAGACCCCGTGGCGTCGAGAAAGCGGTGAATGGCTTTGCTTTAGGAGTGAGTGGCACTTGCCAATAGCCCTTTGAAAGGTCAAATTTCGAAAAGAATGTGGCATGAGATATTTCTCCAATAAGTCGTCTAAAAGAGGTAACGGTTCCGCATCGAATTTTGTAACTTTGTTTAATTTCCTGTAATCTACGCAAAGACGTATATTGTTGTCCTTCTTCCTAATGATTACCATAGAAGAAGAATATGGTGATGAAGATGGTTCAATTATATTTAATTGAAGCATCTCATCCAATTCCTTATCAACCTTATCACGAAAGTGTAAAGGGATAGGATATGGGCGAACTCGAATAGGCGTATCGTCAGTCAGAATAATGTCATGTTGGATGACTGACGTATGACCTGGGATGTCAGTGAGGACATCCTCATACGAGTGTAGAATATTAGAGACTTGCTGACGTTGATCAGCCGAAAGAGTAGATGAGATTGTAACATCATTCCATTTCTCAGTGGAATGGAGTGGTACAACTGGTATTGGTAGTTGTACATCATCGAAAGAAGATTCTTCTTCTTGGATGACTGACAAACTAGAATAGTGTTGAATAGGAGGTGTAGGATCGTCAGTTGCCTGGAACACTGACTGTAGATAATCAGGACGTGAGTAATACTCCTTCAACATGTTAATGTGGAAGGTTTTATGTTTACCATTAACATCAACGATGTAGTCGACATCGGATATTCTTGAGATGATCCTGAAAGGACCTCTCCAGGTAATTAAAAGACGATTGTTATGCGCAGGGAGTAATACAAAAGCTTCGTCACCAGGAATAAGCTGGCGAAGACGTCTATACTTGTTTGCAAATAGACGAGCTTTTTCTTTGGCTTGTTCGGATGATGCAGTAGCTAGTCTACAAGCATCTATGATTCTCTTTCTCAGAGAGATCACATACTCATAAGAGGATTGAGTTTCCTCTTCAATATTCTCGTCAACCAATAAGTCGTGGATTAACGACATCGGACCGCGTGGTTGCATGCCAAAAACTAGCTGGAATGGAGAAAACCCCGTGGCTTGATTTTGTACTTCGCGATACGCGAACAGAGCAGCGGGTATGACCCGATCCCAGTCTTGGGGATGGTCTTGGGTCATCTTACCCAACAACTGCTTGAGTGTCCTATTGAGACGCTCAATTAACCCATTTGACATCGGATGATAAATAGAACTAAGAGATCTGTCTATACCTAATGTCTTCATAACTTGAGACATGGATTCAGAAATGAACTGAACCCCATGATCCGACAAGATTTTCCGTGGAAAACCAATGCGTGAGAAGATTAACATCAATGCCTCTGCTACACTGGCAGATGAAGTGTTCTTGAGAGGGATGGCCTCAGGCCAACGAGTGCACATATCAATGCACGTAAGAATATGCGTATGCCCTCTAGCAGATGGAAGCATCGGACCAATAATGTCTATAGCCATTTTATCAAATGGTCTAATCGGGATGTCCGCAGCTTGAATAGGAGCCGCATGAAATGGACCCCGTACCTTAACTTCCTGACATATCAAACAGGACCGACAATAGAGAGTGATGTCCCTATGGACGCCTGGCCAGTAGAATGCCGAAAGCACTCTGGATTTGGTACGCGAAAAAACCCATATGGCCCGCACATTGCGAGTCATGCGCATGTCGTAATATACGAGATCTCATAGAGGATGGGACTAAGATCTGATAACATAAGGATGAATCCTTTTCCCGTATTACTCTAACCAAAATCCCATTTTTAAGTATAAAGTCATGTCTAGATTTTGCAAGTTTGTTGCTGGTATTCTTTTTGTTCACATACTGAAAAATTTTTTTTAATGAATCATCATTCTTTTGCAATGTTGCAAACAACTCCCGTGAAATAGGAGCATCATCATCACAAGTGGTATGAACTGTAGGTTCAATAGATGTATCCTGCGACATATTAGTAGCTTGCGCTCTAGTCACTACTGCATTTGCAGTTTGAATATGTCGCTCTTCCCATTCAGCTATTTGCTGTGGTGTACACTCTTTAATACCATGTATGCGACCAAGTATTACATCACAAATTGGATTCGGAAGGAGACATGCCTGGATCTTTCCTGAAAAAAATGGTGTATTAAGGTCAATAATAGCAGTGGGAAATGTTTCAACGGTGCCACCAAAAGTCACACACTTGACAACCCTGCCCGTGGCACAACTTGGGTTGATCAGCGAAGTCCGGACGCCCACAGTACTACAACCTGAGTCAAATAGGAGAGAGCATGAAATGTTGTTGACAAATCCCTTGTTAAACTTAAGAGAGCCCTGTCCCTGGTGTACTGACGCAGCAGTGGCCGTACAGACTACAGGTAGACTAGGCAAGGTATGTCCGCAACGCAGCGTCGTGATCGCCTTAGGCTGGAAAAGAGTCGAGCATTCTGGACAGTCTTTCACCTGGGTACAATCAAGAGAACAAGACATAGCATTGTGAGTTTCAGCTACTTTACCCTGTTCAATGTTAGCCTGTGTATCACTTAAAGCGACATTAGAATGTCTACCCGTATTACTCGACGATCTATCTCTACGACGCGATCGATTTTGATTATTTGCATTAAAATTGCCATAATTGTCGTTTCTGCTTGAGTTAAAATTTGGATGAGTCCGATAATTTGTATAATTAAAGTTATGATGTTCTTTAAAATTTTTATTCCAAGAACCTTGTCTGTTTTGCGGACCCTGAGATCTTGATCTCCAGTTTTGTTTATTATAATGTCCTTGATTATTTTTAAAATTATTGTTACCAAAATCTCGCGATCTGTGAGCTTGGTTCCAAGAAACATTAAATGGAGCAGATTGTTGAAATTGCTTCCCTTTGTAAAAGTTATCATTGTTAAAATTGTAATTATTTCCCTTATTGACATACCTGTCAGCACTAAAGGAACGATTTCGTGAAAAATTGTTTTGTTGTGCTGCAAAAGCAACAGGCAATTCATTCTTAATCTGTGCATTACTTAGATCCATGGTTGGGTGAGCAGTGCAGAAATTTTTTGCATGTTCTTCTAAGTCTTTCATAGATAAAGGTTTCCGTTCGTGTAAAAATGCGAGAAATGTAGGATTTACAGACGATAGTACCTTATCGCGCATCAGTAAATCGAAGAGACTTTCATACGACTTTTCAATTTTGGATAATTCGATCCATCTTTCTAGGGTTTGTCGTATTTGTGACAGAAAATCACTGAAATTTCTGCTTGATTGCGGTAGTAATGTACGAAATCTTAATCGGTATTCATCTTCTGTCATTTGAAATTTCTTCAGAAGTGCGGCTCTAAGAGCATTATAATCATTCTTCTCATTAATACTGGTAGTATGATAAACTGCTAAAGCATCCCCAGTAAGTAACCTGGATAAATATGTGCAATACAGTGTTTTATCCACGTTATAAGACCTACAAGTGGCCTCAAATCTATCTAGGAAAAATATTACGTCATCCGACGGGGGATTAAATTTAGGTAATTTAAGGTGAATTTCCTTAAAATGATCATGTCTGGATGAAGTTTGGCTTTCAAAAGTTCTCTGAGAATTAGCTTCCTGAGTTAACCTAAGTCTCTCATATTCTGACTCTGCTAATTTTAGTTCATGCTGTCGTTTTTTATCATTCTCTTCCATCTCAAGCTGAAGTCGTTTTGTATTTTGTTCAGCTATTAATCTTCTTTCTTCCATTTCCTTTTGTTTATTTTCCATTTCCTTTTGTTTAACTTCCAAATCTTGTTCAGCTATTAATCTTCTTTCTTCCATTTCCTTTTGTTTATTTTCCCTTTCCTTTTGTTTAACTTCCATCTCAATTTTAAGTCTTTCTTCAGCCTCCCTTTGCTTCTGTTCTGCCTCTCGCTGAAATCGTTTCTCTTCTAATTCAGCGGCTTGTTCAGCTATTAATCTTCTTTCTTCCATTTCCTTTTTTTTTCTGTTCTGCCTCTCGCTGAAATCGTTTCTCATTCTCCTCCGCCTCAAATTTCAAATTTTGTAATCTTAAAGTTTCTAGCTTTCTCTGTTCGGCTTCTATTTCTTGAGCTTTCTTATATTCTGCAAGTGCAAATGCTTTTGCTTCATCAGGAGCCATCTGAAGAGCTTTTGCTTGCTTAATGAAATAATCTAGTGAATACATTATGCTTTATAAGTAGTCACAATACTCTTGATTTATAAAATGATAATTAATCAATGTAAATTAATTAACCTTGTTACTTTAACAAGTGTTCGTCGTTCCTGTCCTAGAACGGTATCTTTTGTTATCATATAGTTATGAAATATGTTAATAATCAATACAGTAATTTATGTAATGAAATGTCATGAAAGCAACAACGTGAAAGACAATAGAAACATTACCGACAAGACACGATAATCAAAGACGAGTGAACACAATCGTAGAAATCAACAAAAATAGAAATGTGTAACTAAAATAGAATATCGTAAAAATTTACGATGACAACTACGATCAGATACTCAACAGGACAATTGACAACACAGTGTAAAAACATAGGTTTTGTAAAAAACTGAACGACAGGAAAGGTGAGACGGACGCATAATACAAACAAAATTCATCATAAAACTAAATACGAGTAAAAATAACTACCAAAAACAACAAGTAAACGTGACGAAACAGCTAAACAGATACTATCATAAGGAACAATTAGCGATCGGAACTTCGGCAAGGTTTCTAGCCTTGGACCGGAATTATCGCTCAATTGAAACTTACAAGTTGAGCCCTACAGAACGTCTGACGAAGAGCTCGAATTGGCTTCGAGATGGATCTCGTTCGTCAGATCAACCTCCCTACCTCCCACGACGAATGTACAACATATAACATATAACATGGAAAATGTAAAGATGGACATAACTATAGAAGGCACAGCTAAAAGTAATAAAATGTACAACGAAAGCACGTTATACTCATCTCGCGTGTGCCGGGAAAAAACAATGTGCCTCGTCTCCGTGGATGTACGTCTGAGGATAAAATACTTCGCTCTGCGTATATAACAACAGCTCGCACGTAATAATGACGAATAGGTGATCCCAAGGCAGTCAGTCACTGTAAAACTTGACGTGGAGGTTGATTGATGACCTTGAGCATTTGGTAACCGTAAGTTGATTCTGATTCATCATCACACTAGGTTCCAAGTTTGAGATGTTGTCGCCTTGAAAGTTCAAATCTTCTTTTCAACCGATACTTGGATTGAGTACGTTCCTGTGAAATTATTTATTTCCAGACCACACTGGCATACCATTTACTGTTGGGTGTTCATTCTAATGGTAAAGAACTTCATTACGCGAATGGTTGCAAAGGAACAAAAATGTCAGAAAATGTTCTTCAAAACGAACTCCAACAAGTAGTGTTTAACTGGTCACTTACTGGCAGCACACAAGTCTGTGATGACTGTACATATATTTTATTTAACGTGACACATACGGAGTGGAACAAGACGATCATAGTTACAGGTGCAAAAGGGTCATACGTCAAAAATGTTGATAATTACTTTTCAAGTTCATGAAGATTCTCTAACAATTAAGTCCTCTTATTCAAGTGACTAAGGGTCACTTCCTCTACCATATCATATGTATTGCAGTCAAGTCCGTTGACCTTCTTTCAAGGACGTATCTTATGGCCAACGGGTTCATTCTCAAGGAGCAATACTTCTTATCATACTTGTAACAATTCCAGACTTTTTCCATACGATACTTAGGTAGCATATATATATAAAATCCAAACAGTCATCCACGACAATACGACCAGGTTAGAGTTCTGTGTTGACTAACCTCTCTATATCCATGCCACGACTTTGGCATTGACGAAAATACGGCATATAAAAACATGTGAAGCATACAAATCAATTAACTTCGTTTACTCGTAGGTATCCTCCCTCTACGGTAATTCAAAAGGGCTCACGACTCCGTCTGTCCATTCTAGGAATGACATACTACGATGAATTCCCGCTAGACCAAAACTAGGAGCGGCCTGATACTTTAATTTAACTCAATAAACATTCGATGTGACATGGGGCGACACTTACTTGATACTTCCACTATTGGCTTCATCATGAATACCAGTAGATATCATTACAAAATAATGGCTTCTTCAAACTTGCCAGATAAATCCAAGAAATATATATCGGACATAAACATGGTCCGAACTGCCCCGTTCAAAACATGACGTCAGAATTCCCCAACTAGGTTACCCGTGCGTCCAAAGCAACTCACACTGCATTGTGCACGTCAGTGCGTGAATCAATCGAACACACAAATAATATAACTATTTTAAGACTGGTGCGTACATTTGGCAGGACCGAAGACTACCCCCTTTAGGTAATAAATGTACGTAACACCTCTCTTCGCCCAATCTGAGGTGGCGCCGTAAATAGCATCACCACTTAGTGCGATCGGCAGCTTCATCCTCCCATGTTGCTGGATCCATGTCCAGTGCCCTCATATCTCTCTTGCACACATCTTTGAACCTCAGCTGTGGTCGCCCAACTGTTCTCTTGCCATCTGCTAATTGTCCGTAGAAGATATCTTTTGGGATGCGACCATCTTCCATGCAGCGAACATGGCCAAGCCAGCGAAGTCTGCGCTGTCTAAGAAGCGTTTACATACTTTGAAGGCCAGCACGTGACAACACCTCGACATTTGTCACTTTATCTTTCCACGAGATGCCGAGGATGCGGCGTAGACACCGCAAATGGAAGGTATTGAGCCTTCTTTCTTGCTTAGCATAGGTCGTCCAGGTCTCGCTGCCATATAGGAGTGTGCTGGTGACGCAGGCATTATATACCGCAGCTTTGGTCTTCATTGTGAGTTTAGAGTTTCCCCAAACACGCGATGTGAGGCGGGCAAAGGTAGCTGCAGCTTTGCCAATGCGGCTGTCGATTTCTGTATCCAGTGAGAGTTTGTCATCGATGGTAGACCCTAGGTATGTGAAGTGGTGCAACACTGCCAGTTCATAGTTATCGATAGTGATAACTGGTGCAGCACCCACATCCTGACTCAGCACATTCGTTTTCTTTAGACTTATTGTGAGGCCAAAGTCCTTGCATGCTTTAGTGAAGCGATTCATCAAGCTCTGAAGCTCCTGTTGGCTTTGAGTGACGACTGCAGCATCATCAGCGAACAACAAGTCTCTTGTAGTGACCCTTCTGATTTTTGTTTTTGCCTTCAGCCTTGAAAGATTAAACAGACGGCCATCTGACCTAGTGAGACTAAGTAAATAACCAAACAGACACCAGTGAGAACAAAAGGCAAGAAGATGCTGGCTTTGGATAGGACACAAATGAAGAAAATTAATTGATCGCATTACAAGGCAGTCCCTGTGCTGGAATTCTCAGGGTAAGATGGATAGAGGGAGACACACAAAAAAACACTGAGTAGAGGAGAACTGTAGATAGAAATGAAAGGAAAGAAGACATGGAAAATCCTTGAACGGATGACACAGGACAGGAGGGCATGGCATGTGTTCCATGGGGGTGTTGTAAGGTATTGATGATGATAGTGTCAGACTAAATGCTTCCAGTGCAGTGCTGTGTCTGTATCCTTTTATCTGAACACCCGAAAACCGAAATATTCTGAAAATCGAAAGTTTCTGTCGGCGACATTGGGCTATTTTCCAAACACGGTATGTGCGATTTGGGTTGCTTTATTAATGCGGTTTAGGCGACATTTGAAAACTAAAATAAATCCGGTTTTGGAAACCACGCTGTCCCTGAGGATTTTGGATAAAAGAATATAAACTTGTATAATGTTTGACACTCATTTTTGCTATTCAAATTTTCTTAATAGTCACCTGCAGTAGATTGTTAGCTTTCATGAATGTAGAATTGTTAAGTGCTGTTATCAGTTTGAATCTCATATTATTGAGTTGCAATGCACATGCCTCATTCTGAATATTTAGTGTTTAGACATTCTAGCGCTGGCTCATCCATGAGAAAACTGCTGTTAAAAGGAGGGGCTAAAGTGAAATGCTGTTTTCCGAAATAATTGCAGGTTTCAATTTAAATGTGCAGGCTTTACTTAACTGTTTGACTCCGCAATTATTTTCCACCCTGTGCCATAATTTTAATTCATGATAGACTAAAAACAACGCTCAGAGAGTTGTTTTGGCACGGCTGTCAAATCTGACCAACGTTCTGAGCGTTGTTCCGGAGTCAAATTTTTGATGACTTTGGATTCCAAACTATGGACGATTCAAAGTTAGCATCTAAAAATAGAACATTTTTAAGAATTTGTACATTTAGTGCAATAAATCAAAATTTCGATAAGATATCAATCTAATCAGACAAAAGGTTTATCACACCGTAGAAAGTATCTGTGCGAAATCTGATGTAGGTTGATGTTTAATTAAGCATATCAAAAGAAAATTATTAACATAAAATCAGCTTCTGGGAAATAACATGGTTTTCTTCATAGGAAAAGAAAAATTTATTAAGAAAAAAATACTTTTCACGAGCAAGAAATAGACTAATCCCAGTTTTCATATTTTTTATGTTTTGACAAAATTGCACTCCCCTTAAAGGATACCTGGGCTCAGGGAGAGATCATTTTAAGCCTCAGAACTGGCCACTGCAGGACTCAAGTGACGTCTGTTTTTTAAATTTAAAATGTTGAACAGACAGACATGTGACCATGTGGGGAATAGAAGTAAACACAAGAACATATTCTCTAAGAATGTTGGCTCCACAAGAGAGGCAGAGTGACAACATGGTCTTCGCATACACACCCTCCCCCGAAGGAGAAACTATAAAGTTGTGAGAGAAACCAGAGTCAGACAACCCACTTTTTGAGAGAAATTATATGGTTGTATGTTAGAGACACCCGTGTGTTGCCGGGGCCCGAAAGGAGAGCAAAGAATAGTAACACTGCACCCTACCACGCATGTCGTAAAAAGCGACTAAGGAGGGTTGGGCATGGGGCTGTTTACCCCATCCCGTAAAAACTTCGCACAGTGGGCTGATCACCTGCTTGCCAACCAATCTGATTACGGAAACAACGATAGATTGTTTGGTCTGTTTCTGTTCCACAAAGACACCACTAGGCGTGGTGGAAACAGCGATAGATTGATCAATTTGTTGTTGCCCTAAGACGCCACTAGGCGTACTGGCCACATACTGCTTTGCCGGTTGGTGGCTAAGGATGGAAGAAGAAGATGTTAGAGAATGATGAAGAGGAAGGAAACAAGGAGGATTATAGATACGGCAGCAAGGTCAAGAAGAGCAAAGAAAGAAACTCATGTATACAAAATTGTCAAGAAACCACAGAATACAACAGTCAGTGATAAAGGTTCCATTTAGAGGTGAAAATTATGGGGTCACAGAAATAACTCTTGATAACCTTCCTTAGAGTGCTAGCGTGGTTACATAAACAGACTCAACAAGTATCGATTCCATATACATAGGAGAAGGACAACAAAGACAGTGGGGGAAAATAGAAAAAAAACACAAAACAGAAAGTAAAAGCCATCAATGCTAAACCCTCACTGGTACCATACAACATTTTAATGCATGTATCACGGCATAGATGATAATGTCGTTCCGTGGATCATTACTGCAAAAAAGTATTTAAAGTATTAAAAATCATTATTTAAAAAGGTTTTATGTTGGTCAGATTGAGTGCAGTGCTACAACACAACGCTTATTATTAATAAGAGATAAAATATCGTATTCAACCTGCGGTGGATTATAATTGATATAATATAGTAAGTTCAGTTGTCGCTACTTGCATTGAGCATTAGAACAAATAAATCCATAAAATTAGTATAGAACTAGTCTCAAGATAGAAAAAAACAAGGGGCATTTTGGGGGTTAGCTATCTGTCTGCTTGTCTGTCTACTGAGCTACATTCCTACCTGTATGTCTGCCTGCCTACCTACTGCCTGTCTGCCTACCTACTGCCTGTCTGTTTATCTATCTGGGAGCTGCGCTGGTGTAATGGTTACCACATTGCGCTGGCGATCAGGTGTTCAAGGTTCAAGCCCGGGCGTATGATAACCCAGCAGTTGCAAACACTGAGCTTGGGGGGGATACACTTGGGAGACTTATACTGTTCTTGACATCTACAATGGAGGGTTTGCAGGTGGGTTATCGAAAAAGTATTATATATTGGCACAGTGCATGGACGTGAGTAACATGGGAGAGGACACCATGGCTCGCATGCAGGAGCATTTGAAGAAGTGTCATCGACTAGGATTTTGACTGAATAACCTGAACGGCTCCTGAGATAAACCCTCTGTGGATGGGAAGGAGCGAAGCTCCTGTCCGGGTTGGAAGGAAAGTCCACAGGCTCCCCCTTGCAATGACATGTCATTGGGCTGAAGGGCTGAAAGCCCAAGTGCCGCTGGTTAAGAAAAAAAAAAATCTATCTATCTACGTTTCTACCTACCTGCCTGTCTATCTGTCTGTCAAGTCTATATATTTATGCAGTCTATTAAGGTTCCATCTTTCTGTATGTCACTGGGCTGTACTTGACACTATGTTCACATCAGCCATTTTTTTGGCCGCCCGTAGTCTTCCAACCATTTTATGTAAACACAACAAAAGTAGAAATATTATTAAGAAATCATATGTAACAGATCACAGATAAACGTAACAAAATTAAACTTTTACAGACATTAAAAGGGGAGGTTACTCTATAATTTACAAGTTTAAATTCTCCTGCCATTGATAGGCACACAACCTCAACACCAGATCTTGCCTTCTCCACACCAGATATAGCTGGATCTCAAACTAGGGGGAAGCGAGCCATCGCCACAATCTTTCTACTGTCCAAGTGCAACTCTCAGGCCCAGAACCTTTACCAAAACAGTATCATTGATGATACCAGACGTGTGTCAGTGGAACAGGAGATGAGAAGATGCTAGCAATAGATAGGAAACTTAAGCAGTTCAGCACTTAATCTGGAATCCCCAGGGTAAGAGGAAACTTATGGATAGCATTACAAGACAGTCCTTGTTCTGGAACCCCCAAGGTACAAGAGGTAGAGAGCACATGGAGAAAAGAACTGGAGACATAGTCATTTACAGTTGTCTCATCAGATGACATTGTACCATTAATTTGCTGGTCATAGCGCAACAAAATTATTTTTCAGAACAGCCAGCATGAAGAGATGCTTGTATGCATTGTTTTCAACCATCTTTCAAAGCTAATTTTAACAACAGTATCATATTTTATATTAAAAACATCAGTATGCACATAATGCTTTCGTTTGATATAAATAATCAGGTCTTTGTGCTTGACTTTTTATTATTGACCAAAAGGAATTGAAAACCTGAATGGTTATAATAATAATACGAGGGGCGTTCAGAAAGTAATGCACCACATCGTTTTTCTCAGGAGCTGTTTATTAAAAAAGCATGAAATTTATACACAATATACATGGATATGTCATGTAAACGTCGGTATTATTCAACATAATCCCCATCAACTTGTACGGCTTTATGCCAGCGCGAAAAAAGTGCATGTATTCCTAGCCCGTACCAGATTTTGTCTTGATCATGTAGCCATTTCTTCGCTGCATGAATCACTCCTTCATCATCTTCAAACCTTGTCCCACGGAGTGCATCTTTAAGTGGACCAAATAGATGAAAATCAGAGGGTGCCAAATCGGGACTATAGGGTGGATGGGGTAGTACAGTCCAACCCAATTTGGTGATTGCTTCCCGTGTTGCCTGACTTGTGTGAGGTCGCGCATTGTCGTGAAGGAGAAGCAGGTCTGCTGGATTCTTGTGCGGCCGAACTCTGCGAAAACACTGAGTTTTTTCAATGTCTTAATGTAAGCTTGGTAAACTGTGAAATGAACTAAACTAGGTAGCTGCAAAAAAGAGAACCATACTTCAGTGGGGTCCCGGAAAATGATAAAGAGTTTAACTTGCGAATTGATTGTCTCTCCTCTTGGCATAACGTTCACAAGAATCACACCTTCAATGTCCCAAAAGACAGCGATCATGACCTTTCCAGCTGAAGGAATTGTCTTGAATTTCTTTCTTCGTGGTGATTGCGGATGATGCCACTCCATTGACTGTCTTTTTGTCTCAGGTTCAAAATGATGTGCCCAGGTTTCGTCATCTGTAACGATTTTAGCCAAAAAGTTCTCTCCATCAGCATTGAAACGCTCCAACAATTCAGAAGAAATTGCTTTCCTTTGCAATCGGTGGTCATTTGTGAGACTTCGAGGAACCCATCTTGCGCAAACCTTAGAAAATCCAAGAGTTTTTATAACTGCATTTGCACTACCAATGCTGACTGACAGCTGTAAGGCCAATTGTTGAGTAGTGATTCGCCTATCAGTAACAATAATGCCCTCAGCACATTTCAACATTTCTGCGTTGGTGGCTGTGGCAGGACGTCCACAGCGCGGCCGATCAAGCAGCTCCGTATCTCCACTTCCTGATTCTTTGATTCTCTGAACCCAGCGACTGACTGTACTCCTGTCGACTGCAAAACTTCCATACACATCACATAGACGCTTGTGAATGTTCACAACAGTCTCCTTCTCTGCAACGAGAAATTCTATCACAATTCGCTGCTTATAACGCAAGTTGCTAACCCGCTCCATTTCAACGGTTTAGGGCAGCCGTATTATTTGACCGGTTGAGGTGCAATTTGGTGCACACAATTGGCACATGCCATATTTGAAGTGAGCAAAATTTCATGCTTCTATCTTCATTATTAGCTGAGAAAAACGATGTGGTGTATTACTTTCTGAACACCCCTCGTAATAATAGTTGCCCATCGCAAGCGAAGATGGCGACAGCTTCAGACTTGAGTTGTGACACATCTGTGCCGTGATCTCATGTGGCTAATTAGTCCTATTTTGGCCCTACAGGCCCTGCCACATACGGGGCACACATGGTTAGAGTCGATAATAGTGTTGCTGTGCATTCTGACCTTTCTTGCAGCACGCTTGCCTTCTGCCTTATCAGCTAAATTCTGTTCTGCAATGCGAGCGCCTTGAGTAATGTTTGTCCGCCAGGCACAGCAATCCTGTGCGATAATCTCCCAGGAGGAGACATCAATTTTGAAGCTGCTCAACGATGCTTTCAGTGTGTCTTTGAAGCGTTTCTTTTGTCCCCCTACTGTTTGCTTACCCATGGAGAGTTCGCTGTACATCAACTGCTTTGCGAGGCGTTTTTCAGGCATGCGAACAACATGTCTGGCCCATCTAATTTGGGCCCTCTGCAGCAATGTGTAGATGCTTGAGATATGTGCTCTGTTGATCACCTCAGAATTAGATACTCTATCATGCCACTTGATCCTGAGAATCCTGCGAAGACAGCTCATGTGGAAATGATTAAGCTTCTTGGCAGGTTATAATAAACGTCATGGGGAAGTACATTCATTTAATTTTCCTTTATGTTGCACATGGAGCCACCACTTCAGGAAGCCTGCATGACAGCATTCATGTGTTCTTGAAGTAGTGGTTTCTGTAGCAGTGTGTTTTACATGGTAAGGTTGCCAGCCCTGTGCACAGCCTTATACATTTTTCCTTGTACGAAATGTCTTTAAAAAAAGGTAAAGGTAGTCTCAAGCAGATACTGCCTTAGGGGAGTGATGTGTTAGAGACTTCCTATACTTGGTCCAGCATCGAGAGGTGGGGTGACCAGTTCCCTTCCTCACTGCTATTTCCTTCCCTTTCTCAAGAGCAAAGTCAGGCACCCATGTGCAGCTGGGTAGACTGGATCATCTCGATACCATGAATTGAACCCTACACCTTTGCACTCGTTTTTTTTTTCTCTTTCAAAGCCATCTTGTTGTGGGATCTCAGATTTTCTTACTATTTCTTCCTTTGTAGCTTTTCTTCCCAGTCTTTTCCAGTGTCACCAAGTTTCTTTTCATAAATAAATGGTAAATAAAATGTGTGTGTGCATGCGTATATATCCTAAAAATCTATGTTGAAATTATTTTTTCTAAGCTGTCAGTGACAATTGTTGCATTCTTTTCAGGAGTTACACTTTTATTGGTTTTTGAGTTATTTAAAACAAACCCCCCCCCCCTTCCCCGCACTAGTGCTGCTCATAATCTCTTGTTGTGTGTCTCAATAGTGGAGGGATGCTGCAGCAGAAACTCTCATGGACACAAAACTGAAGTGTGTCTTTGAGATGCCAGATGGACCACAGCAGAGAATCTCACCTGAGATAACTAGATCCCTTGAGTCAGCTCCACTTTATGTAAGTTGAGGATGAATTAATAATTAAGATTCTTTTCTTAAATTGGTGCCAGTTGTGTGAGAACGTATGCATGCACATTTATCTGTTATAAATTTGGGATCCTTAGATGGGTAGACACTTAAGAAGTTACAGACTTTCATAAATGGATGCTAGCGTAGAATAGAAGGGTTGAAATGGTACGATGGGGTCACTATCCAGTCATTACTGATTATGGGAATGATGCGCCCATTAGGGGATAGTCCTCATTTGCTTTTTTTCCTAGTGTTTCGTTTGACGTGTGTTTTCCAAGTACCTGTTAAATACGAGATAAGAAGATGCTGCAGATGGATAAGACAGGTATTGAGAAAACCTGCTCATAGTCTTACCAGGCAGTCGTTGGTCTGGAATCCCTACCATGAGAAAGGCAGAGGTGGTACCACAAAACACACAGAAGAGACCCACAGGCAGAGGTGTACCACAAAACACACAGAAGAGACCCAAAGGCAGAGGTGTACCACAAAACACACAGAAGAGACCCAAAGGCAGAGGTGGTACCACAAAACACAGAAGAGACCCAAAGGTAGAGGGGTACCACAAAACACAGAAGAGACCCAAAGGCAGAGGTGTACCGCAAAACACACAGAAGAGACCCAAAGGCAGAGGTGTACCACAAAACACACAGAAGAGACCCAAAGGCAGAGGTGGTACCACAAAACACACAGAAGAGACCCAAAGGCAGAGGTGGTACCACAAAAAAACACAGAAGAGACCCAAAGGCAGAGGTGGTACCACAAAACACATAGAAGAGACCAAAAGGCAGAGGTGGTACCACAAAACACACAGAAGAGACCCAAAGGCAGAGGTGGTACCACAAAACACACAGAAGAGACCCAAAGGCAGAGGTGTACCACAAAACACACAGAAGAGACCCAAAGGCAGAGGTGTACCACAAAACACACAGAAGAGACCCAAAGGCAGAAATAAAATTGATGAAGATGTGGAAAGAACTTGAGCTGGTGGTATGTGATAGGAGGTCTAGGCATATGTTTGTTGAAGGCATGTGCTCCTTGTAGAGCTGAAGGGTTATGATGATGATGATAGACCAGTGATAACACACTTCTGTCAAGTCTCACTAAGCACATTCTCCAACCTTCACTTCTGTCATAGTTTCTCACATTCTATGTGCTTCTCTTCCTTATCTTCCTTACCTGTGTTTTCCATGTAATTGAATGATGGGCTGTGTGTGAGGTCATTGAATGTCCAGTCTGTGTGTAAGGTCATTGAATGTCCAGTCTGTGTGTAAGGTCATTGAATGTCCAGTCTGTGTGTAAGGTCATTGAATGTCCAGTCTGTGTGTAAGGTCATTGAATGTCCAGTCTGTGTGTAAGGTCATTGAATGTCCAGTCTCTGTGTAAGGTCATTGAATGTCCAGTCTGTGTGTAAGGTCATTGAATGTCCAGTCTATGTCTGCTTCTGTTTTCTTACCCCTTCCATTCATTGATTACCCCTTAGATTCCCAAGGAGCAAAGGCCTTCAGCAGATTTATGCTTGGTCCTTCCTGTGCCATCCACAGATCTTTCCATGTCTTCATTACCCCTATCTATTTGTTTTGTTTTTGTCTCCCTGTACCTCTCTTACTCTAGAGATTCCAGATATTTACACACCTAAGGCAGTACACCTTATAATGTCATCAGCATGTTTCCTCAGTGTTTGTTCTATCCATTGCCAACATCATCATCATCATCTTATCTCCGGTCCACTGGCACCTGTCTGGTTCTTGTCACCTATCTCTTCTATGGTGGAATAAAGTTAATATGATATTGTCTGAGAACCAGAAGACATGATAATAACAGGAAAGATTGAGCACAGAAACAGTAGGAGACGGAGAGAAAAAATACTTCATGGAAGAGCAGCATGGCGTAGGAGGAACTCACCAACAGCCTGTCATAGGTAACACTAGAGACAGGAAGTTGTGTTGAGAAGTGATCACCTAAACCAGTGAGCTCAGCACCTGATGGTGATGATGCAACTGTGCTGTTGTTAGGTTCTCTCACATAGATCATCTTTTATGTCAATAAATTTTTCTTAAAGCATTCTGCAAACTGTTTAACATTTATTTGAACATTTATTCAATGAGTCAATACCCTGTAAATTTATTAGTTCATTTAATTCATTGAACTAAACAGAACCCTACATGTACACGCCAACACAAACATTAGGAATGTTATATTTGTAATGTATTTAAGTGATGACAGTATCAGAAACTTATATTTCTTCTTTTCTGTCACATTCCATGTCTTAAAATATTACACTCCTTATGGGTTTTTATATTTTTGTAAATTCTTCCAGTCGGACAGTATTTTGGATGATTCTACAAGAAAGATGGATTCTCCTAAGGTAATACTGTTTTATCAGTGGAATTGTGTTATCAGTGTATTTAATCTTCATTGTAGCTGATGAAGGCACAGTCATTCACAAAGCCAGCATGAAATACGCAGATATTTACACACCTACATTTATTTGTCTGTTTTGTAATGTTCATTCTTTTATCCAGTAAAAATGTACTTATTTTTCCTTTACTTTTTTGATCCAGCGTGGGGATCTGAATTTGTTGTTCTCGAGCCAAGTGTGTTGCATTGGCTGCTGTGAGTCTGTGTTATTGTAAGATTTCTGTAATATTGTCAATCTATCTTGGTCTTCTTCTTGCTCTAAACTAGTTCTTCTACTGTTGTAGGCACACAGACAGACATAATTGAGCGGGTACCATCCTCATAAGATGGCCAAACAAGTTACTTTTCTGTCTCTCTATATATTTGATGCAGGATTTAGATCCTACAATTTTTCTCATGTCATCATTTATTATTCTCTCTATCCTGGTAACATTAACGGCTCATACGCATTTTTGACATCTTGTTTCAATTTCTCCTGTCAAGTTTTCCATTTTCTGTGAAGATGGCATACCTGATCTCTAAATTGGAGGACTGGAAATGTTAATGAACTGCAACAAAGGAATTCAACTAAAACAGAAACATTGAATGTTAATGGGCTAAGTGGCAAGGAACCAGAATTAATATACATTTTGAAGAAGACTAATATAGAAATACAAGACCTTGTAAAGATAAGACAAAAAGGTAAAAAAAAAATAATATATGAAAAACCTTATTTGATTATTTAACATGAGAGATAACTGCCACTGAAACTGACTGCTCTGTTGTTGATCGTTTTAGAAGCCAAGTTCAACACCATCAGATGAATTGAGGAAACTACAGCTTGAGTTGAAGAAGGCCCAGGCAGAACTGTCATCACTTAGAGCTGAGAATAACCAGTTAAAGGTAATTCTGGTAGTTTTCTCTTTCTTTGTTCTTAGCCCAGAGTCCCATGTATACCCATACCCATTCAGTCACATATGGATCACTTCAGAACTAGATGAATACTTTTCAGGTTTATAAAACAAAGCTTTGAGTATTTGTGAAGGTAAAGGTAGTCTCGTAGCAGAAACTGTCATAGATGAGTTAAGTGTTAGAGACTTCACCATACTAGGTCCAGCTTTATGAGATGGGGTGATCAGATTCCTTCCTCGCTGCCTTTACCTTTCCTAACTCAAAGAGTGGAGTCATGTACTCATTGGCAACCCGGTAGACTGAAGCGTGTATTTGTACAAAGAGTTAATGGGTTGGTTAGGCATCATTCTAGGAAAATGAATGTCGCAAATCTTAAATAAGGTTGTAAAAAAAAATGTAAAGCACCATGGCTTTAAAAAGATATTTGCACAGAAAACAGAAGAGGGATCTATCTTTCAAGCTGATTTATAAAGAATGTCTTTTTTTTATTGCGTGTGAGATAAGGACTGTTCCATTAGTGTTCTTTGGTAGACGTGCACAAGACGGCTGCCAGAATTCCTGTTTGGTCTTCTTTCATTCACAGATAAAGCATTCTACAGCGTTGTGTTAGATGTGATACTCCCAAATATTCCATTATCTTTATACATACACAAGTAAACTATACTACATAACAATGAAATGGAACATACTTTGTTGCATCATATGAATTGTGCCAGTGCACTGTGCAGAGCCTGTGGCAAGAGAGCATTAACTTCCCAAACAAAAAGTTCAAAACGGAATGCACTGAACTGTTCAAATTACGTTTGTGATCTGTTCTTTGTGTTTGGAATTAACGTATCAGATGATAAACCGACAGAGCATTCGACTATATTTTGTAGGAAGTGTTACTTACCAATACAAAACGCAAAAAGGAGGCATAATGAGAAGTGTCTTGAAACAGCCAAGTTACTATCGGAAAACAGTCAGCACATCTGGAAAGACTATGACCATAATTTAACTATAAGTGAATGTCAACTGTGCAATTATTTTGCAAAGACATCTTTTGGTGTTTTAAAAACAAAACGCTGCTTTATCCCATGTGATGTTCTTTCTGACCCCTCCATGTCTAGTCAGTCAGTTAGTTGTAGTCAGTCAGTTAGTTGTAGTCAGTCAATTAGTTGTAGTCAGTCAGTTAGTTGTAGTCAGTCAGTTAGCTGTAGTCAGTCAGTTAGCTGTAGTCAGGATAGCTCTGTACAGCAGGAGGTTGATGTGCCTGCCCACACTAGTGATGATATTGTTCAGCTGGAGGTTGATGTGTCAGCTCACATTAAAGGCGATACCATTATTCATTTGGAGGTGGATAACACTACTCACCCTAGCATGCCAGTTTTTGTTGCCACATCTACACCTACCAAGTCAGTTATACATACGACAAGTACATCCACCTCGCCTGTCTTCAAAAGCGACATCACAGTATAACAGTTACTTGCTAAGCCACCTTCACAACCACTAACACAAGAGGAAGAAACCCTATTCACATCCATTGTTAGAAAAAAACTAGAAACAGCAAAAAATAATATCATAAAATGCAAATCCAGAGGACAGCCTCTGCCATCAATGGTACCTATACCTTGTAGCGGTATGGCAGCTTGCGTACCCTGACAATCCCCAGAGCTATGCCAGTGGGAGTTTTACTCCTGGTAGGTTCAACCAAGCTGGACTGGTCTGTGTGGGTAGGGGTCAGACAAAAGCTGGTACCCTGGTCCTCCAGGTTGGGGGTTTTAGCATAGGGCTGACACCCCTGTCTATGTAAAAAAAATCGCACGTTACGGAAACAACAATAAATGGAAAAACTTTGCTGCGGGATGGACATTCGGAGTCTGTGGCTCGTATGACTGTCAGTGGTGAAAGCCGAAAGGAAGCCACTGACATGAAAACGGATGTCCTGACCGCAAAACAGGATACAAGAATAGGTTTTTGGAATGTCAGGACAATGTACGAGACAGGTAAACTAAGACAGGTCACGGCAGAAATGAGAAACTATAGGTTACACATTCTAGGGATAAGCGAGAGCAGATGGACAGGGGCAGGAAAAGTTAAAACAGCAACAGGAGAAACAGTACTTTACTCTGGAAGAGAGGATGGACAGCACAATGAAGGCGTAGCCATTATTCTACAGAAAGGAATAGAAAGGACATTACTGGAATGGAAACCCATCAACAACAGACTGATAAGATTAAGATTGAGAGGGAGATTCACCAACATACAATAATACAATGCTACGCACCAACGAATGATAGCGATGAGGAGGTCAAGGATGAATTCTATCAACAACTGCAGAAAGAAATGGAAGACACACCTAGATATGATCTTGTTATAGTAATGGGAGACCTCAATGCGAAAGTTGGTACACACAATACATATAATGAAAGAACAATGGGGAAATGCGGCAGCGGAAGAGCAAATGAAAATGGGGATAAACTAATAAGTTTCTGTAGCATTAACAACCTGGTCATTGGAGGAACACTCTTCCCACATAAAGAAATTAACAAATTAACATGGGAATCACCAAATGGTCGGGACAGAAACCAGATAGACCACATCATGGTTAACGATAGATGGAGACATGCATTACAAGATGTGAAGGTAAGAAGAGGTGCAGATGTGGGAAGTGATCACCATTTAGTAGTAGCAAAACTGAAAGTGAAACTAAGAAGGGCTGCACCAACTGTAACTACACAGAAAAGGTTTGACATCAGCAAATTGAAGGACTCCCTTACCAGAAAAGCTTTTGCGGCCGACATAAAGAAACGATATCAATTTGCCAAAAGTCAGGAAAAGACATTGACTGATGATATAGACTAGAATTTCAACACCATTTCAACAATATACAAAGAAAGCAGCAAATCATGCTTGGGATTCCAGGAAAGGAAGAAGCAAGACTGGATAACACCAGAAACATTAAACACCATAACGATGAGAAAGGAAATGAAAAGAAAGAAAACAGAAGCGAAGTCCCCCAGGTTAAAGCAACTATATAGCGAACAGTACAGTCAGCTGGACAAGGAAGTTAAATGCCAAACCCGAGCCAACAAAAGGAACTTCCTAGACGATCTTGCAAGACAGGCAGAGGAGGCAGCACTGAGAAATGAACAAAGCACAGTATACAAAATAACTAAATTCATCAGCGGAAAACGAGGTGCAAACAATATTACATTAGTAAGAGATAAGCAAGGTAATCTCATTACGACAGCAGAGGGACAGGAAACAAGATGGGCAGAGCACTTCAGAGAAATTCTGAACAAGGAACCACCAGAGACACAACTGAATGTTCCTGAAGCTGAAAACGATCTAGATGTGAATACAGACATTCCACGAAAAGAAGAAATCATCACAGCAATCAAAGGGTTAAAGAACGGCAAAGCTCCGGGCCACGATAACTTAAATGCAGAGCTATTTAAGACAGACCCTGAGCTAGCAGCAGAACTATTAGAACCACTATTTGCACAAGTCTGGAAAACGGGGACAACACCATCAGAGTGGAACAAAGGAATAATTGTCAAGTTGCCCAAGAAGGGAGATCTTGCAGACTGCAATAATTGGAGAGGAATCACTCTTCTCTCAGTTCCCAGCAAAATACTAGGCAGGATAATTATACAGAGAATTTCAAAGGCAGTAGACCACAAACTGAGGAAGGAACAAGCAGGATTTAGAAAGAATAGAAGATGTGTAGATCATATATTCACTCTCAGGAACATTATAGAGCAGTGCTCAGAATGGCAAAGACAGCTTTACATTAATTTCGTTGATTTTGAAAAGGCTTTTGACAGCATACATAGGGACAGTTTATGGAAAATACTGAGGGCTTATGGAATTCCAAGCTGCATAGTGTCAATCATAAAAAGCCTCTATGCCAACTTTACGTGTAGTGTTGGGCAGAGCAACCTAACCTTTGAGGTGAAGACAGGAGTACGACAGGGATGCCCCTTGTCAACCACTCTATTTTTAACAGTCATAGACTGGGTGATGCGCCAGACAACAGAGGGCAGTCCAAGAGGAATAAGATGGACTACATTTTCTACACTGGAAGATCTGGAATATGCAGATGACATTGCACTACTAGCACATTCACATCAACACATCCAGGAAAAAATGGATAGACTTAACAAGTTTAGCCAGCAGGTGGGCTTGAACATCAATTTAAAGAAGTCTGAGGTCATGACACTCAATGTGAGCAACCCTGAGCCCATATCAGTAAGGAATCAGCAATTGGTACAGACAGATACCTTCACATACCTAGGAAGCATAGTAACATCAGACGGCGGGGCAGGCAAAGACATCAACATCAGAATGAATAAGGCAAGAACAGCCTTCTTTAGCCTAAACAACATCTGGAAGTCCTCCCAATACAGCACAAGCACAAAATTAAGATTATATCAGAGCTGTGTGCTTTCTGTGCTTGTCTATGGTGCGGAATGCTGGAGAGTTACAGAGAAGGAAATGTCGAAATTGTCCTCCTTTCACACAACATGCGTAAGAAAAATTCACCGAATCTTTTGGCCGAATACCATCACTAACCAAGATCTGCTTACTCGTAGCAAGCAAGAGGACATGCACATCATCATAGCTGGCAGACGCTGGAGCTGGGTTGGTCATGTCCTCAGAAGAGACCCTGATGCCATCACAAGAACAGCTATGCTTTGGACCCCTGAAGGAAAACGAAAGAAAGGCAGACCAAAAACAACCTGGCGGAGGACTGTGGAGGCTGAGATGCAGGGAATGAACCAGAGTTGGGGCACTGTACGAAGGATGGCCACCGACCGAGCAAAGTGGAATCAGTTTGTTGTTGCCCTACAAGACGCCACTAGGCGTGATGGCCACTGACTGCTTTGACGGTCGGCGGCTAAGGATCAAAGAAGAAGAAGAGGACAGCCTATTGTACTACAAAAACTAATTAAACATAGAAGAGAAACATCAGTCACCAGAACGCCAACAAAACGTAAGCGATCTCAATTTCTCCACACTGTTAGGAAACATATTGTTGGAACATCAACTGACTCACTAGACCTGCAGCAGGCACATGAGAGGAGAATTTGTACATTCCACTATTTCCAAAATTGAAAGACGCGCCAGCGGTATTAAAAATATAACTTCACAATTAAAATTTATAATGGAAACTCATTTGTTACAAATTTCTCCATCTGTGAATGTACAGATTCCTCCTATTAAAAAAAAGGAAGCGTGAATGATAATTGAGCGAAATTTTGGGGCTAGAGCAAATTATGGCAGTTGTTGCGAGAGAGTGACAAAATTAACAGAGTGTGGAAATCATTTAATAGGTGTATTTATTAAATACACCTATTTATTAATTAAATTGAACATTTCGTTTTACTCATGACCATACTCATTTTTACATGACCATCGTGATGTATGATTGAGATAATTGTTAGCTCTCATGTTTTGGGGACTATTGGGTGTGTTATTTTAAGGTAATAAATGTGGACTTGCAATTTAATGTTTCAATAATTAATGTTTGACGCATAAAACCAAAACAAAACTATGATATCCATTTTCTGCAGGTTTTCTACTTTTGATTTCTGTAATTTGTTATGCATGTTGATTGTGATCGTTTTAGTGTAAATTGCATTAGAAACAAACCATAACAAAATATAAAAAAACGTAAATTTTACACTATTTCAGACTATCATATCTTCTGTTCTAATTGTGATAAAATGTTTGTTCTTGTTCTAAAATTTACTCTAACATTTCTAGTCTAGCTTTACGCAAAATTAAAGCCGGTATTTATAATAATAAAGTAGCCTAAAAGCATTAATTAAGCCCTATCAAAAGTAAACACCGCCACATTTTTTTCTCGTTAGGAAGTTGACCACGTGACCTCTGTCACGATAGCTATAAATAGTGCGGTCAGAGAAAACTAAAAGATCGCTCGCAAACAGCCGTGTACGTGTATGGACTGGCAACATTTACAGCAAATTGTAAGAGCACATAAATGCTTTAGTGCAGGCACGTGTCCGGCATTTGGAGCAAAATAGAAATGATGATATATATATATCTTTATTCCTTTGTTGACCTGCCCATGCTTGTTGACGTTGTCATAAATGGGTGCTTGTGTAGAATAGAAGGATTAAAATGGTATGACAAGATATACCAATGTGGAACTGATGACAAGAACCAGTGGAACAAGAGATGAGAAGAAGACAATGGCGATGGATAGGACACACATTGAGGAAACCTGTTGATAGCATTACAAGGCAGTCCTTGTTCTGGAACCCCCAGGGTAAGAGAGGCAAAGGTAGACCAAGAAACACGTGGAGAAGAGAACTGGAGACAAGTGAAAATGATTAAGTAAATGTGGAAAGATCTTGCGCTGATGGCACGTGACTGGAGGACTTGGCGTATGTTTGTTGAAGGTTTATTCCTCTTCGGGAGCTAAAGGGTATTGATTCATTGATATTTATATATATGCGTGTGTGTGTGTCTGCATGTCTGTTCACGTGCTAAAATTGTGATCAGCACTATGGGGATTAATGTGTTACATTATTCACTTATACCTTTTCTTTAAAAAAATTTGAATCTCTTTTCTTGTTGTCTCAGTATGCATGTACATTTTTATTTCTCAGGATGAGGGCGTGCGTATTCGTAAAGTGGCGATGACAGACACAGTCATGTCAACTCCTTCACACCATACAACGATGTCAAGCATCAAAGTTCAAACCTTCCCACCAGTGGTGTACATTATAGCTGCCATTCTACTTGGCCTCATCATCGGCAAATTTATACTTTGACACTCAGGGTCGGCCAGTTTCATTCTTCTCTCTTTGTTTCCACAAAATCTTGACAGAAGGGTTTGGGTGCAACATCAGTCCAGGTAGCTTTAAAATAATTTCGCTTGTGGAATGAATGGAGCAGCAACTTTAAGAAACACCAGTATTTGAATGAGCCCAACTTACTGTTTCTGACTGCATAACAACTGTTTCTCTGCATTTTAATTTATTGACTGCCTTTACCAGTTTTTTTCTATCATGATTGTGACCAATCAAAAATGCCAGAAATTTAAACTTTTTTTTAAAAATTATGTTTAAAGCCAGCTTCACATTTATTTCTCATTTATTCATTACGGCAAGTCAGTGTCAGCCCAAATTATAATAAATTGTATTTACTGAATTGACTATCAAATTATGCTGCCCATTTTAAATTTGTTAATTTAAGATAACAAACTACAGAAATATTATTAAACGGTGCGATCGTGATTTATACGAGTGTTATGTTCTGGAGGTGCATGCATTATTAGAGTTTGACTTAAGTGGAAACCAATTTCTCCATAGAAATTCAGTTTGTAGCAAGTGGGGAATGCTTCTACAAAGTATATTAAAATAAACATTCATAAAAAAAGGCATAGGAAAATGAACAAAAAAACAAGAAAATAAAAGAAAAACGTGAATGTTAATCAATAGATGTACATTTCATAACAAAAATAAAACAAAAGCTGCACCTAAGAGATAGTTATCTCAACAGTCATGTTCTTTTTCACATTATTCCCCAGCTTGCGTTATTTCAGAGTTACGTAAATTGAGTAAATCGCAATCACACTGTAATTACACTTGCTTAATCAGGAGACAAAAAAGTGTTTCTTAGGTAACAAATAATAAAAACTGATTTGTAATCAGAGGAAAGGAATTTGATGTGAGGGACGAATGGAAACTTGTAAGCGTATAGCTAGCTAGGTTAACTCCACCAGTGACTGTAGTGAACACCAGAAGTGTTGGTTCCTCATAGCCAGTGTCTTCAGTAATGCTGTTAACAGGAGCCAAAGAATTATGTCATCTTTCCTGCTAGTCAGCAGTTGGTCAGATATAAATAATTATATGCTTGGGTCTAACATGTGACTGTTGAGACCTTACGAATATATGATTAATTATATGCTTGAGTCTAACATGTGACTGTTGAGACCTTATAGATATAACAAATACAAATACATTTTGTTTTTTTAAAACTACATTTTGTATTATTTGGGACAAGGGTGATTTATATGTTTTGTATATTTTTTTAAAAATTCAGGAGATGTTGATGAAAGAGGAAAGTTGGCGGTAGCAATGCCAGCAGTGAAGGGGATAGATTTGAACAGAGACAGGCAGAAGAAATGGGGTGGCCAGTAGAGGTGCTAAGGGTATTGATGGGATTAATAGAATAGGGAGGGGGTGAATAACTAAATAGGGAAGATGCAGAAAGGGACAAGAGAACAGTAGAAACTATGGGGAATTGTTGAAAACAAAAGCAATAATGGCTGCCAACAATAGAAGTGATTGGAGGGATAATTGTGAGCAATAGAGGTGGTAAGAGGGGATAATCCAGAGAACAAAAGGTGCCACAGGAATAGCTGTGAACAATAGAGATGGTAGGTAGGAATAGCTGTGAACAATAGAGATGGTAGGTAGAAATAGCTGTGAACAGTAGAGATGGTAGGTAGGAATAGCTTTGAACTGTAGAGGCGGTAGGTGTGAATAGTTCTGAACAATAGAGGTGGTAGGTGGGAGTAGTTTTGTTCTCTTGTTTTCATGCTTGGTTTTTGCAAAAGAAATCTCATAGATCCATGATTTGAAACATTGGCATGGTGGATTTGCTTTTACCTCTCATGTGACATTAGTGCAGGAATTACAATAAAGTAAATTGCTAAGGCACTTGATGTTCTGAGGTGTTGTGGGGGAGAGAGAGATGCTATTGGTTATAAAACAGTCATGATGTAAGTTAGGAAGAAGGCAGTGACAATATCTTGTGTGGCTCCAAGGAAGAAATACTTTGTGTAGATTCTATTAGCAGTCAATTTCAGCCTTGCCAGATGTTTTTGATACAACATTATTTTTTAAATATTGTGTACTGATATTGTGTATATGAGCGAGATGATGTGTTGATAGTTTAACAGTTATCCTTTCCTCATCATAGATTTTCTGCCATTCCATTAGCAGAATTAGTGTATGGGTTTTCATACATTTGAAATGTGTCTGTGGGTTTAGCAATATAAAATAATTTGTATGTGTATCACCTATATGGGGTCACAGCCATATGGACAAAATCAGAATATTGTTTTGTTGGTTTTTAAAAAAAAATGTATATGTATGTATGTATGTATAAGTTACAACTGATCAGAGCATGTATATTCCCAGTAGCAACATACGGCTGCGAGACTTGGACACTCAATAAAGCAGTTGCAAAAAAGATTACATCATTCGAAATGAAATGCTACAGAAGGATGTTGAGAATACCCTGGACAGAAAACGTACAGGAACACATGATGATGATATGTATGTATGTTCTGTTAAAATAAATAGTATGTAGCCGTATCTACATTCATTTTCAAGTCTGAACATGTATTCCAGGAGTCACCACCATATAAACAAGATTTTAAAATGCTGCGTTAAAATGACCAACATTTGACCCGGTTTGTGTCAGCTCTGGAATTTGAAAGTTTAATTAACAAAATGGTATATTTTCATCTCTTACCTTTCTGGAATCACAGCCACGTGGATAAGATTGGAAAGTTTATCCATTACATTACATTACTGTTCTTATGTCCAAGTTATGTACTAGCCTAGTACATACAATTACTGGCAAATGTCCAGGTTTTAAGTAACTTATCTAGTACATAAAATTACTGGCATATGTCCAAGTTTTAATTAACTTGTCTAGTACATAAAATTACTGGCATATGTCCATGTTTTAGTAACTTTCTAGTACATAAAATTACTGGCATATGTCCAGGTTTTAAATAACTTGTCTAGTACATAAAATTACTGGCATCAGTATTAGTTTTCAGTAACCTTCAAACGTATAAAGTTTTGATTTTAAAACATCCTATTCTTTGTCACCTTTCTAGTGTTCATGACTGTGAGAACAGTATTAGGAAGTATTACAAGAAGTGTCTGCATGTGGAAATTTTACTCTCAATGAACGAGAGACCAGCATGCGGTGCTGGTATATTTGAACTTAGTTATTGTTTCGTGTTGTCCCAATTTTATATTTTATTAACCCACACTCAGTTTTCTTTTATAACTATCTATAGCATTACCATACTTTTAATAGACTTGGGAAGAACTGCCTTTAAGCTTCAACACCATATGAAAACTCAAAGCAACAGGAAAATATCATTTTCTTTACTCTCTATTTTTTTTTAACCTCACATTTTGCATTGTGAAGTAACAAAAGTGGGCGTATTTGATTTGATTTGACCAACTTTTTGTGGCTAGCGTTATCATTGTTGATGTTGATATAGCAAAAGGCTTGATGATCTCTGAGAACTGACTCAGATTAATGGTTTTTTTTTGAGGTGTCAGTAAGAAAAGCTGCTTGTATATGTTAGAAAAAGATTGAAAATGTGAAACCATAAATGGAAAAAGATTGAAAATATGAAACCATAAATGTTCTCAACAATACAAAACACACAACAGACCATATATTGTTTGTTACTTATTCTTCTTCAGCCCTTGGTTGCTGACTGACAAAGCAATCAGTGACTGTCACACCTGGTGGCGTCTTGTAGGGCAACAACAAACTGTCTCCATTTTGCTCAGCTGACAGCCATTGTTCATGTATTGCCCCAGCTCTGGTTCATGCTTAGCATCTCCGCCTGCACTTTTCTCCCTCCACCAAGTGGCTTTTGGCCGTCCTTGCTTTTGATTTCTTTCTGTACATATCATGGCAGGTTCTGGTGATGGTTTCAGGGTCTCTTCTGAGGATGTGGCTAACCCACTTCCCAACATCTACCCGCTATGATGGTGCGCATGTCCTCTATGTGGCTCAGAGCCAGCAGTTCTTGGTTGGTGATGGCATTTGGCCAGAAAATTCAAAGAATTTTCCTTAGACAGGTTGTGTAGAAAATAGAACAATTTGAACATTTCCTTTTCTGTTACTTTTCCAGCATTCTGTACAGAAATTACACAACTCATATTTTTAATTTAGTGTTTGTGCTACACTGGGGAGTGTCCGATTGATAGAGTGATTAGAGCGCTGGTATCTTGCGACAAAGGTGCTGGGTTCAAATCATGGAACCGACATGATCCTGTTTACCCAGCTGTAAATGAGTACCTGGCTGCTCTTTGAGTTAGGGAAAGAAAAGGCAGCTAGGAAAGGAACTGGGCACCCCACCTCTCGATGCTGAACCTAGTATGGTGAAGTCTCTAACACTTCACTCCTCTATGGCAGTATCTGCTATGGGACTATCTTTACTATACTGGGAGGATTTCCAGATGTTGTTTAGGTTGGAGAAGGCTACTCTGGCTTTATTCGTTGCTTGTTCTGCCATCTGGTGTTACTGTGCTTCCTAAGTATGTCAACGTGTTCTTGGTCCCTTATTTTTATTGGTGTAGAATTTCTTACATTTAGGTTGTTGGTTACGCATAAAGCTTTTTTTTTTTTTTTAAAAGAAACGTGATTTGAAACACTGGCAGTTACATAATGTTAAATGTTAACTTATTACAGAGTCTTCATTATAACAAGTTAACGTACATGAACATTTTCTTATTCAGCTTATATGTCTTATCCACATTCTTGCTTGGTCATTTTGTAAGTAGCCATCTTCCATAAAACAGCCTAGAAAGGTTAGTCACTTAGTTATACAGCATGTTGCCAGATAATTGGCAGTAATATGGTGTCTTGTGATCACTGACAGACTGAGTCATTGGATGGCCAATCAGTAAATGTGGCATGTCCCAACAAAATAAAATTGATGTTGATCTGTCACCTGAGAAAATCACCAACAAAAAATTTTGAAAGATATTGTGTGATTTTACAAAAGTACATTATAATTGTTTATGTTGAAATATTTGATTTTATTCATAAAGGTTTTTCCATTTTTTGGGGCATTGTGTGAAATCATTTAAAACATCTTTAATTGTAGAATGAGGAGCAAAAAATGTGTCACCTTCAAAAGTAAGCTAGTTTGATTAGTTAGTATGCATGATTTGCAAGCTGAAATCAAAATATTTATATCATTAAAACTGTTTACCTTGTTTGTGTTTTTTGTATAATGAATAGTTAATAGACCACTGCTATATTCATCACACAAGACTTGACCATTTCACCTTTAAACATTCAAATAATTTTCTTTCTTGACTGAAATTTGTTTGCAGTCAGAGCATCCAGTGGTATTTCTGCAATATTTTGATAAAACAAAGTCTGGGAATACTGTATACACAAAAACAAATGAAAAATCTCCAGTACAAACACGTGGTGGCACACGCAATATGGAGAAAATTAATTGGAATGTGAAAAGTTGTGTATGATTGCAGTGAAAACAAAGAACTGGGAATTCAGTGAATGTAGTCACCAGTACCTTTCCTGGACAAACTCTGTGGGGATACCAACAACCTCAGATTGACCACTGCTTACTTTAAACATTCAAGTTGAGATCTTCAAGTCTATACAGAAGAATAATTCAGTGAAAACAAAAATATTGTCTCTGGAATTAATTAGCACCAATTTTAGATTTATTTGCCTGGGAATGTTTATAATTTTGGAGTCTTCCAACATTTGAGACACCAAATTACAGATTGCTTAGTGTACTTATAGAATTTCCATCTTCTGTGCTGTTAGCTGTTTAATATTGCAGTACATGTGTATAAATATGGGGAATGGTGTGAAATGTATTTAAAATATAAGAGAAAAAAACAGTAACTTTTGTGGAACATGAAAAGGTTAGTCACTTGGTTACATGGATAGCTGCAGATAGTTGACAGTAGGTTAGGTTAGTCACTTGGTTACATGGATAGCTGCAGATAATTGACAATAGGTTAGGTTAGTCACTTGGTTACATGGATAGCTGCAGATAGTTGACAGTAGGTTAGGTTAGTCACTTAGTTACATGGATAGCTGCAGATAGTTGACAGTAGGTAAGGTTAGTCACTTGGTTACATGGATAGCTGCAGATAATTGACAGTAGGTTAGGTTAGTCACTTGGTTACATGGATAGCTGCAGATAGTTGACAGTAGGTTAGGTTAGTCACTTGGTTACATGGATAGCTGCATATAGTTGACAGTAGGTTAGGTTAGTCACTTGGTTACATGGATAGCTGCAGATAGTTGACAGTAATAACATGCTGTCTTTTGATCATTGAGAGATTGAGCAACTGGATGGTGAAGTAGTAAATGTGGCATTACCTAACAAAATAAGGTTTGTGTTGATCCGTCTGCTTTTAAGGAAATCACAAAAAATCTGGAAAGATATTAATTGCGTGATTTTACAAGAGTTCACTGTAATTATGTATTGTTTTTTATATATATATGCTTTTATTAATAAGGGGTTTTCCCATATTTTGGAATGTCGTGTAAAATCTACTAGAACACATTTAGACATAGCAGAATACAATATAATTTAATTCCATCATCAAAAGTAAAGTTAATCTGATTATCTCTTCATCTTGAATAACACAGGTATTCTTTGTTCTGACACAAATAACTTTTTCACGAAATATGAGCACGAGTGAAGATCTTACAGCTACCTTTCTTTGTGGTAATGCTTCCTATAGTGTCATAAAGGTAGCAGATAGCAGATACTGCCTTAGGGAGGTGAAGTGTTAGAGACTTCACCATACTGAAAAAGGTAAAGGTAGTCCCATAGCAGGTACTAAGTTTGGGGAGTGAAGTGTTAGAGACTTCACCATACTAGGTCCAGAATTGAGTGGTGGCATGACCAGTTCCCTTCCTTGCTGCCTTTTCCTTCCCTAACTCAAAAGTAGAGATTAATACCCATTTGAAGCTTATTAGACTGCTCTACAAGATGCCACCAGGCGTGATGGCCACTGACTGCTTTGACAGTCGGCGGCCAAGGATCAAAGAAGAAGAAGACTGGAGCATAACGCCATTGTGTTTCAAACTTGGCACCTTTGCCGCGGGAACCAGCGCTTTAACTTCTCTGCCATTTGGATGCTCTTCACCGTAGTAGGTCCAGGTTTTAAATGAGATTGGGTGACCAGTTTCCTGGCTTGCTGCCATTGCCTTCCCTAACTGAAGAGTGGTCAGATACCCATTTACAGCTGGGCCGACTGAAGCATGATGCTATGAGGTTTTGATCCCGGAACCTGGTAACTTCACCACGAGAGGAGAGCGAGTTAACTGATTAGCCAATCTGAATGCTATATTATCATAATGCCAGCATGAGTCATACTTTAGTAGAGTTGTAACATTTGTTCTATTTACTCATGTTCTCATGTTTTCAAATCTCAATGGTCAATTTAGAATGTTACTTCTATCTTTATCTCTCACAAAGTTTCCTGCATGTCACACCCATTAACTAACAGTTTTGTATATATAAATTATTGAAATGATGAACCAGTGCACTGCTGTAAATACTTCAGAATTGTTGGTGAGTTCACGTGTTGTCATTTTCTTACAAAGCTAGATTAGGCAGAACTGTCACAGTGCCGGTACCTACATGTGTGTTAGTTTTTGTTTTGGCTTCCTGTAGTCACAACTACTGAAATATTAGTGAGAAACTTCAGCAAGGTATTAGGACAGAATTCTGTGGCTGGCAGCCTCTTCATGTAAAACAAACTGCTACAAAAGCCATCACAACAAGCTCACAGGTTTTTTTTGACGGAGACTATTTTGCAAGGGGGCCTGCTGTAGTGTTGACTTAATGCTCCATAAGGATACAAAAAGAGAAATGTAATTCTCTATAGGTGAACACAGAGTTTGTCTCTCTGTAGTTTGTCTCATTGATTTTCTGGCTTTGTTTAGAGTGGTTTGTTTTGTGTGTTATTGAAGTTCCCTGGTTATCTCTACTCAGAGTTTTGTGGTTACCTGAAACAGGAAGAAACAGCATATCTGTTCTTTATCTTTTTTCTGTTTGTTATGGGTTTTATTTTTCTACCAGTATGGAAGTAAGCACATTGTTACAGGTTTAGTGTTAACTATGCAAACAGGACATTTTTTGTATTTTTTTCCCCACTGGAAATACAGTTGTAAGAAGTTTAGTGTACGGTAGAGAAAATGTTACGGTACAGCTATAGCAGAAACTGTTACGGTACACCCATAGCAGAAAATGTTACGGTACACCTATAGCAAAAACTGTTACGGTACACCCATAGCAGAAAATGTTACGGTACACCTATAGCAGAAAATGTTGTAGGAGAGAAATGTGTTCGAGACTTCACCATACTAAGTCTAGTTTGTTTTTTTTGTTTTTTTAAATGAGATGAGGGTGACCAGTTTCCTTCCTTGCTGCTTTTGCCTTTCTGAACTAAAGGTCAGAGTCTGGTACACATTTACAGCTGGGTAGACTGGAGAATGATGCGATCAGGTTTTGATCCCCGAAGCTTGTGACTGCAGCAAGAGGAAAGGGCTCTATATTACTTAGCCAATCAGATGCCATACAGTAGATACAACATAAATTGTTTTGTTTTGAGAACAGGAGCATGGGAGCTCAAATAAAAAATAAATATCTGTACTAGTCTTTGAGTAAATAGTAAAGTTACCCTTGCTATAGTAAACATTCATGGTTTTATTTACAGTAAAACTTAGTGTACACTGGGCCAAAGTGTTGATAATTACTGCTGCATTAGAGAATTGTTTGCGAGGCGATCAGATAGCTGATTTACTGGCATTCATATTCTTCTTAATGCAGTGGCATAACTTTTACGGGGCTGAGGTAGCCCCCCCCCCCCCACAAACTTTCTTTATCTGCTGTCATGTCTACTGTTCCTGGATATCATAAAGACATGACAGCATTCCTGTTCACAGTTAAAATGAAGGGTATTCATTATTAATTTTTTTAACATGCAATTATGTTGTGTTCTTTATTTAAATGTTGAACAAATCAGTGGGCTGGAATTTTCATATATATATTTGACATGGACATATAACCCTTTTTTTTTCTTTTTTTTTTTAACGTAGTTTTTCAAGAGTAACCCAAAACTATACTGTGTTTGCTTTACCAGAATTATAAATATCTTTTGAGTAATGCCTATAACATCGGTAATTTGTCTGTTATAATATTTTTTTTTATAACTTATGGTAGTTTATCCACTTGTAACTTTATAAGGGGACACAATCTCTTTTTTTTTTTACATAAAATTAACCCAAGTAACTGTTATCATTTTTTTCTGTTTGGTGGTAATATTGTTACAGAATTTGCTTTTAAAGAGCTTTTATTTCTACACACGTTAAAAGTGGGGAAATTTGATACATTCAGTAAAAGCTGGATTACAGCAGTGGTCAGCAATTAGGCTTGACCAATGGCATATGTCAAAAACGTGGTGCATGGCAGTTACCCTTGCCTGTAGAAGTTATTTGTTATCTATCAATCAGTTGATAATAAATAGGAGCACAAACCTTCAACAAGTTTATGCCATCAGCTCAAGGTCTTTCTCATCATTGTCATATCTGTTTCTAGCTCTCTTCTCCATGTGTTCTTTGATCTGCCTCTGCTTCTCTTGCCATGGGCTGGAACACTTCAAGAAATATGTTATATTGATTGGAAAGGGGAAGGGGGACTCATGGAAAAACCAGGTTGTGTTATTTATACACAAGAAAAACTGGGTAAAACTACAGAATCTAATCCTAGCTAGTCTAATGGCTACATTGATACTTTTTTTATTAGTGATCTTTAGATGAGAATGCACTGCTAGCGATGGATAGGACACACATTGAAGAAACATGTTGATAGCATTACAAGGCAGTTGTTATCCTGGAATCCCCAGAGTACAGGAGGAGACCCCAAAGAAGACACGGAGAAGAGAACTGGAGACAGACATGAAGAAGTCAGGGAAAGACCTTGAGCAGACGGCACGGGACAGGAAGACTTGAGCTGAAGGATGATAATTATTATTTATCTTTACTCTCAGAAAACTTGAGTTTACCCGTTAGTTGCCACTGGTACAGTCAAATGAGGGTACTTCTCCGAGATAAATTTCAAGAGTTTCACACTTGGTAAGAAGCTTGTGGCCCTGTACAGAGAAGCTAACAATATCAAATAATACATACTTCTGTCCTGCAGTTATTAACTTTCTTTACCATGTACTTTTTGTATCGAGCATGTGCCAGTAACCCAGTTTTAGCATGGGGTGATTACTGCATTTATTTTAACATCATGTTATAGTCATTAGTATAATTTAGTTATTTAAAACAAATTAGACATTTTGTTTGTTTGTTTAGTTACCAGAACATCTCCAACTGCAAGATAAAATTGTAATCTGCCATCACAACGTGGCAAACTGTATTGTTCTATGCTTGTTCATTCATTAGGAAATAAAAATAAGAAAAAATATTACATGTGCTACTGTTTTACTATCATAATTTGTAGCGAGCATTTCAGGTTTGAGTTGGGTATGGTCAGGGTGTCTCTACTTCTTCTTCTTCATGTACCAAGCCTGGGGTGGGCGATCATGTCTCTCCACAACTTCCTGTCTCCAGTATTGTTTATCATTTCTGTTGTTGACTTTTTTCCATGGCATGATTGTAAACTGTCCATTATCTTCTCTCCTTTGTCATCCCCTTTCTCTTTTTTTCCTTAAATCTTTCCTGTTGTCATGATTTATTCCAACTTTCTTCTTCTCATAACATGCCCAAAGTAAGTTAATTCCTACCTTTTACCATGACTAATAAGCTTCCTGGTGCACTGATCTCCTCAGGACATCCTCATTACTCATTTCAGCTGTCAATCATATTTTTAACATTCTTCTGTGAAACCACATCTCTGTGGCCTCTAGTGGTTCTACTACTTGTTTACTAATTGTCCATGACTGACTTCCATATGTCAGGATTGGTTCTGCATAACACTGAAGAAGTCGTTCTTACTTCCATTGCCAGAGTTAGTTATATATACTAAGTACACACATGTTGGCATATATCATCCTATGTGTCGTAGATTTTATCAGATAGGTAATAGATGTTTATAGTCCTGTCTGAGCAGAGATGATAGTGATGACAATGTGAAAGTAAGGGGTAAAAAATAGTTTTATCACGAGGTGATTGTGTAAGAGAAAGGACAGTCTCTGGATAGAATAATTGATCTAATCCAGCCTATCTGGACGACGATATTTAAATCAGACGCACTTTCTCTCCTTGTACAAAAATACAAGTTACACTACACTCAAATGCACACAATTCTGTGACAAATACGCATGAACGTGAAAACAAACTATGAATAACATATAATGGATAGGGGTTGACCGAAACGATAACTAAAGGTTTAATAAAGTTTATTATCAATAGAAGATCACAACAATAAGCATATACATTACTAGATCATGGTTTACAGACAAAATTGCAAAAGAAGAAATTAATCAAATAGGTTCTCCCCCTCTGGTAAAGGAAAAGAGAAGACGATCCCAACAGAGGTTAATTAACCCAAAAGATCAAAAGTTAACAATAGGTTATGAAATAGTCAGTATGGGAAAAGAATAGGTTCCTAATGTAATCTATCCCGTGACTACTCAGATTAGTGAGATAAAAAAAGAAAGAAGAAACCACGTAAGTATATGATGTTAACAAAAGACATAAGTTTCTTTCTCTGTTCATTCAATTCACACCCATTCATTGGCCACTTTCAGACTTTTGCTTACCCCAGTAGTTGTCGCAGGCATTCCAAGGAAATACACTAATAAGTAATAAGACTATTTAGTGTCAAATTTAAGTTTTGCCAAATCCAGCCCCAGACTCGCCATAGTTGCTGACTGCAAATTTCACGGGAGTTGCTAGAGTCGGTGATTTAATTTGTCCTGGATACAATAAGTTATCTATGCCTTCAGTTGGTTGGAGTAAGGTTCATGCGTGGTGATCGCTGACGTAGGATGAATAGAACATATATAGTTCCTATGTTGTTTAGCCTCAGGTGGCTGAGACGCTAGGTTAAGTTACACAAATGTTGCTGACAATATATTTCGCCACAGCTGGCTGATGAGATTGATATAAGTAAATCTGGTAATAGTTCTGGTCCAGTTAATATTATAATTTAATGGTTCTATTCTGATTTTTCTCATGAAAATGAGGAAAATTGGACCACACAGGTCACAGCAAGAAGCTCATCAATATTAAATATCCCTGGATGCTTATAATATTATAAGTTCGTATGATCATAAGTTCATATGGCCATAAAAAAGCTGCTAGTACTCAGGTTTGATCAGCCTAGATTTTAGGAAAGAAAATATAAACATTTAACCAAATTATCAATATCATATCTAACACGTGTTAAAATAGAACCTCTTCACCACTCCATTATAAATTAGATTTAAAACACACGTGTCTAGTTTATCCTATCGTTTTTAATGCGTGATATGAACACTAGTCATTTTAAAAATTACATAAAATGGATATAAGTAAATAATATATACCGTCAGTAGACATCTAATGTATTTACTCATTCATTCATTCATAACCCTCCACTCCCAAAGGAGCATAGGCCTTCAACAAACACATGCCAAGTCCTCCTGTCATGTGCCATCATCTCAAGTTCTTTCCATGTTCTCATCATTTTCACCTCTGTTTCCAGCTCTCTTCTCCATGTGCTTCTTTGTCTACCTCTGCCTCTCTTGCCCTGGGGGTTCTAGAACAAAGACTGCCTTGTAATGCAATGTATGTACTAGTCAATTTAAAACATCTCTTACTGGGAAATAGCGAGTAATTAAATTCACTTTACAGCTGAAAAAGATTTAGCTATAAGTTATTTAATTAGCACAGAAAATCTCAGTGAAATATAATGAAACTTTAAACACACTAAATCACTTAAAGGCTAGTATATAAATTACCGCAATGAGAAAAATGAAACACTCCACGAAAATCTAATAATTTTTACTCTGTACGAGAAATCTAAGATATCGAGCTTGTGAATTTCAGATAGATTTCTGAACAACTGATCATGGCTATCGGAGAGACATGGTATATATCCGTAAATTCCATTCAATCGCTCTTTAATGCGAAAGTCACACCTACTGCCAGACCCGAGCCCATTTGCCGTTCGATTCTTGAATCAAAGGTAATTTTACCACCTCTGCCGCCGACAACCTCTCTGGCTTGACTTTCATCATCTCCGCCTTGCCGAATATCAGCTACGCAATTAATTCCCCTGAAAGTTTTACAATCCACGGTCCGTCTCAGACTTAACATCGCCCCTGATCAAAGAATCTATTACGCCATGCTCCGCGCTCTCTCTGTGTGTTCCACCGTGCTTAATTTCCAAACGGCTCACGTGTTAATTGCACTAGTGAATCCGGCATTCCTGTGGCAAAAAATAAACTAGATGGGGAGGGGCAAAAGTGGATGATCACTGCTGCACTATTTCCATCTGTGACACTATGAGTACATTGAATACAGACGTAATACACTATGCGTTGAAAGGAAGTATCCTTACGGCCACGCTCGCCCTATGTATGGCTGTGAAACATGGAGAACAACAAAAACAATAACAAGCTACAGACTTTCATAAATAGGTGCTTGCGTAGAATAGAAGGATTGAAGTGGTATGAGAAGTTCACTAATGTGGACCTGATGAAAAGGACGAGACAATGTTAGTGGATCAAGAGAAACAGATGCCTCAGATGAACACAAACAGAAACACAAAGAAAGTGTATAGCAACCAAGTATATTGACCAAACATTTCCAGCAAAGCTTTGGACACATGCATATACTGATGGTTCGGCAACAAATGCAGTTGAAAATGGGGGTGCCGGGATCCTCATAAAATTAAAGAATAGAATTCACTCTATGGCAATTGCCACTGGAAAATACTGCAATAACTTCTGTGCTGAAACAGGCAGCTGAAACTCTTATTGAATGCAAAGCACAGGCAGAAAAACAGATAGTAATCTTTTCAGATGCCCTCTCAATAATATCAGCGCTGAAGAGCCACCAAACTAAGGGATTGAAAGATCTGATAATCTCCCTTGAAAGACTAGCCGAATGCTTCAAGAAGTGCACTATCCAGTGGATACTAGCCCATTGCAACATACCAGGAAATGAGGAGGCAGATAGACTTGCTAAGGAAGGAGGTGCCTTACAACAAAATGATATAGAGACAACTTACGCAACGGCAAAGACTACTATAAAGGCTACATTCAAGTCCAAATGGGAAAGAGAGCACCCGGGACATTTGAAAAATGATGCATATCATCAACTATCCAGAAAAGAACAGGTCATCATTTTTCGGCTACGCACTGGTCACAACAGATTGAGATACCATCTGTACCACAAATACAAAATTGGTGCAACAGATCTCTGCACCTGCGGTACCAGCCCAATGACAGTTGAACACCTGCTGCAATACTGCCCAACCTACAGTAATGAACGGAGTAGCATATGGCAACAACCCACTTCTGTCAACGAAAAACTGTTTGGAGATGTTGGGAGTCTTGGGTTGACTACTGCCTTTATTAGAGTCATAAATGTGGAAGTCTGAAGGCGAACGAGGAAGAAGAAGAAGAAGATGAATATGACAAACATTGAGAAAACCTGTTGATAGCATTACCAAGCAATTCTTTTTCTAAAATCCCCGGTGTAAGAGGTAGAAGGAGATCAAGGAAAACATGGAGAAGGGAACTGGAGACAGACATGAAGAATATATGGAAAGAACTTGAGTTGTTGGCACAGCACAATAAGGCTTGGCATAAGTTTGTTGAAGGCCTATGCTCCTTGTGGAGTAGAAAGGTGATGGTGATGATGACAATGATTCTCAATATCATCACACTTCAAATAGTGTGACAGTTCCTAATTACATTCGATACTTGCACATTACATGCCCACGAAGTACGGCTAAAGGTAAATAACTCCAAGTAAATATTCTGTGCGGAACGATTGGCAACGTTCTCTAGTAGGTTTCCTTCTTTTAAATAAAAGAAAATGGTAGGACAATATGGGTTGGGGAAAGGAAATGATAAACCTCAGAAATGAGGTATCTGAGGGTGGTGGTTAAAGTAACAAGAAGAGACATGGCTTGCAACAAGATCATACGTCAAGGCCTAAAAACCCTACCCCTGCAGACTCAAGAGAACAGTCCAAAGTAAGATGGTCTGGTCATGTCTGCAAAATGGGAGAAGATCAGCTATCACGACAAGCATGGGAAACTAAGAGCCAGGGATCCAGACTTCCAGGACGACCCAGAGTCCGCTGGGGACAACATTAGACAATCTTTGAAGGAACGAACGAACGAACTTTATTTTCAAATGGTTAAGAATTGGCACGCAGGCCGTCTGACATTCTGCCCTTCCTCTCTCTCTCTCATCATTTATACTGTATCCTTTCATCCTCACATTTACTTTAAGCATTATTAAGGCATTTATCATTATAAAAGTAATATAACATCATCCATTTGCAATAATCATCATAATTAAAGTATGTTTTAAAAATAAATTAAAGAAAAAAATAAAGAATAAAAATAATAATAATGAAACTGAAAAAATTTTTTTTTTTTTTTAAAAACAAAACAAACAACAAGACTGATAAAAATCGAATTCCTCATACAGTAAATTAGTGCTTTGAGACATTCAGAGGTGTGTTATAAAAACTCGTAAAATATTCAAACGGTCTGCTACTGAATGACTCAGGGACTCGGTGTTTTTTCCAGTGCACGCGAAAAACTTTACGAGAGGTGAGGAGCTTTGAGTCTCATAGCAGATACTGCTGCAATGAGTGCAACGATAGGTTCATCAAGATGAGGCGGGGTAAAAAGTTACTTTCCTCGCTGTCTAGATAGACATATACGAAAGCAATTAATTTGCCAAGGGTTGAAAATCGGGCATAGTCCTTTCTTGCATTCTTCCTTCCTCTTGCTCATCTTTTGTTACTGTTACTCAAACATTCTCCAGCGCACTTAAAGTATTAATTTAAGGGCAATACAACATTACAAGGTAGTATAACAACATACATTAACAGTCTTCTTCTTCTTTGATCCTTAGCCGCCGACCTGTCAAAGCAGTCAGTGGCCATCACGCCTAGTGGCGTCTTGTAGGGGAACAACAAATTGATTCCACTTTGCTCGATCGGTGGCCATTCTTCGTACAGTGCCCCAACTCTGGTTCATTCTTTGCATCTCAGCCTCCACAGTCCTCCGCCAGGTTGTTTTTGGTCGGCCTCTCTTTCGTTTTCCTTCAGGGGTCCAAAGCATAGCTGTTCTTGTGATGGCATCGGGGTCTCTTCTGAGGACATGGCCAACCCAGCTCCAGCGTCTGCCAGCTATGATGGTGTGCATGTCCTCTTGCTTGCTCCGAGTAAGCAGATCGTGGTTGGTGATGGTATTCGGCCAAAAGATTCGGTGAATTTTTCTTAGGCATGTTGTGTGATAAGAGGACAATTTCGACATTTCCTTCTTTGTAACTCTCCAGCATTCCGCACCATAGAGAAGCACAGAAAGCACACAGCTCTGATATAATCTTAATTTTGGGCTTGTGCTGTATTGAGAGGACTTCCAGATGTTGTTTAGGCTAAAAAAGGCCGTTCTTGCCATTTTCATTCTGATGTTGATGTCTTTGCCTGCCTCGCCGTCTGGTGTTACTATGCATCCTAGGTATGTGAAGGTGTCTGTCTGTACCAGCTGCTGATTTCTTACTGATATGGGCTCAGGGTTGCTCACATTGAGCGTTGTAGTGAAGTGAATCCGTATGACAACACGCTAAAATTCCCCGCTCAAAAACGAACTAGCTAACGTATTTTAAATCTATAAATAACTACAGTATTTGAAATTTGTCTGAGGGTCCAGTCAAATTTTACCGCCAACAATTTAACTAGAGTATTTGAATTTTTATAAGAAAACAAGTTAAAAGTTACCACCCCACCCTCACACACCCTCCCAATATTTATCGAAGAATGTAGTAAATTTAATAACCAATCAAATCGTTACCTCTTTTTGGGTAAGGACAAGAAAATTTTGGTTGAAGTGGAAATAATGCCTATTTTGGGTTTTTGACCAAACTTAGATAATTTATTTCTTGATAACTAAAGATACTTAAAATGCAAGGGATATCTCAAATTATAGCGCTGATATTGCTTAACATATACACATATAGATTCCATCATACAGAATTATCTTGACTTAGAAAAATTTAATTTAGTAATATTTTCACATCAGGTTAAGATCAAATTTAATTACAAAAAAATTAACCCCATTTGAATGCAAAGGAATAACTAAAGGAAAACTATATATAACGATAGAAAATAATTGGCCGTTTAATTATCACTTTTGATAATTAAAATCGGTTCACAAATAACTATGATATAAAATAAACAAATTCGGTCAGATTAGACAAACTCGCTTAAAACTGCTCAAATTATATAGCCTAGGAAATAGTTAACTTTTTTTGACTCGTCATCTGATTGGTTGGGTGTAGTGTGATAAAAGTTAACTTCTTGTAATAATAGAAAAAAACACTATTACAGATACAGGAAAGCAGGAAGACAAGAGAAACAGAAACGAGGAAAGCAAAAACTAACAAAACGACACAAGACAGATAGGAAGGCAGGAAATGAACACCATGAACACACCACGACCGACAAGCAACGAAGAGGAAACCAGACAACCAGCTAGTGGTCCTTTTCAGGACCAGTCCTTTTCAGGACTAACAGACGACTAGCACCGAAGAACCTAACACACAATATACCCCAATTATAACCAACTTTCAGGTTGAACAGGGTATTACAGCAACATAGTAGACGAAAACAACAACAAAAACAACAGTTCCGCCATTAATCATAAGCTTCCATGCCAAGCTGATATATTAAAAAAGAGACAGAAGGACAAGCCTTTGCCGTCTGTACTGCGAGCTCAGTGCTATAGCCCTTTACTGTCGGGCAGCTTGTGTGTGTGAATATTCTTTACTTGAGGGTAAGACAGATAATTTTATTTGCATATTTTATTAACCTGTAAGTAACAGGCTATTGTGTGCCATCTTTTATTCGATACTGCCGAAAGAGATGTGTTGTGTCACGACGACCTAAGTAAGAATGTGCCTAGAGCAGGCTTATTCGGAGTGAAAAAATGTGTAAAATGTTTGTCAATTGGCCTGTCGTAGATTTTCGATAGGGGAATTAAATTAAGACTTGGGTTGGTCCCTTCTGAATAGATTAGAATGAGTGATAGCCACAGTGAGGGATGATGGTAGAAATAGATTTCCACGAGTGAGATGGTAGAATGTGATAGAGGCTGTCTCTGAGATCGAGAAATCTTCTCTCTCTCTCACACCTATCTTCTACGACAGACTTAGAGTAGTCAGACAGTCTAACACCTATACATATATTAATATATATATTACCACTCACGTGCACACACACATTCAAGTGACGACAGTTAAACACACAGACGTGGGAAAACTATAACAGTGATTATATAGATATTTTGGAACGAAACTGACCGACACGTTGGAATAATTATTGAGTAGTTTAATTATCATAACAAACTTCTCTCACAACATATAAAATTTCATCAAAGCATATACAGAAAATCATTGGAAAAAAATCAAGGAATGCTACAAGAATGATAGACCCGTTGGTATGATCCTTCCCCTCGATGTATAGCTCACAGTCCCGTTAGAAGACACTGATAGCCCCAAAGAGACACAGATACATATAATTGGGTCTAATATTTCCCCTGTTAAAAAATATGAACAGACTCTGATAGTAGTATGGTCTATCCTAAGGAAAATATAGTTAGCAACAAATCTTGCATAAGGAAAATTACAAAGTGGGTGAATCAACAAAGAACATCCCTCCGTCTACTTTCACTCGGTTCTTTCATCAGGGCCCTGACTCACACAACCTTACCTACAAATCGTGCTGTAGTTCGCGGTCTGGCGCAACCTTTAGGACACTTCTCTACAGTGAATCTGTATTCTTTGGATAAAGAGAATCCCAGCTCTGCAGATACAGGTTTCTTCCACTGCATCCGGGGAGCATTCACTTCACCAGTTTAATTTTAAGATTTCTGTTAAGGTCACTTGAATCAGTTTGGGTAAGAAAGTTAAACGGACACACAGTGTCAGAAACACGAGGTTTCCCTTAATTAGGAAGATGACCGGTGGACGACTTCACTCAACAAATACTCTTGGTTCACCACACACTTGGTCAAATAATGTCGGAAAAGTTAATGTTTTTGTTCTGTAATTATTCTCGCCACAAGGCAGCATGTACATTAGAGTTTGTGAAGAAATATGATCTGGCTCAAAGGCCCAGTATAAGCATTTATTCTTTAAAAAAAAACCCGTTAGTGGGATTAGTATTCTGTCTATCTCTGAAGGCACACGCCCTGTCAGACAGGTGTTACTTGAAAACCCACGTGGTTAAAGATATAAAATGTTTATGTTTCTCACAGGTATGTCTCTGTACTAAACGCCGGCAAAGTTTGGGTTACCCCAGTATTCACTGAATAAAGAAAAAACACATGAAATATTTTACATATTATGTACTCGATATAACTTACGGTAGACCTGCAAGCGTAGAGCTTGACTTGACGTTTAAACTTTCCCGTGAAATAAGTTATATATAAAAATCAATCAACATGACTTAGGAATACATACGTATTCCGTCAACACTCATGAGGCATCTAACATTTATAAGTTAGTTTAGAAAATTATTCTCGTCTGATTATTTAGCAGTTAAATTAAATTCATTATAGCTTCATGATTTTAAGCTAGAAATTATAATTTATTCTGTTTTTCCACTGTAACTCGTCGACTAGAGAATATAACAGACTTATAAATTAATCAATCTGCACAAAAGAAACTAGTAGGATAAAATAGGCGATTTAACCTATAATCACTCACAAATTATTAGATATATTAAATATAATATTTACCTGAACACAGAACTACGGTATCACAACGAAACTAAGAGATTCACTTATAAGTTTAAGTATCTAGAACGGAGTGACCACGTCTACTGCAAATGGAGAATGAGTGAAATCAAGTTTAAAACTCTGATTATATCTATGAAACAAACAAAGGCTCCCACTATTTCCAAAAACCCGATCTCTCCCCTCTCCTAACATCTATGTTAACTTAGACGCATGCCGTAACTGCCACCGTGCGTCTTCACACCTACGTTAACAAACTGACCGAGAGCGCGCGTGTCAGATGCGAATCTCAGACGACCTGTCTCCAATGCAGAGGCAGTTTTCACACCTCCCCGAGAAACTCAGCCTGAGAACCGCTGTGACAGGTGAAAATGCTAGACGATAAGTCTCAATTACGCGCCGTGCAGATGGAAAATGTAGACAATTGTCTGCTTTCCCCTGTCTTACTGGACGAATATACACAGTTTCGTCCACTGGCATCTACGTAATAGAATGCATTCTAACGCTCTCTCGTCTCGTGCAGAGATTGACACGTTATGTCATAAATGCGTTCTCAGTAAGAGAAAGAAGCAGGTAAACGTTAGAATGGGAAAATAAGTATTTCTTGCAAACGAACGAATGCGAAAAATACAGGAAAAGGATAAAGAGTGATAATAAAAAAGAGGACACGGGCGGAAGAAAAAAAGGACATATAGAAAATTTATTGATCATAATTCCTATGCGACATGGCCTTACAAATTTGCGACTGTAAGTGCAGTATTAATAAATTGATATTGTCTTTTGGAATGACACACTGTTCAAATAACATGTGAAAACATATAGGGAATGTTCGAATGAAGTAATCAACAGGTCACAAGCTATATTGTATCCACCATGATTATTGTATGGAAGACAAACAGGAATGAGGGACATTAATGTAGAATCAATACTGAAGAAGACTGATTACACCAAGCTGAGTGTAGACAACGGAATTTAAGGTCTGGTGCGACTTGTTAGCACAAGTGGCTGACCTAGGTAGGTATTAATACGGATTAGAGGTGAAATTGATAGAGGCAGATGTTACATAGAAGGGATTGTCCTTCTTATTTCAGGGTGTATTACGAAGTTACCTCGTTGCTGCAGTAGCCTGAAAAGAAGAACGTGTGGGAGTGAGTGCTCATGCTACAACTTGAAGCTAGCTCATTTTCTTCAGTCAGGAGTCACAACGTTGGTGTACAGGTCTATGATCTACAAAACAGCTGCAATAACCCTTTACAAGATAAGTCCTTTATACAGGCACTGACACCTCATCCTAAAACATAATTTCACCCATTAAAGTATACCACCTGGGAGTGATGACAATAACAGACCTCACAGTATAGAATTAGTGATAATATCAAGAACTGTGGGTATAGTCATTCCAGTGACTTCTTGTGTTACAAAAAATGGACAGAGTTTCCAAAAATATTTATTTTAGCATGTAAATAACCTTTTCTTGATTTTGAGAATTCCTGTCCCAACAAGATTGAGGTACAGGATTATTAAATTATACATATATCTATTTTCAGACAGTCTTCCTTAATTTTCATTAAAGTTAAAGTTTTGTTTTGAAATTCCTAACTGTTATAATACATTACCCAAGACACTTTGCCAAATAACAACACACAGATAACATACTCTTGGTGAGATCTCAAGAGGTAGCGGATAGGGACCCAGAGAACTTCATCATCATCATTCCTTACTCTGGGAACTTACATAGCTGGACCTCACCTTAATTGTCTATACACCCTTGCTCTTTTCAGAGAAGGGGGTATTTCTTATAAGACCAGTCTCTTATCTGGCACTATCCTGGTATCCTCTGATACATCTATTTGTCCAGGATATCCTATAATTAATAACATCAAAAACTCTTATCACAAGCGTCATGACCTCTGACTTCTTTAAATTGATGTTCAAGCCCACATGCTGGCTAAACTTATTAAGTCTATCCGTTTTTTCCTGGATGTGTTGATGTGAATGTGCTAGTAGTGCAATGTCATCAGCATATTCCAGATCTTCCAATGTAGAAAATGTAGTCCATCTTATTCCTCTTGGACTGCCCTCTGTTGTCTAGCGCATCACCCAGTCTATGACTGTTAAAAATAGAGTGGTTGACAAGGGGCATCCCTGTCGTACTCCTGTCTTCACCTCAAAGGTTAGGTTGCTCTGCCCAACACTACACGTAAAGTTGGCATAGAGGCTTTTTATGATTGACACTATGCAGCTTGGAATTCCATAAGCTCTCAGTATTTTCCATAAACTGTCCCTATGTATGCTGTCAAAAGCCTTTTCAAAATCAACGAAATTAATGTACAGCTGTCTTTGCCATTCTGAGCACTGCTCTATAATGTTCATGAGAGTGAATATATGATCTACACATCTTCTGTTCTTTCTAAATCCTGCTTATTCTTTCCTCAGTTTGTGGTCTACTGCTTTTGAAATTCTCTGTATAATTATCCTGCCTAGTATTTTGCTGGGAACTGAGAGAAGAGTGATTCCTCTCCAATTATTGCGGTCTGCGGTCTTCTTGGGCAATTAGACAATTATTCCTTTGTTCCACTCTGATGGTGTTGTCCCCGTTTTCCAGTCTTGTGCAAATAGTGGTTCTAATAGTTCTGCTGCTATCTCAGGGTCTGTCTTAAATAGCTCTGCATTTAAGTTATCATGGCCAGGAGCTTTTCCGTTCTTTACCCTTTGATTGCTGTGATGATTTCTTCTTATCGTGGAATGTCTGTATTTACAGCTAGATCGTTTTTAGCCTCAGGAACATTCAACTGTGTCTCTGGTGGTTCCTTGTTCAGAGTTTCTCTGAAGTGCTCTGCCCATCTTGTTTCCTGTCCCTCTGCTGTCGTGATGAGATTTCCTTGCTTATCTCTTACTAATGTAATATTGTTTGCACCTCGTTTTCCGCTGATGAATTTAGTTATTTTGTATACTGTGCTTTGTTCATTTCTCAGTGCTGCCTCTTCTGCCTGACTTGCAAGATCGTCTAGGAAATTCCTTTTGTTGGCTCATGTTTGGCGTTTAACATTAACAGTACCTGAGCACAAAATTAAGAATAAGTATATTGTAATGAAAAACTAGATCATCAGAGCCTCCATACAGTATATTAGATAAAAGTACAACACAATCAGTTAGGGTGGCATATAATCAGCACTCATAAAGTATTTGAACAGTATACGATTATATGAGTAAGGACTGTGCGTGTTTATCAAGTCATTGGGGAAGATTGTTCCAAAGATGAACAGCTGAGTAAGCCAAACTAGTCTTAAATAGGTCTAGCCTGGGCTTGGGTAGCCTGCCTGTAATTTGTTTAAGCGCTGACTACGTCTTTCATTATATTTTAAAAGCGGCCAAAGATACTTTGGAGCATTCTGTGACAGGATTTTGTGAATAAATTTCCCTTTGCTAAAGAGGAAGCGCTTCCTGAGGGGTAATATTTGAAGATAATTATATAAATCTATACAATGTGATTGGTGTTTATCAGCAACAAGGACTGATGACTGAATGATACCAGGCCAGGAGGAAGACAGCCGATAGGATAGCATGGCGCTTTCTCTTCCAAACCTCTACACCTCACGGTAGTAGAGGAACAACTAAGTAATAGAAAAGAAATGATAGAGGAGACAGACTTATCCAGTTCTGTGAAGAAAACCAATTGGTTTTTTGAACACCTTCCAAGGAAACTATACATGTAGAAAAGCCCAGGAGATGTAACAAGAAATCAGATTGACTTTTCATGATCAAACGTAGATTTAAAAACAGTGTCATAAGCGCAAAGACATCGTGCACCTGGCGTAAATTCAGATCACAATCCGGTTGTCATCAAAATAAATAGAAAGCTGAAAATAGCAGGAAACAGATTTTAAAAAATAAAAATAAAGTATACCGTTCAACCCTTGATGGGTTATAATTAGGATATTTCATCATTATTCCTTTCCGTTCTTTGTGGAACATAGAGCTGAAACAGTTGCTCTCCATCAATTTCTATTCTGGGCTGTCTTTTTCAGCTGTGCCCAAGTCATTCAAATTTCCTTAGCCTCCTCTTCCACAGTTCTTCTCCAAGTTCTCCTTGGTCTCCCCACTCTTCTTTTCCCTTGTGGGTTCCAGTCAAGGGCACCTCTGGCTATGCTTGATTGTTCTCTTCTGAGTATATGTCCTATCCATCCCCACCTTCTTACCTTAATTTCCATTTGTATTGGCTGTTGTCCGCATCTTTTCCTTAGCTCTATATTTGTTATATATATATCTGGCCATCTGATACGGAGGATCCGTCAGAGACATCTATTTACAAATGTCTGTAGTTTGGAGGTGATACTCTTTGAGACATGCCATGTCTCCGAGCCATACAACAAGACTGACTTTACATTTGAATTAAAAGATTCTAATTTTGTTCTCTCTAGATATAGCTGAGGAGTTCCATGTTGGTCGAAGGGCATTAAAAGCGCATCTGGCTTTATTTATCTTTGAGCAGACGTCACCAGCTGTTCCCCCTCCTTTGTCAACATTACTCCCCAGATATGTAAAGCTTTCTACTTCTTCAATGACTTGATCATTTATCTTTATCAAGTCCATCTGCCTATTGTTTATCCTCATTTCCTTTGTTTTATTTGCATTTATGTGTAGTCCCATCTTTGCTGCTTCTGTCACTAATCTATGTGTTTTCTCCTGCATATCTTGCTGTCTATGTGGTAGAAGGCACACATCATCTGCAAAATCAAGATCCTCCAGCTGTTTATTGAATGTCCACTGTATTCCTGTTTTCTCTCCTTCTGTTGTTTGTCTCATAACCCAGTCTATGACCTTGAGAAAAATTGTTGGTGATAGCAGACATCCCTGTCTGACCCCGATGTGTACTGTGAAGGGCTCTCATAGTTTTCCTTTGTACACTACTTTGCATGAGGCCTCCTGGTAGAAATCTTGGATGATTTTAATGAATTTCTCTGGGATTCCATAATGTCTCAGGATTTTTCATATTACAGTACGGTCTATACTATCGAAAGCCCTTTCTAAGTCCACACAATTTATATATAAGGGGGTCTGCCATTCGTTTGATTGTTATCTGGTCTTTACATGATCTTCCTGCACGAAATCCTGCCTGTTCGTATCTGAGTTTGTCATCCACCGCCTTCTTAATTCTGTCCAACAAAACTCTGGTCAAATATTTTCCAGCTACTGCTAGCAGCGTTATACAGTCAAGTTTCCTTTCTTTGGCAGCTTGACAATGTGACCTTCCTTCCAGCTCTTTGGGATAGCCTCTTTTTCCCATATTTTCTCGAAGAGCTGGTGTAGCAACTCTGTAGTGTATGGTATATCTGCCTTCAGGGCTTCTGGTGGTATTCCATCTGGTCGTGCAGCCTTCCCATTTATTAGCTGCTTTATTGCCCGAGAGATCTCTTGTTTAATGGGTGGGTTCATGTTGCACTGCAGTGGCTCTTCTGCTGGTTCTATGATGGGTTGCTGTAGTGGTTCGTTTCGGTTAAAGATATATAGTGTAGTAAATTCAAGATAATAAAATCTGATTTGCGATATCTAAATATAGTATCTTCCACCCCCCCCCCCCCCCCGCACTCAGTCTAAATATAGTAAATAAAAACTGCACAATTGTGTGAATGTTTGTGTGTGTTCCTTCCCCTTTCCAAAAAAAAAAAAACACAAAAAAACCACATCCAAACAAACAATAAAAAACGAAAATAAAAAACCAATACAAAGTACAACAACAACAAACAAAAAAAGAAAAAAATAGTCTCTCATAACTGCCCTGTTGTTAACAAGGTGAAAAGAGGCGAGAAAGCCCAGAGGTGTCCGGGATGACACCCAATCCACAAAATATCTGCCAATATCCACATGAGCACCCCATCAGACTACCCTCTTAACCTCACACCATCATTGATCGTTATATATTAATTTCAGTTCTTGCTACATACTGTTTTACTATTTTGTGCAGTTCTCTAGATCTATCTATTCTCAACACCTGCTCCACAGTTATGGATGAATTACATACCTGTAAATAATCTAATAGTGGTTTTCTTTGTTGTTCATACTTCCTACATTTTAGTAAGAAATACTCTATATTATTTTTTTTATAGACACTCTGCACAGTAAGGTTCTTCTATTCTAAAATAGCCCATTCCTAGATTCAGTCTAAGAAGTTTCTTATTGCTAGGAATTTTTAGTTCTTTAGATACCTGACATGTTCTTGTTGGAGCCTTCAACAAATTATATGCTTGTCTGCCCTTCAGACTTCAATCCCACTCTACTGTCCATTCCTTAGTTAATTATTGTTATTGTTGGTCAGAATCGACCTCACTGCACTCCGGCCAAACCCATAGGTGCTCAGTCGCTCTCATCAAATGTCGAAGACTATGAATGCTAATTGTACCTGTAACGCGCTGGTTGTACATATGACTGATGCATCCTCACTGTGACAGAATCGGATGGCCCCTCTCGATCTCTGTTTCGCTCCGGCAGTAAACTGCGCATTTGTGGTACTGATTTTATTGCGTGCTTTCAATTGTCGCACTTTTTTTCTATACTATGTAGCAGATATTTTATATTTTCAAGTACTTTCAGTATATTGTGTCTTGTCTGTTATCTGACACTCATTGTGGATGATAAACACCTCACATTTGCAGGGAGAAGTAGAGATAATATTACGAGATGTAGGTTGGTAAAATTCCCTTGTACCAAACTTGGCCGCTACAGATTTGTCACGAAGTGGTCATAGATTGTGAAATTTAGAGCTTGTCTGAGTATAGAGACAAGACACTAGTTATGAGAAAGTCTGAGAAGATAGATTTAGATGAGAATGACAGTGAATGGGGAAAGATGAGACTTATAGCTTCGAGGGTGAGAACCGAGATTGACTCTCCCTCGCCACTTGTGACTTATGTAATAGCTACTGTCTCACCACCTCTGACTACCAGAAAGAAGATACGGTTTCACTAAATTCCACAGACACAACTATACAGACAACCATAAAAATACAGTATAGTTAAAGATAAACTGATCCAGTGTACATTTTATAGTTTATTAAACAACAAAATCAAATCCACAGTAAACGAAATAAAGTGCGAGTACGCACCACCTGAAAAGAACAATTTAAATGAAAGACAATATAAACAAACAATTCCACCCTCTCTTTCATACCTGCATGGGAAAAAAATAAGGATTTAAAAAAATCTACTTGGTGGGGGTCTCTAACTAAGAGCCACCACTCCTGACTACACAATGGTTACTAACACTCTATCTCACTGAAGGTGTCTAACTAAATAACTACTGTTTCAAAGCGCTCTAGGCTGTCCTACACAGTTGAAAAATACTCTACAAGCACTGCTACACTCCTTGGCTTTTCGGCGCTAACTCAGAGGCTGTCCTCTAAGTATTTCTAGCTGCATCTACCGTTCTTCTCTAAAACTCCTTCCTTTCGCATCTGTAACGGTTCAGTGCCTCTCTGACGCCACCGTCTTCGTCTGAGGATCTGATGAGTTGCTTCTCCGTCACTCCCCTCTTCTTGTTTGCAGTTTGGAAAGGTATGTTTTCCCTCTCTCCTTTTCTGAATACTGATAAAGAGGGTCTGGTTCACTACAGCGATATGTTGTTGCCGAAGGCTGTAGTAGGTTTCACTGCATTATTATGGCAGTATATTATTATAAGCACAAGGCAACGCGCCTATTTGATATTCTTTAACGAGCTAAGAGTTCCTGATTTAAAGAACCCGTTCCCGCTGAGCCAAGAGTCCTCACTGCAAGAGAACATCTTTCTTTCAGTGTTGCAGACGTACTGGGCGCTGGTACAGGCGCTTTCCCCCTTTTTCTTCACTTTCGGCTATGTCTCGTGCCTCCTTCTTGTTAGAAGGCACCGGCCGTGGTAGGATTTTGGCTATCAATAAACTCCACCCCCATCACCGCCAACAAGCCGTGACTGCTGTAGAAACAAAAAAATAATCACATCTATACAACAAGTCAAAATTCCTAAGACAATAACACATTACCACCCCAAACTTCCTCTACACCCTGGTGTCCCCTAAATTAAACACTCTCTCCTACACACAAGAATTAAACAAATATTTCTGCCCATGGGTTAAACTAATTTACAGTTCACTCCTATCTATCTCCCGCACCAACTTAACTATCTGTCTGTTATGTGAACCCCAGACACGGTCTGACCTGAATCTTTTGTGTGCGTGTCTCACCCCTTTGGCGTCAAAACATTAGCTTCGTTGAAGCGAAAAATTCCCCGGTACAGGATAATTTCCCAGCCTTAACTTCTTATTAACGACTGACCCGGGAAGGTTATCAATTAACACAAGTTTTTAAACACACTGTTACTACACCAGCTATGAAATATGAAATCCACTTCACCCCTGTCTCCTGACTACAAGACCAATTAACACAACAAATTAATACACAACCATACCCGTGTATATACACTACAAATTATCAATAATCACATTGAAGTTACACGGACCTCATAATTACATATTACAGAGCACCCGTTTATCTTAGCGCTTACCCTCACACACTTAATATCTACAAAAACCGCTATGCAAATCATAGATACTGCTACTTATTCATATAAAAATTATAGGCACAACTTACACTACCCTGGTTCTAGTTTCTGTATAAGATAGCAATCGATGGCACTCCTGACTAATAAAAATTAAATTAAAACCCAGGAGAAAACTTACTCTAACGTGCTAAGTTCTTATACAAAACGAACTTTCTACAACGCTAATTATGTTATAGACATACCCAATAAATATAGAATTTCTGGAACTGAGCAGACTATATGATGGCACTTGTATCACGGCTGAATTTCTTGAGACCAGAGAGAGCGCTAAAATATTTTGATGCTAAATATTTAGTATATAATTCTGATGCAATAATAGATGCGGTGATTCATCGCGTTCGCGTCTTTCTATCTGGAACCGTTTTAGACCAACCTGTGACCTATTTTGATGCCTGCACATAAATTAAATTTGACCTCGTCCAATGATATCAAAAACAAACCGATGACCCAGTGTTTACCAAGCCAATCGCGAGTTAATTTTTGCTCACCCGCGAAAGAATACGTAATATTAGGTAATCCCCTGACCATTCTAGTTACCAGAATAAATGTTACTGGTTACAGCACTGAACCTGGGTCGTGCTTCTCCCCCATCCCTACAATTAAACAGGGTAGGTGCCGGGGGTCGGATTTATCCTAGTCGTCCAACAAAAATAACCCAGAAATAATAACAACGCGCTCAAACCCTAATAAAATAAAAGAACGCGAATAATTACGTGGAACCGACAAAAATGGGGCGAATTGAAAATAAAATAACAGTAACTCCTCACAGGAGAGGTAGAGATAATATTACGAGATGCAGGCTGGCTAAATTCCCTTGTACCAAACTTGGCCGCTACGGATTAACACGTACATCGCCCAGCGCTATCTGCCTAATCACCGATAAGACGGGTGCGCGCATCACCAAAGCTTGGAATACGGGGAGACAACTTATGGACAGACACAGATAAGAGATTACTTTCTGATAAAGTAATGAATTGTTACTTTTGGAACACGTTGTCATATGAGGTTAACGACATGTTCGCGAGTCTGTACGCAAGGCATCGTATATCTTATTGCCATATATGGTAATACGTGACCTTTTGCTGTACGCACCTTATTTCACGTGGAATATTTTGAAAGTACCACACCCTCACCCGCCTGTTTGAAAATGATTGGAGCGTTTATTTTAACTCCATAACAAACAGATGCGTGGGAGACCGGGAATATAACCTGACACGTTTCAGTGTTATTCCACTGTGAAGATCGCTTGCCAAGATACCATACATTGCTAGAGTGAAGCCTAGAATTCAGAATTCCTTCTTAACATACCGGACACCTTTTATTGGAGAATATTGGACGGACTTTCATGGCCCAGGAAATCTCTTTTATATTAAATAAGGAAACCGGGACTGAGGAAACTGAAGGACCACACACGAAGTCATAGAGGGAACTTATTAAATTAACGACACCCCAGACGCGTAAGAGGCCTATTCAAGTCTCCTTTATTCATCTGAGCAAAAAGTATTTGAGCCAGGATTGACGTAAGTTGTCATTTTACATTTTATATTATTAACATGTGAACTAACATTTATATGTATATTGCCATGTGAATTTAAAATGTGAAAATCGCTCGTGGATGTCCAATTAATTTGAGGCTGGCAACCTCAGCGTATAGAATGATGATTCATGAACCACCACTGCACGGGCTGGTGATTGCTTTATTGCTAGTTTCTTAATTAGAACTGAAAGCAGAAAGTAGTCTCAAGTTCCATAAGGAGCAGGGAGGGAAAGATGAAAGAAATGATGTACATTTTAAGTATAATACTTACAATTTCAAGCAGTGTAAATGTCCATATAAACATATTCACTTTAAAAGGAATGTAAGTTTTCAAGCTTTAAACCAGTGTAAATGTCTATGTGAAAATATTCATTTTAAAATTAATGGAAGTTTCAAACTTTTAAAATCAGTGTAAACATAAATGAAAACATATTAAATTTATGTTGTGAACACTTTTCAATCAGTGGAGATGTAAATGTAAACAGGCTCTATCTGTATTATTAACCTTTTCATTTAAATGTAATGTAAAGCTAAAGCTATTCTATTTAAATGTAAAGAAAGTTTTATCCAGAGGGATTGAATTTAATTCTCATCGAGGGTAAATTCTGAGATAAATGGGATGGTGGAATGGGAAAGGGACTCATAACCATGGGTTGGAAAACGCAATACTCAGAGGAGCGTTTCTATTCTTTACCATAATTCTTGGTGGTACCAGCAGAAAGTACTATCTCTGGAACCAAGTGAAGGTAGAAGTGAACTCACGATGTGCGAGACGCCATCATAAGAGGGTCTTATAGACAGACGCAGGACCAGCTTGGCCGTTACTCCTTGACGTTCTAGGAAAGTGCGGGCCCTTTAACCTTGACCAGCGACGAGCGAGAGCAGTGTTAACAGAACCCATCAGCGGGAGCAGAAACTGCTATTGGCAGCTAAGTGAAAAATATACGCTGCCAAAGTGAACTTCCTTCATAAGAATTCTATCATCTATCAATGATGAATCCTTTCTTTTAAACTATTCAAATTATTTTCAAACTGTTAAAACTGTTAAGTGATTAGTAAATTTTGTTATTTGTAATGTTACAAATTTAACTTCGATTTAATCATTTTAAAGTTACTGCATTTTTGTCTCAGTCAATTTACTACAGTCACTATAAACAGAGCCATACCAGAAGAGTAAGAATTCCTTTGAGTAAATCAGGGGTGGTGGTTTGAACGAGCTGAAATTAATAAGTGCTTAATTCCTTCACAAACGTTGTCGACAGATTCTAGAATTAACGTGCTCGGCCAAAGCAGCATTGTTTTCGCTTATCTGAATATCTTGTGAACAATTCCTTTGTAATAGAAGTGTCATTACCCTTCTATCTACATCTCTGCCAAGAATAATCTTGTGCGAAGGTAGATACCTTTGAAGCCCATATTAGATACTCTTGAGTTTTGGCCACTGTTGGACCACTACTGCAAAGCAGGGGAGGCAATACCGTCACATTCTCTCACGTCCATCTCTGCTAGTCCCCCGATTGATACAAAACTCCAACAGTCTCAGCTTTGTTAATTCATCCATTGCAGTGTCATTATCTAGCTGGGGATCATTAATTGCCCTTAGTATCTCTACCTTATCCATGTCCAGTGTCCCCACTATTGTGTTCTCGAGGCCAGTCTGTCAGCTCTCTCATTGCCACGTACCCCTGCATGACCAGGACAGTAGATCCACATCAGTTCTTGAAGACTTAAGAATTTTATTGATGTTTTCCATTCCTGCCGCAGCCATCCATTCTGAACTTTCCGAAGCATGGCTTGAGAGTCTGACAATATAACTGCCCTGGTTGATGAAGTTTCAGACAGCCATCTCAGTGCTGCAGTAACTGCCTCTACTTCCATTCTCATGCTGTAGGTTGTTGTCATGTAGGCTCCACTCTGTTCAGCAACGACCCTGTGTTGCGCACATATTCTTTGGCGCACGGATTACGCATACAAAAGTAAAATGTATTTATTTGTCTGATAAAGATATATTTATCTTTGAATGCATGTTTTTTGGTCTAAAGGGACAGAACTCAGATTAGGCAATGGGTATTCATTCTGTGAGTTATCGCTCTTTGTAGCGTTCTTAAAAATGGAACTCGGCGGAGGAATCTAGACTTACTTTAATCTATTCTATGTTTGGTTAGGAATAGATTGTTATTGCTTCAGTATGTCTATGGCCCGAATCTATGTGTAGTTCTTGTCTATGTAGGACGAGTATGTCTTACATCTTGATATCTTAGTATGTTTAAGTGGAACTATTTTTCTTGTACTGTACTTTTGGGGTCAGGTGCTTTTCAGCGCATGAAGATAGGTTAGGGAGTCCTTTGGTGTTAGAAAGCCTATGGCGGGAGTCATGTCGGAGACCTGCCCAGAGTTTGTGATCTCTTTTTGATTATAGGAACGAAGATATTTTCTTCGGGGATTGCTAAATCCATGAGTTCCCTAGTGTTCATTCCATAACGCCAGGAGAAGAGCGTTTGTGCTTGCTAGTGTATTCTTATGTTACGGAAAACGTACTTTTGCTGACTTCGTTCATTCCTAGGCTTAAGATGGGCAGACGTTTACATGAATCTACCTATGTCAGTATGTCAGAACGACATATTATTCAGCAGCACTGATTATGTTTCTATACAGCAATTATGAGGACAGATTATGCTGATGCTTGTGGAAACTTTGATATTCATGAATTGAATCTTTATTGGAGCTTGGTCGTACATCGTGATTGTGAGCGATGTTTACAAGACTAGAAGCCATTTTGAAATGCTACGTATTATCGATCATCTACCAGAGAACAGGGATGCCCTTATTATCCAATGATGATCAAGAGATCACACTTATGAAAGGAAGACCTACTATTGGTAGTTTAAGGTTTTCTAGAAGATATTTGCTGAATGCTATTTAAAGAAATCTCCGCTAGGGTGCAAGCTACACTTATGCTAAAGGAGGTTCTATCCAGGAGTCACCGTAAACATTATTGATTAACTGACATGACTAGTCAGTAAGGCCTGATGAAGATTTGTTAAACATTATATATTAACTGACATGACCAGTCAGTAAGGCCTGATGAATATTTATATGAGATATGGAACTCTGAACGTTTGTATACTGATGTTCCATTGTGATTGTCCTCAACATAAATGCCAATTGATTATTGTACACCGTGGGTCAACAATATGTTATTGATGTCGACCTGTGTTCCTGCAACTGTACCCGTTCTGTCAAGTGTGTGCGTCCCATTAAACTGTTGAAACGTTCACGGTAGTCGGTATCCTTAACTTCTGATACGTATGAGTGAGTATTCGTATTTCCAGTCAACTTTACACAACAGTTCACACATTCGCGTATTAACAGTCACTCTACCACTCATGATACACATTACATCCTTGTCGAGTCCTCAAGACGTTTGGAGCAAGATGACCTGTACACCTGACACTGTGCTTGGTTGTTTGAGTTGACTATTCAGTCCCAGTACCTCTTTACAACGTACACTGATGTATACCAAGTTACAACAAAGAAGAATACAGCTTTATCAATGTCACCATCAGGAAAACGACTTTATCAATGTGGTATGCCAGATTACCGGGTTTGACCTGCACAGTGAAGATTACCAGAAGTAACAGCTACTGATACCAGTTTGTTTCCCTGACGCCTGATACGACACACAAACAGTGATGGTTTACACTTGATTGACAGTTCCTCACGTGACGGATGAAACAAATACGGAAACGAGATCAGGGTTTATTGACATTTTTCGTTGGACATCACAGCATTACATAGAACGTTGGCGAGCAAATTAATTGTGTTAGCAAGAAATTCAATAAGCTGAGAAGTCCTACTTTCATCGTTGGATTTTCTGATGCTCATATTGTTGAACACTGTAATAGATTTAAATCAAAAATCTAGTATTTATTAAAGTGACAGTTTAGTTTGTTTATTCAGAAACTGTGCCATTATATTTCTGAACTGAAACTCTTTCTGCAACACATTGCATTCATATGCTATTGCATTCTATTTATATGATGATATATGTATTTATGTTTAATGTGTGCGTATTATTCGTGTGTCTAATATAAGATTTCCCAAGTAACATAGGGCTTATATTAGTGTTCTATAGGGAGCAATTTTCTTGACTGAAAATTTGCTGGCAACATCTGTTGCTATTTCTGTTAGTTATTAAGACGCGTTTTTCATCGCTGTTTTTGTAATATTTTTTCTGTTCTTTAGTTTTGTTTTGATTTGTTTGTATTTGTAGGTCTAACCTTTCTTTTCATTTAGTTCTATACACCATTCTATGTTTATACACTGTGGCGTTATGTGTCTTGTTGATTCCATTGCAGTTGTCGTCACAGATTCTGTGATTATTTTCATTGATTTCTATATTTGACTTAGTTGATTTCTGCAATTGTTTTCATATTGTCTTTTATGCTTGTCCTTTGTTAATGTCTTTGGTTGACAGATGATATAAGATAGTTGAGTACACGTATGTTATAGTATAGACCAGTACTTTATCATTATTATTGTTGTACAAGGAAGTATACAAGACCTTTGTAAGGCTTGTCTCCCACAGAGATTGGGATTGTGAGCTAATTAATTAAGTTCATTGAGAACTTGCTCCTGTTTATTAGGAGATAGATTACATTTTTTGTGTCAAGTTATTACTATCATTATTAGACATCATGTCTACATTGGAACACTTTATTGAGTTAGGGAAATCCCTAGGCAAGACTGGAGATAAGTTGGAGGAGTATGCTACCAGTCAATATGATAAAGCACAAAAAAGTGAGGATAGAAGAATGGAAACAGAATTTGAACAAAAGAAATTGCAGATGCAGGTTGAGGAAAAGAGATTCCAAATGGAAATGGAAAAACAAAACAAAGAAGCCGAACAAAAGAGATTAGACAAAGAAGCTGAACGAAAAAGATTAGAAAGAGAAGCTGAGCAGAAGAGATTAGACAAAGAAGCTGAACAAAAAAGATTAGACAGAGAAGCTGAGGCTGAACAAAAGAGATTAGACAGAGAAGCTGAGCAGAAGAGATTAGACAGGGAAGCTGAGGAGAAAAAAGCAATGAGAGAACATGAACATCAAAAAGAACTTTTAGCATTTGAGTTAGAAAAATTGAGATTGACAAATATGAGTAATGTTAATCAGTAAAATGGTAACAGTGGTAAACCCTTTACTTATAAGGTTAAGGTACCAGCGTTCAATCCTTCCAGTGACGATATTACATTCTGGCTGGACCGTTTTGAACGCTCCTGTCGAGCTCATAATGTGGATAAATCACAGTATGCTAATCAATTGTCAGAAAATTTGAAAGGTGATTCTCTGACTAGTTTGAGTTTGGTTGAAGAGTCTGACAAGGATAATTATGATGTTATTAGAGCAGCTTTATTGAAAAAATACCAGTTAACTGAGGAAGGTTACCGTATTTTGTTTAAGAAAATGGTACCTGAATCAGGGGTGGAATTCTCAGAATTCATTGCAAGGACATGTCTTACATTTAATCGTTGGATTGAGTTGTCCAAAACAGAAAAGACATTTGAAGCCCTTATGGACTTGTTGCTCAGGGACAAGATTATGTCATGTGTTAATAAACCTTTCTTGGAATTCCTACATGAACGTAAACCCAAGACACTAAAAGAAATGCAAGAATATTGTGACCAATACGTCACTGCACACCCTGACATAACTCTTAGCAACACTAAGATTAAAGAAGGTATGCCAGTTGCATCAGCAACACAATACAACCCTAATTATTCACTGATAAAGTTGTTATTTTATTCCCGTTAATGATATCCACCAAAAGGATAAATATAAGTGGATGGAAGCAGACATCATCATCATCAGTTGATAAGATCTCTATGGTGTTGTTTGCTCCACTGTAGTGTATGGAATGTCAACTTGACCTACGCAGTGGTGTGTAGACATGGATTGAGTGTATAATGTGCGAATGATAATAAGGGTTCGTGGTGTTGACAAATGTTCTTTTCTCACACTCATGTATGGCTGGAAGTCATCAACACCAACGACTGTGTACCTTTACTAAAGTTTAATTGGACGTACACACTCGACAGCACAGATAGTGACAAATCACAGGTTGGCATAATACATCATGGTACAGTGGATAACTGGTCTTGCAATGTTATGTTACATGGGCACTCATGTAGAATAATATTATAATGGACTGTCAGTAGCCAAGCACCCAGTATTGCCCATATATATATATCAACTGACTTCACTGACTGAGCACGTCAGCTTATAAACAATATTTCAGATGGCTCCTAAACCTAATCTCGTTTAGCGACGATTCTCCAACATAATGTTCAGCACATATTTTTCCATATAATAATATTGAACCGCTAATAACGGGTTCTCATGTGTAGCAGTGATCTCTGGACTAAACAAGCGATAATACGGGCATCCCTTTTCTCTTCTTGAAAGTCACTACATGTTTGGTTCCAAGATGGCTTCACTCGTGAGCTGTCACTCACGTTTGGATACAGATAATGAATCTGTCCTAAAGTTAGTCATTCATAAAACATTTCATTGCTCTGTAGATTTGATCATGAACAATTGACTGCATTCTACAGGATATAGTGCTGCTAGGAATCGAAGTCGTTTTCATCGAGTCAAATATATTCTCTTAGACATTCAAATCGTACCTATCGAAAATGGTGGCTTCGTACGAGAGTTCATAAGAGTGTCTATTATTACCTTGGTATCAGAAATATGATTCTGCCATTCCTTGGCAATACGAATAAACACTGGGGTAAAGCATACACGATAGGTCTAGACGACTATCACTTTCCCCACAAATACTGAGATCACTTTTTCCCCGGCGACAAGCCGACATAGAAGACACAGTCCCTATCAGGACGAAGCCAAATCACACCACACTCTAGCGACACATCCGCCGAATAGCCTTTGACCTCTCTAGAGACAACAGAACATATAGTTCGACTTAGATATGTAAAGATATACAGATATAAGACAGACTCGTCCTACTCAGACAAACAATACACATAAATTCAGGCCATAGATATTCTGAAGCAAGAACAATCTATTACTACCCAAACAAAGAATAAATCGCAGAAAACTGGATTTATCCGCGGAGTTCGATCGAAAGAGCCGACACAACTTTCAAGGGAAGTAACTCAATAATGACTTTTCCTTAAGCACTATTTTGTTTACAAAATATTTGCGAACATAACAAGTATACCAATGTATAATATTGTAAGATATCAAAGACTGCACGTAACAGTCTTACCACACCTCCCGGGAAAAAAAAAAAAAAATGGAACATTTTTTTTTTTTTTGAAATACATCTAGGAGCAACGTACAATAGGCTCACAACGCATGAATAATGCGCAGATGAAAATATCAGGAATACCTATAACGCCTAATATGAGGCTAAGTCGACTTATGGAGCGACTGGTGAGATGTGTCTCATAAACTGAGAGAAATTATTTCTCTACAAGTATATTTTTCCAGGAAGGTGTCATCAAAGTATAATACAATTCTGGCAATTACACAATGCCTAAAAAATTCATATCATCATTTCGTATTAGATATCTTAAATTTATGATTTATGAAGAAAAAATCATCAAAGCACAGCGGTGAATAAACATCAATGAACCGCTATGTAGTGATACAATCATTATATTATTAAATTACAAATTTGTATCTATCATGATATAGAAAAGGAACTACTATAGAACTAGACATATCAAGAAGTCTAAGCCCTAATAGTTATGTGGAATCATGTGGGCATCTTGACAGAATGTCTGCCATCACATTATCTGATCCACGAATAGCTCGCACAGAGAAATGAAAAGGTTGAAGAGCAATTGCATATCGAGTAGACCTCGAGCTCTTCAAATTCTTACTCTGTATAGCAGTAAGAGCTTTTTGGTCGGTTTCTACTATGAAATGTGCGCCTAGAAGGAATCTCTGTAGTTTGAGGATCGACCAAACCATAGCTAATAGCTCACGGTCTAAAACCGAATAATTCCTTTCTCCCCACATTGGCCACCAGTTGATAAAGTTGAATATTTTATTCCCGTTAATGATATCCACCAAAAGGATAAATATAAGTGGATGGAAGCAGACATCATCATCATCAGTTGATAAGATCTCTATGGTGTTGTTTGCTCCACTGTAGTGTATGGAATGTCAACTTGACCTACGCAGTGGTGTGTAGACATGGATTGAGTGTATAATGTGCGAATGATAATAAGGGTTCGTGGTGTTGACAAATGTTCTTTTCTCACACTCATGTATGGCTGGAAGTCATCGACACCAACGACTGTGTACCTTTACTAAAGTTTAATTGGACGTACACACTCGACAGCACAGATAGTGACAAATCACAGGTTGGCATAATACATCATGGTACAGTGGATAACTGGTCTTGCAATGTTATGTTACATGGGCACTCATGTAGAATAATATTATAATGGACTGTCAGTAGCCAAGCACCCAGTATTGCCCATATATATATATCAACTGACTTCACTGACTGAGCACGTCAGCTTATAAACAATATTTCAGATGGCTCCTAAACCTAATCTCGTTTAGCGACGATTCTCCAACATAATGTTCAGCACATATTTTTCCATATAATAATATTGAACCGCTAATAACGGGTTCTCATGTGTAGCAGTGATCTCTGGACTAAACAAGCGATAATACGGGCATCCCTTTTCTCTTCTTGAAAGTCACTACATGTTTGGTTCCAAGATGGCTTCACTCGTGAGCTGTCACTCACGTTTGGATACAGATAATGAATCTGTCCTAAAGTTAGTCATTCATAAAACATTTCATTGCTCTGTAGATTTGATCATGAACAATTGACTGCATTCTACAGGATATAGTGCTGCTAGGAATCGAAGTCGTTTTCATCGAGTCAAATATATTCTCTTAGACATTCAAATCGTACCTATCGAAAATGGTGGCTTCGTACGAGAGTTCATAAGAGTGTCTATTATTACCTTGGTATCAGAAATATGATTCTGCCATTCCTTGGCAATACGAATAAACACTGGGGTAAAGCATACACGATAGGTCTAGACGACTATCACTTTCCCCACAAATACTGAGATCACTTTTTCCCCGGCGACAAGCCGACATAGAAGACACAGTCCCTATCAGGACGAAGCCAAATCACACCACACTCTAGCGACACATCCGCCGAATAGCCTTTGACCTCTCTAGAGACAACAGAACATATAGTTCGACTTAGATATGTAAAGATATACAGATATAAGACAGACTCGTCCTACTCAGACAAACAATACACATAAATTCAGGCCATAGATATTCTGAAGCAAGAACAATCTATTACTACCCAAACAAAGAATAAATCGCAGAAACCTGGATTTATCCGCGGAGTTCGATCGAAAGAGCCGACACAACTTTCAAGGGAAGTAACTCAATAATGACTTTTCCTTAAGCACTATTTTGTTTACAAAATATTTGCGAACATAACAAGTATACCAATGTATAATATTGTAAGATATCAAAGACTGCACGTAACATTCACACAAATTTCAGGGACAGCAAAACAAGTTTGGAAAAAAAGGTAACCATAATAGTTATCAAAACCAAGGAAACCAATCATTTCAGGGTTTTTCTGCGAAGAACTGGAGACAAGCTGACAGCCCTCGATACAGAGGTGGTCATAATTATAGACATTTCCGCAGAGGAAGTAATTTTAGGAACTATCCAAGTCATCCATCATGGAGACAACAAGACCATAACTATAGAGATATTCATTATAATGAATATGATAATGGTAATCATGAGAATTATGACTCAAACCCAAATAGGGGTTACAATAGAGGGAATAATAATGATTACAGAGGCAATAATAATCGAGGTAGATCCCAATACAAAAAACATAAATCTCATTATCATGCAAACTCTGCACAGCAAAAGTCACATGAAGCCTATAAACAGACTAAAGATAATGATGATGCTAATAATATGGCATGTGCCGCTTTTGATTTTGGAAGAGCATCTCAGTGCCCCCAATGCAAAACATTATTTGAACCAACTACGGTGTCCACTTTAAGTTGTGGCCATCCTCTTCCCGCTCTTCCTGCGTCAATCGCGCATGATGGAAGAGGTTCTCTTGTTTTGAATAGAGGTTTAGTTGATGGTACTTAAGTCGCAGTTCTTTTCGATTCGGGGTGCACCACCATTGGAGTGAGGCAGTCACTCGTAGATCCTTCTCGTGCCACTGGAAAAGTAGTCAAATGTGTAACATTTGGCGGCACCTTAGAAAAATACTCTACTGCTATCATTAGGATTGCTACTCCTTTCTTTACAGGAGATGTATACGCATGTCTTCTGCCGAATCCGATCGCTGATCTTATCATCGGTCGTATTCACGGAGTCAAAGAATGCACTCCACAACAAATTTCCGTTTGGGAAAAACAGAATATGCAAACCGCTAATGCTGTAGTCACTAGAGCTCAAGCTCTTAATGTGCCTCAATCTTCACCTACTGAAGATAATGAAGTGCATAACCAAGATGATCCCTTGGTAATTTCTCGTGACTCGTTTATAAAACAGCAAGAAGAGGATCCGACTCTAAAGAAATTCTTCACTCTTGCAACGAAAGGTGATCCGAATAAAGATACCAAGCGTAAATCTTGGATTACAATGAAGAATGGCGTACTTGTACGTATGGTGCAAGACTCCGACAAGTCAAGTCATTCTCAGATTCTTGTGCCCAAGAATTTGAGAGTTAAAATCTTACAACACGCACACGACTCTCAGTGTGCTGGACATATGGGTTTTTCCCGTACAAAGTCAAGAGTTCTTGCGGCTTTCTTTTGGCCTTTTGTGAACAAAGACATACGGATTTATTGTCAATCTTGTATAGTATGTCAAGAAGTCAAATCCAAAGGTCCACGCCATGCTGCGCCTATTCAGGCTGCAGACATTCCTATTCGACCATTTCAGAAAATGGCGATAGACATCATTGGTCCATTTAAGATCAAATCTGCTAGAGGACATCAGTTTGTCTTAACGTGTGTGGACATGTGCACACGTTGGCCAGAGGCTATCCCTCTGAAGAGCATTACTACTGCTGACATTGCAGATGCTCTTTGACTTATATTTTCTCGTCTGGGATTCCCCGGAGAAATATTATCAGACCATGGCACCCAACTAATATCGGATACCATGTCTCAAGTGATGTCGACTCTGCAGATAGAGAGATCTTTGAGTAGTATCTATCATCCTATGTCCAATGGGATGGTCGAACGGCTAAATAGAACACTCAAAAACTTATTAGGGAAGATAACTGAGGATCATCCTCAAGATTGGGATAGGGTTTTACCCGCGGCCCTCTTCGCTTATAGAGAGGTCCCCAATGAACATACAGGATTTTCGCCCTTTGAACTTGTCTTTGGCGCGCGACCGCGCGGCCCTATGTCTTTGCTTCATGATCTCATAACCGCCGATAATATTACCGATGACACGAAATCTTCTTATGAATATGTCATCGCGCTGAGGGAAAAGATTATCGAAGCATGCAAATTGGCAACTTCTTCTTCTGAATTTGCTAAGCAGAAAGCAAGACAATTTGCCAATAAGAAAAGAACCTTACGACAACTTTGTCCTGGTGACAAAGCATTTGTTTTGCTACCTTGTATGGAAAACAGACTTCTTATTTCTTGGAAAGGTCCGTACGATATAATCTCGAAAATTTCCGATGTTGACTACATTGTCGATATTGATGGGAAGCGTAAAACCTTCCACACCAATATGCTTACGGAATTCCATGAACTAGTGAATCATGGAAAAATGTTACTGTTTCTCCCGATTTATCTCTAGGAGAACAGCGACAAGTTTCGGCTATGTTACAAACATTTCAGGATGTCCTTACTGACATTCCTGGACAAACTCATGTCATTGAACATGACATTATTCTAACTGACCATAATCCTATTAGAGTCAGACCTTATCCTATTCCTATACATTTTCAAGCACAGGTTGAGAAGGAGTTGGATGAGATGATAGATTTAAAAATTATTGAACCATCCACTTCTGCGTATTCTTCGCCGATGGTTATTGTCCGGAAAAAAGACAATAACATACGTCTTTGCGTTGACTATCGCAAATTGAATCAAGTCACGAAGTTTGATGCTGAACCTATGCCTTTACTAGAAGAGCTACTTACTAAGCTTTCTAAATCGCATTTTTTCACTAAACTAGATTTGTCCAAAGGATATTGGCAAGTTCCTCTATCTGAACGCGCCAAACCTTTTACTGCTTTTTCTACACCTAGAGGCCTTTTTCAATGGAATTTCATGCCTTTCGGACTTATGAACGCACCAGCTACATTCGTACGCATGATGCGTAGAATTCTATCCTATCGGTCAGATGTCATTGCGTACCTAGACGACATCTGTCTTTTCAGCGATACTTGGGAAGATCACTATTCAGGGTTAGTGGAATTACTATCTACTCTATGCGAGTATAACCTGACAGCGAAACCCTCTAAAGCCTACATTGGTTTTAGCGAAATTTCTTTCTTAGGTCACCGTGTCGGTCATGGTTTTCTAAAGACAGAGTACCATAATACAAGTAAAATACTTAACATTTCTATTCCTAAGACTAAAAAGCAAGTGCGAAGTCTCTTAGGTCTTATACAATTCTATGGACGATTCATTCCGAATCTGTCCTCGATCATGGCACCTCTTTCTACCTTGCTAAAGAAAGGGTCTCCTAATATAGTCCATTGGACTCAAGAATGTCAATCCTCTTTGGATAAGATCAAAACTATGTTTTCTACTGCACCTATTTTAGTGTTACCTACTCAAGATAAGACATTTGTTCTTCGTAGTGACGCTTCATCCACTGGGATTGGAGCGGCACTAATGCAAGAGTACTCTGGAACTCTACATCCTGTAATGTATATTTCCAGAAAGCTTAACGCTGCAGAAAGGAATTATTCGGTCTTAGATCGTGAACTATTGGCTATGGTATGGTCAATTCTCAAATTACAAAGATTCCTTCTAGGCGCACATTTCATAGTAGAAACCGATCAGAAAGCTCTCACGGCTATACAGAGTAAAAATTTGAAGAGTTCGAGGTCTACTCGATATGCAATTGCTCTTCAACCTTTTCATTTTTCGGTACGAGCTATCCGTGGATCAGATAATGGGATGGCAGACATTCTGTCTAGATGCCCACATGATTCCACTTAACTGTTGAGTCTTGGATTTATTAACACTTCCAACTCGACAACAGATTTTTCTTTTCGATATCAAGATAGATACACATTGTAATTTGTAATGATACTACGTTCATTGATATATATATATATTCACCGGTACTCGTTGATGATTTTTCTTTTTGTAAATCATGTACTTAGAATGCTTAAACTGAAATTGTTATATGCATTGTGTCATTGCAAGTATGGTAGTATGCGATGGTGACACCTCCCTGGAAACATTTATGCTTAAGAGAAATGCTTTCTCTGAGAGATCTATATTTCGACTTTGCATTAATCTGGCTTAAATAATTCCAGATATTTCTCATCTGCGCAGTATTTATGCGTTGGGAGCCTATTGTATGTTGCTCTCAGATGAAAAAAAAATGATTTTCATTTTTTTCCCGGGGGGTGTGGTAATCTGTTGCGCACATATTCTTTGGCGCACGGATTACGCATACAAAAGTAAAATGTATTTATTTGTCTGATAAAGATATATTTATCTTTGAATGCATGTTTTTGGTCTAAAGGGACAGAACTCAGATTAGGCAATGGGTATTCATTCTGTGAGTTATCGCTGTTTGTAGCGTTCTTAAAAATGGAACTCGGCGGAGGAATCTAGACTTACTTTAATCTATTCTATGTTTGGTTAGGAATAGATTGTTATTGCTTCAGTATGTCTATGGCCCGAATCTATGTGTAGTTCTTGTCTATGTAGGACGAGTATGTCTTACATCTTGATATCTTAGTATGTTTAAGTGGAACTATTTTTCTTGTACTGTACTTTTGGGGTCAGGTGCTTTTCAGCGCATGAAGATAGGTTAGGGAGTCCTTCGGTGTTAGAAAGCCTATGGCGGGAGTCATGTCGGAGACCTGCCCAGAGTTTGTGATCTCTTTTTGATTATGGGAACGAAGATATTTTCTTCGGGGATTGCTAAATCCATGAGTTCCCTAGTGTTCATTCCATAACGCCAGGAGAAGAGCGTTTGTGCTTGCTAGTGTATTCTTATGTTAAGGTAAACGTACTTTTGCTGACTTCGTTCATTCCTAGGCTTAAGATGGGCAGACGTTTACATGAATCTACCTATGTCAGTATGTCAGAACGACATATTATTCAGCAGCACTGATTATGTTTCTATACAGCAATTATGAGGACAGATTATGCTGATGCTTGTGGAAACTTTGATATTCATGAATTGAATCTTTATTGGAGCTTGGTCGTACATCGTGATGGTGAGCGATGTTTACAAGACTAGAAGCCATTTTGAAATGCTACGTATTATCGATCATCTACCAGAGAACAGGGATGCCCTTATTATCCGATGATGATCAAGAGATCACACTTATGAAAGGAAGACCTATAATAATAATAATAATAATAGCCCCTTCAGTCATAACTGACTATGGGAATGCGCCCCTTAGGTGACAGCCCTCAGCTGCTTATTTTCCTGGTGCTCCTTTCGACGTTTTCTCCTCACCTCTGCTTCTTGTGTGAGCCTCTCTTCGCCCAATCTGAGGTGGCGCCGTAAATAGCATCGCCACTTAGTGCGATCGGCAGCTTCATCCTCCCATGTTGCTGGATCCATGTCCAGTGCCCTCATATCTCTCTTGCACACATCTTTGAACATCAGCTGTGGTCGCCCAACTGTTCTCTTGCCATCTGCTAATTGTCCGTGGAAGATATCTTTTGGGATGCGACCATCTTCCATGCGGCGAACATGGCCAAGCCAGCGAAGTCTGCGCTGTCTAAGAAGCGTATACATACTTTGAAGGCCAGCACGTGACAACACCTCGACATTTGTCACTTTATCTTTCCACGAGATGCCGAGGATGCGGCGTAGACACCGCCAATGGAAGGTATTGAGCCTTCTTTCTTGCTTAGCATAGGTCGTCCAGGTCTCGCTGCCATATAGGAGTGTGCTGGTGACGCAGGAAGACCTACTATTGGTAGTTTAAGGTTTTCTAGAAGATATTTGCTGAATGCTATTTAAAGAAATCTCCGCTAGGGTGCAAGCTACACTTATGCTAAAGGAGGTTCTATCCAGGAGTCACCGTAAACATTATTGATTAACTGACATGACTAGTCAGTAAGGCCTGATGAAGATTTGTTAAACATTATATATTAACTGACATGACCAGTCAGTAAGGCCTGATGAATATTTATATGAGATATGGAACTCTGAACGTTTGTATACTGATGTTCCATTGTGATTGTCCTCAACATAAATGCCAATTGATTATTGTACACCGTGGGTCAACAATATGTTATTGATGTCGACCTGTGTTCCTGCAACTGTACCCGTTCTGTCAAGTGTGTGCGTCCCATTAAACTGTTGAAACGTTCACGGTAGTCGGTATCCTTAACTTCTGATACGTATGAGTGAGTATTCGTATTTCCAGTCAACTTTACACAACAGTTCACACATTCGCGTATTAACAGTCACTCTACCACTCATGATACACATTACATCCTTGTCGAGTCCTCAAGACGTTTGGAGCAAGATGACCTGTACACCTGACACTGTGCTTGGTTGTTAGAGTTGACTATTCAGTCCCAGTACCTCTTTACAACGTACACTGATGTATACCAAGTTACAACAAAGAAGAATACAGCTTTATCAATGTCACCATCAGGAAAACGATCTATCACCCTGCCCTTTATTCTTGCAGAGAAGCCCCATCCTGATTTCTCACCACGCACTACAGACCCATCAGTGTACACAATTTCTCAGTTACCGGTACTATTATTTTAATTAAGCTTTTGATCTTTGTCTTACTCATCCCCATATTTATTTGGTTTCTATTAGTTCTATATTTCTTAGCTTCTTTATCCGCCTTTTCATTTCCTTCTATGCCAACATGTGAAGGTATCCAAGCTATTAGAACGGAACATCCTCTTGAGTATAGGTAAGTGTTTGCCAGTAATATCTCTTCTGCTATATTGGGTCTACTGCATTCTCGCAGGAAACAGAAGAAAAGAGGAACCAAATATAGACATATAAACCCTGAAACAACTAGAAATAAAACAAAAAATATCTTGTCGAGGACAAAAATAAGTACCAACAGTTACTACCAGTAAGCATAGAACAATACAGAAGAGAAAACCCAGAAGAAAAAGTGACTACAAAATGGAATAGAAGCAAACAATCAGCCAATATAATTTTAACTAAATAAGGGAGCAGAAAAAAATAGCAAAAGAAAAAACAACAATCAAGAATGTAAAACAATCAACCAAGAAATGTGTAGACGTGCAAAAGAGCAGTGGATAGATACAAAATGCAAGGAAATAGAATTAATTTGATAATTGCTCATTGCGCTCTACGATACCTGTCCGCGACAAGAGAGATAACTTCAAGAGACTGACATTCTCTGCGGAACGCTCGGTCACTTTCTTTTGGCAATTAACGTTTCTGTTTTTTTTGAGAAGTTTTTTAAGCAACACTTTCATTAATTTACCATTTGTTCTGTCATTACTCTATTGAGACTGATTGACATAAAAAAGAGGACTGAAGAATTAACCTTTCCGTTATAAAATGACGCAGGAGCATGGCTAAGATTGCAGGCCTACACAGAAGTGTAATACACACACCTACACACATTGTGCGTTTTGTGTTTGCATTTTGACTTTTTCTGCTGTTACTTTTTTTCCCTGTGATTTTGTGTGACTTTTTTTTCCGGCGATTTTTTCCACCTCAAGCAGTTGGTTATATGGGTTCTAGTAGGGGACAGGAGAATGGAGGGCCAAATACACGGCATTTCGCTTCAAGTTGAATTTTTTTTTTTTTTTTAACGGCCTCAGTGTTCGTCGGGCGTTGTTAATTTTGACAAGGCTCGAACTGCTGTAACGTAAATATGCATGACCAGTCTGGCAACATGAAGGGCCATGTCTATTGTCCTCGTCATCTATCGTAATTTGTTTTATTATTATTTTATTCAATGTACAGCCTCCATGTGTGTAGCACATTTTATTTAAAAACAAACAAACATACTGGAAATACACATTACACACACATAAAGGTATGTTTTCAGGCACTCGTGAATAATAAAAAAGTAGAAAACTATATTCACGAGTGCCTGAAAACATACCTTTATGTGTGTGTAATGTGTATTTACTGTTTACAGGCCTCGGGTTTCCCGTCTTTATGTGTTTAAAACGTTTAAACAAATTGGAAACATGGCTTTGGTTATGGTTAGCATTATATATTTTAATCACTCAAGGAAACACGGGCGACTTATCGAACTCGAGTTAGGCAACAAGCTTACAGTAGTAGTCTGTGACTCAACCAATTAGTCTTGTAATATGGAAGTTATAAGTTGTGTGAGAACTAAAAAAAAGAACTTTAAAAGACATCCACACACGAAATGATTGCATCCATTATGCTGAACACAAGAATAAGTGATATTATTTCTTACTTTTCAATTGTTTTTTAGGTAGGGGCTGTAGCTCAAATGGTAGAGCGCTCGCTTAGCATGTGAGAGGTACCGGGATCGATACCCGGCAGCTCCAAATTTTTTTTTTTTTTTTTTAATATGAAGTTTCAAAATATCGAAACTGCTGTTTCCTTTCAAATAGATCTAATAATACAATTAGACGTTTTACTTTTCAATTTCATTATTTAAAAAATATTCAAATCAAGTCAGGTGCCGTGCCTGCAGGCGTAGACGATCATGCCACTTCAATATGTCTTTATTTTTATGCTTGCCACTAGTTCTTTTGGTGATCTTATTCCCATGCCATTGCATCAGTCTATGCATTCTCTTGTCTCTCTGTCTTGTTTATTTTTCTTTCCCTCATTTTTACCAGGGGTCACGATGTTTTCCAGTGCTCCTCATCTCATCACGTGTCCAGTGTAGATGGATTTTCTTATTCTTAGATACATATGGAGGCAGAAGCGATTGCAATAACAACAGACATTGTATTGTATTAGTATTGTTCAGCTTAATGCGACTATGCAAGTTAGCTAAGCGCATATTTCCAGAGTCGCAGTATGGATTCCGAGCTGGTAGATGAATAATTGACATGATCTTTTCTCTCCGCCAACTTCAGCAAAAATCAAGAGCAGAAAAGACCTTTATATATCGCTTTTATAGACCTCACAAAGGCATTTGACCTGGTTAGCAGGAATGGACTTCAAAATCCTCTTGAAAATAGGCTGCCCCGCTAAATTGCTGGAAATGATAGTCATTCCATGAACACGTAAAGGGAACAGTCCAATATGCTGGAAGCACATTACAGCCCTTTGGCATACGCAGTGGCGTCAAACAAGTCTGCGTTCTTGCTCCGACCCTTTTCGGGACCTTCTTTGCCTTGCTCCAACATGCATTCGGAGATGCAACTGAAGAAATATGCCTCCTCACTAGGTCAGATGGCCGACTGTTTAATCTGGCAAGGGTGAAGGCAAAAACAACAATCAGAATGGTCACGATAAGAGACTTGTTGTTCGCTGATGGCGCAGCAGTCGTCACTCAAAGTCAACAGGAGCTCCAGAGCTTGATGAATTGCTTCTCCCAAGCGTACAAGGACTTTGGCCTCACAATAAGTCTAAAGAAAACAAATGTGCTGTGTCAGGATGTGGATGTTGCACCAGTTGTCACTATCGATAACCATGAATTGGCAGTGGTGCACCACTTCACATAAGTGGGGTCTACCATCAACAACAAACTCTCTCTGATCACAGAGAGCTGCAGCCATCTTTGCCCGTCTCACATTGCGTGCTTGGGGAAACTCCAAACTCACAATAAAGACTAAAGCTGCGGTGTATAATTCATGTGTGTGATGGTTTTGCCTACTCTGATCCGTAGTGGTGGTCAAACAATGGCCAAATTTAGAGTATAATGATGAGGGTCTTCAAAGGTCATCAACCTTCGCTCAAGATTGTTCTTGGCAGAGACATAAATAGAAGAATGATGCTTCTACTTTAGGGAGCCTCACAAGATTTTAAAGAAAAGCAAGCATAACAACTGAGACCATCTAAGCTGTCATGAACTTATCATTCTCCCGCCCCGCCGGTGAGGTAATATATTTTCGTCGTATTTCTGAGCCACCAGGTGAAGGGGATTCTTGTATATTTAAAACAGTGTGATTCATACGGATGCAGACACACAATTCACTCAAAAGTGATTAATCCAACTATAGTTTTAAAGTTACAGATAAACAGGTTCAATAATCACTTCTGTGGTAACAACGTAAAATAAATAAAGTTGTTTATATTTATCATCATCTTCTTCTTCTTTAATCCATAACCGCCAACCGCCAAAGCAGTCAGCGGCTATCACGCCTGGTGGCGTATTGTAGGGCAGCAACAATTTGGTTCCACTTTGCTCGGTCGGCGGCCATCCTTCGTACAGTGCCCCAACTCTGGTTCATTCTTTGCATCTCAGCTTCCACAGTTCTCTGCCAAGTTGTTTTTGGTCGGCCTCTCTTTCGCTTTCCCTTGGAGGTCCATAGCATAGCTGTTCTTGTGATGGTATCAGGGTCCCTTCTGGGGACATGGCCAACCCAACTCCAGCGTCTGCCAGCTATGATGGTGTGCATGTCCTCCTGGTTACTCCGAATAAGTAGTTCTTGGTTGCTGATGGTGTTTTGCCAAAAGATTCGGAAAATTTTCCTTAGGCAGATTGTGTGGAAGGACAGTTTCGACATTTCCTTCTCTGTTACTCTCCAACATTCCGCACCATAGAGAAGCACAGAAAGTACACAGCTCTCATACAGTCTTAATTTGGTGTTTGTGCTGTACTGGGAAGACTTCCAAATGTTGTTGAGAACAGCAAAGGCTGTTCTCGCTTTATTCATTCTGTTGTTAATGTCCTTGCTTGTTCCGCCGTCAGGTGTTACTATGCATCTTAGGTAAGTAAATGTATCTGTCTGTTCTAACTTCTGGTTCCTTACTGTTATTGGCTCAGGATTGCCCACATTTAGTGTCATGACCTCTGTCTTCCTCAGATTGATGTTCAGGCCAACCTGCTGGCCATACTTATTCAGTCTATCGGTTTTGTCTTGAATGTGTTGATGTGAATGCGCGAGTAGTGCAATGTCATCTGCATATTCCAGGTCTTCCAGTGTAGAAAACGTTGTCCATCTAATTCCTCTTGGACTGCCCTCTGTTGTCTGGCGCATAACCCAATCTATGACTGTTAAAAATAATGTTGTTGATAAAGAGCATCCCTGTCGTACTCCTGTTTTCACTTCGAAAGTTACATTACCCAATCCAACACTGCACGTAAAGTTAGAGTAGAGGCTTTTTATGATGGAAACAATGCGGCTGGGAATTCCATAAGCCCTCAGAATTTTCCATAAGCTGTCCCTGTGTATGCTGTCGAAAGCCTTTTCAAAATCAACAAAGTTAATGTACAGCTGTCTCTGCCATTCTGAGCACTGTTCCTGAGGGTAAATATATGATCTGCACATCTTCTGTTCTTTCTAAAGCCCGCTTGTTCTTTCCTCAGTTTATGGTCAACTGCTTTTGAAATTCTCTGGATGATTATCCTGCCTAGTTGTAGTGAAGTGAATCCGTATGACAACACGCTCAAATTCCCCGCTCTTAAACTAGTTAACGTATTTTTAAATCTATAAATAACTACAGTATTTCTTCTTCTTCTTCTTCTTCGTTCACCCTCAGATGTCAACTTGAATAAGTTCAAAGAAAGCGGTGGTCAGCCTGAGGCTGTTGATATCTCCGTAGATCTTCTCCAGGAATGGTACTGGTGATGGCCATATGCGTCTTCTCCTCTCCTCATATGTTGGGCACCTCTGAAGCAGGTGTTCGGCAGTCATTTTACCAGTGCCACAGTCACACTCATCCGTAGTTCCTATCTTTAATTTGTTGAACAGATGGTATCTCAATCTGTTATGACCAGTGCGAAGTCTGAAGATTACCACTTGTTCACTTCTGCTGAGCTGGTAATACGGATCATTTTTTGTGTGGCCTGGATGCTCTTCTTCCCACTTGTGCCTGTATCTGCGCTTGATAAAACTCTTGGACTCCTCATAGGTTATATTTGTGTCCAGCTGGGGAAGTTTTCCCCCTTCCTTTGCCAATCTGTCAGCCTCTTCATTTCCAGGGATGTTGCAGTGAGAAGGGATCCACTGTATCATAATTCTTTTGTATTGCTGACACAGTCTGTGAAGTGTTACTCTTAGGTCATCTAGTTCAGCATTTATTTGACTTTTCAGTGTTGTAATCACTGACAGCGCATCTGAGAAGATAACTACTGGTCTCTCTGAGCTTTTTTCTGTCATTAGAATTTCTGATGCAGTTTTTATGGCCTCTGCCTCTGCTCTGAAGTTAGTTGAAAATTTCCCTGTTGCGACTGCTATCTTTTTTTGTGTGCCATTGCTTAAGCTCAGGAAGACTCCTCCACCCCCATCTTCTGTTGCATTAGTTGCTGATCCATCTGTGTACGCATGGATCCAGGTGTTGCTTGGGTAATGTTTCTCTATATATTTTGTGGTTAGGACTCTCCTTTCTGTTTCAGTTTGACTGTTCTTTCTCTCATACCAGGAACATTTTCTATCATTTCAGGGAAGCACTGTTGTTTCCAAATTGGTAGCTTGTGTGCAGTACATATTGGCGTAGCTGTTGATATTGCATTTATGGGGTCTGCTCTCATCTTTGTTTTTACTGTCCCTACAAAGTTGCTTCGCTTCAGTCTTCCCCTTCCAAGTCCATTTATCCTCTGGTGCATTGGGTGATCTATCAGCCTCCTGAATTTCTCGGCTTGTTGCTGGGCTCTGCTATCTCTTCTATCCTCCATAGGCTGGAGGTGAGTAATCTTTTCCAACTCTTTTATTGGTGTTGATTTCATGCCCCCAGTTATGATTCTCATTGCTTGGTTTTGGGTTCTGTTTATTTTGTCAAAGTTCGACTTAGCGGCTGTTGACCATGCTGCAATGCCATATTCTAAGACTGGTCTCACTCGCCCAGTATATAGATTCTTTAGTACTCTCTCGTCTGCTCCCCAAACCGTGCCAGCAAGTTTTTTCATGATTGCCATTCTCTGCCTTGCTCTTGTCCTGTTTTTTTCAATCTGGGTTTTCCAAGTCAAGCGGCGATCAAAGGTAATGCCTAGGTAGTTTGGGTTTTCATCCAGATGTAGATTTTTCCCATTTAGCACCAATTTGGAGATCTGTGGTTTGTTAGAGAGAGAAAACACTGTGAATGATGTTTTCTCCTCATTTATCTTTACTAGCCATGCCTTGGCCCACTCCTCCAGTGATGTTAGGGCTTGCTGCATCCGAATGCTTGCCGTAGAGATATATTCCTCTGAGATCCACAGGGCTAAGTCGTCTGCAAAGGAGGCATTGTGGGTTCTTCTTGGAATATTCTCTGATATGTCATTTATATATGTGAGGAACAATGTGGGTGACAGGACTCCCCCTTGGGGAACACCCTGCTCCAATACCATCTTCCTACTGGTCTGTCCTTGTAGTTGGACTCTGGCCGTTCTATTTTCAAGATAGTGGCTGATCCATTTGAACATTCTCCCACACACTTCACTTCTTTGCAGCTTGACTTTCAGTCCATCTTTCCACACTTTGTCAAATGCTTTTTCTAGGTCCACCCAAACCACCAGTGTGTGCTTTTTTTCTTGGAAAGCATCCTCAATTTTCTGAGTTATATAAGTGATCTGGTCTTCAGTGGATCTGTGTTTCCTGAATCCTGCTTGCTGTGGGGCTAAGAGATGTTTTTCTTCTAGATGCCACATAAGTCGAGTATTTATTATGCGCTCCATCAATTTTCCAACACAACTAAGTAGACTGATAGGTCTGTAGCCATTTGGTTCTGTCTGAACTTTGTCTTTCTTAGGTATTGGAATCAGTATGGCATCTTTCCATGCCTGTGGTACTATTCCTCTTTTCCAGCTGCAGTTTAGGATGGCCAGAAGCTTCTTTTTTGCCTTTGTTCCTAGGCCTGTTAGCATTTCATTGGTTATCCCATCTTTTCCGGGTGACTTCTTTTTCTTTAGCGCCCTCATTGCCTCTTCTAATTCTTGCATTGTTAACTTTGCCATCATGTGTTCTTCTGGTGCAAGCTTTTTGTTATCATGATTCCTTTGTTCATCAATGATGGCCTTTCTTCTGTCTATAGGGACATCAATGTGGTTTGCACCAGCATAGTGTTCCATGAGTGCATTTGCAGCTTTTTTTCCCGAGAGCATATTTTCACCTTGTTTGATTGTGATGTGATTTTTGTAAGGTTCTTCGTTGTTCAAAGCTCTAACTAGTTTCCACAGCTTGTTCCCTTCTTTATCTAGGTTGAGATTTTCTGTTGTTTGCTTCCAGCAGTCTCGTGTTGTTTGGTTTAATGTTCTTCTGTACTTTGCAGTGGTTGCTTTGAGCAAGATGTTTGCCTCAGTTGTTTGTTCTGTTTCTGCCTTGTCTCTGGCTTGTGCTACCTCATCTTCAAGTTTTTGCAGATCTTCATTCCAGTATGGTTTATAGTTTTTTCTTGCCCCTCTCGGAATAGTCTCAATAGCTGCTTGAAGTATTGCTCTATTAAAGCTTTCAACTATATTTTTCATGCTGTTGTTTCGTGTGTTGATGGTTTCGCAAAGGCTGTCAGTCAGCACTGCAAAACTGTCCCAGTCAGCTCTTTTGTAATTCCATCGGGGCAATGGTTTCACTTCATGGGGAACATACTCCATATTAACCACTAGCTTTATTGGTCTGTGGTCGCTGCCTGCTAGCTGGCCAAGTACCTGTCGGTCAATTTTGTGAAATATGTCCCCTGTGGCAAAAGCTAGGTCTGGAGTGGAAGTGGTGTGCCATCTTCTAGAGTAGAAACTGGGTTTATCATCTGGCCTGTTGATAAGGTGAAGATTTGTGTCTATCTCCCAGTCCTCCACTTCCTCTCCTCTACTGTCTGTATCCAGATATCCCCATCTTTCCGAGTGGCTGTTGAAGTCTCCGACCACAATGCAGTTTGAGCTCTTTATTTCCATACTTTCAAGTGACAGGTCTTTGCTCGGTGGGCCATACAAATTGTAGATACGCATGTTCGTGTCCTTTATTTTAATGTCAACCCCTACAATTTCCGATTGGTCGTTGAAGTTCACAGATACCTCGCTACTTGGTATTGAGTTTCGGGTAAGTAATAGCACACCTCCTTTGTGTCCTTCTCGATCGAGTCGGAAAGCCTGGTATCCTCTTATTGAGAATCTGTGGTTGCTGTTGAGATGCGTTTCTTGGATGCAAGCCACATCTATTTGATCCTCATAAAGGCGGTTTTTTAGGGGGACTTTTTTGTTCAGAACTCCTTCTGCATTCCACTGCAGAAAGTTGAGTGTTCTTGGTGTTTGGTCAATAGCTTTTGCCCTTTCCCTCTGTACCTTGACTCCACAATTCAGGGGAAGGTGACCACCAGTAGTATTGGTTGGACCTCTTCGAGGTGGGGGGTTCGGCACTCTCGCCGCCTGGCGGGACTCCACAGGACGAGCACCACAACGCTTAAATTGTATTCGTGACATCTTCATTAGGCGAAGTACGTTGCACTGTTTCGTTGAGCATGTAGCCCAGTGCATCCGATTTCAACAAGCGTTTCTGTAGGGTTGCGTTCCTTAGCCCTTGACTGTCCCCAGCCTACCTGCAAGGCAGCAGGTGGTTTGAGATCAGAGCTTTCCTTCTCCTAGACGAACTGCCTTCCAAGGCTTACGAGCTTCATCTACCCGGGATTTTAACCCATGCCTGGGGTTTGGGTTGATGCTGGCCAGAGTATGGTCCACTCGCCGGTGGGCACTGCGCCTACACTGTATGGGGTCCCAAACTACTCCCGATAGACGACAAACAGTGAAGAATGAGGCAAGAAAGCATTTAACCCATGAAGTGGGGGTGGATTGGTGCAGACCAGAGCATGTACCACTCGCCGGTGGGTTCTGCATCTACACCTATAGGGTTCCACCCACTCCTCAGCCCATTTAGTCTGGCCCCTCACCCAGGACCTGTCCGGCTTGGGTGACCCTGCCAGGAGTAAAACTCCCGCCGGCATAGCTCCCGGGATCATTGGGGCGCTCAAGCTCTCCAACCACGGCAAGGTAGGCTTACATGTGGAGAGACTACATTATTTGAAATTTGTCTGAGGGCCCAGTCTAATTTACCGCCAACAATTTATCTAGCGGATTTGAATTTTTCTAAGAAACAAGTAAAATTTACCACCCACCCCAAAATTTATCGAAGAGCATAGTATAAAATTTAACAACCAATCAAATCGTTTCCATAGTTTGTAGTGGTAAAGAAAAATTTGGTTGAAGTGGCAATAATGCCTATTTTGGGTTTTTGACCGAACTTAGATAATTTATTTCTTGATAACTAAAGATATTTAAAATGCAAGGGATATCTCAAATTATAGCGCTGATATTGCTTAACATATCATCATCATCTCAACCCATAACCCGTCATGGGTCGTAGGGGTGCCATGGTGGAAGCATCAGCAGACAGGGTCCTCCACTGCTCTCTATTCTCAGCAATGCTTACAAGTGTGGAAAAACCGAGTCCTGCCCATTCTTTGATGTTATCAGCCCAGGATTTTCTTTGCCTTCCTCTTCTCCGTTTACCTTCGACTGTTCCCTGGAGGATCGTTTTCGAAAGGGAGTCATGACGAGTTACATGCCCAAACCAGGCAAGCTTTCGACGTTTCACTATTGACAAAAGTGGTTCTTGGTGGCCTGCATAGGTGTTTATCTTCTCTCTAACAAAGACATTTGTTTTGTGCTCTTTATAGCAAATGCGCAAAATTCTTCTATAACATTTATGCTCGAAAGCCTGAATCCTTCGCTCCGTATCTGCAGTGAGTGTCCAGCTCTCACACCCATACAAGAGAATAGATAATACAAGTGATTTGTATAATTTGATCTTCACAGGAAAACTGATGTTACTTTTCCAGATCACATTCAACCTTGTCATGACAGCTGAGGCCATCTCAAGTCTTGTCTTGATTTCTTTATTTGATCTTCCATCACTACATATAGTGGACCCGAGATATTTAAAGGTGTTAACTTCTTCTAACGTTTGCCCATTTAACGTAATGTTGGTCGGAACATGTTTCTTATGGCTATTCACCAATATCTTGCTTTTTTCTATATTAATTTCCATCCCATACGTTCTTGTTACTTTCTCCAGTCTAGAGGTAAGGTCTTGAAGTTCTGATTCTGTTCCAGCTATCAGATCAATATCATCAGCAAAACGTAGATTACACAGAGGTCGGCCTCCAATCGATATGGTTGATTTATAATCGTAGAGAGCCTCCTGCATAATATGTTCTAGATATATATTAAAGAGCACTGGTGACAGGATACATCCTTTCCGAACTCCTACAGTTGTTTTGAAAAATTCTCCAATGTCGTTGCTTGCAAAAACAGCACTGCTTGCGTCCTTGTATAGTGCTTCAATGATATCTATGATGTTGGTATCAAAATTGAATTTTCTCTATATTTGCCATAATCCTTCATGCCAGACTCGATCGAAGGCTTTTGTGAAATCGATGAAGTTATGGTATAAATCATGTTGATGCTGGAGATGTTTTTCGATCAGTAATCTAATATTGAAGATTTGTTCTGAGGTACTTCTATTTGATCTAAAGCCAGCCTGTTCCTCTGACAAGATTTCTTCTGATTTCTGATTTATTCTGTTCAAAAGTATCCTTAACATCACCTTGCTTGGATGACTAATAAGGCTAATTGTTCTGTAGTTCTTGCACATTTTTAGATTTCCTTTCTTTGGAAGCGGTATTACTAATGACTGCGTCCATTCTTTTGGCCATTTTTTTGTACTCCATATCTTCTGGCAAATTGTTGTCATGATTTTTACTATATCTGGTCCTCCATATTTCAAGAGCTCTGCTGGTATATTATCCACACCCGGTGACTTCCCTCCTTTCATCGAACATATAGCCTCTTCCACTTCTTCCCGTAGTATTGCTGCATTTCCGAGTTCTCTGTTTTCGCACTTAATGTTGTTTAATATGCCTAAGTCAGTGTCACGTTTACAGTTATATAATTCTTTACAATATTCTGTCCACTTTCTCGTTATAGCTGCTTTTTCATTGAGCAGAGCCCCATTGCTATCTTCTATGACAGTTACCCTGGGCTGTTGGGGTTTTGATAGTCTTCTTAATGTGTCAAAAGCTGCCTTGCTGTTACCTTTTATTAGCCCCGTATTAATGGACTCAGATTGATCAGCTACCCATTTTTCTTTGGCCTGTTTCATTTTCTTTCTAATATTTTTATTCACCATACTGTATTGCCATGCTGCTTCAGGAACCTCTTTTTTAACCTTTTTCATTTCCCGCCGTGTATCACATAACTTCAGAATGTCATCTGTAACCCATGGTTTGTTTATTTTCTTTGTTTTACCAAGTATTTCTGTTGCTGATTCAATGAGCACGTCTTTCATGTTCTCTGTGATTGAGTTGATATCATCCTCCAAAAAGTTGAGAGCTGCGAATTTTCCTCCAACAGTTGCCTCAAAGATTCCCGCGATTTCTGGGTCTTTCAATTTGTCTAAATTGAATCTTAGCTGAGAACATCTGTTTTGATTATAGTTCTTTTTGAGTTTAAGCTTGAGCGTCATCAATACCATGTCGTGATCACTACCAATGTCGGCGCCAGGAAAAGTCCTAGTCTTGGCTTTATTAATGCTGGACTTGAATCTTTTGGATACAAGAATAAAATCAATTTGGCCATGTATCTCAGTTTTTGGGGCATGCCACGTTGTTCTTCTTGATAACTTATGAGGAAATAGTGTATTTGCAAGGGTTAGTTTATAGTTGCTGGCAAATTCTAGTAGCCTTAGTCCTCGATCGTTGGTTTCTCCTGTCCCAAATTTCCCCACTGTGCCAGCCCAGTGACCGTATGCATCTGGCCCTATTTTAGCATTTCAATCACCTAGCACTTAACATATACCCATAGAGATTCCCTCATACAAAAATTATCTTAACTTAGAAAAATTTAATTTAGTAATATTTTCACATCAGGGAAAGACCCAATTTAATTACAAAAAAATTACCCAGATGAAAATGCCAAAGAATAATGAAAGGAAAAGTATATTTAACGACAGGGAGGAATTGGCCGTTTAATTATCACTTTTGATAATTAAAATCGGTTCATAAATAACTAAGATATATAATAATAAAATTTAGTCAGTTCATACAGACACACTTAAAACCGCCCAAGTTTATAGTCTCAAAAACAGTTAACTTTTTGGACTCGTCTTCTGATTGGTTGGGTGCAGTTTGATAAAAAGTAACACCGTCTGCAGTATTCCGCCATTCATTTTTGAAAAACTTAGCATATAGCTGACAGACGTAGAGACAGCATCGACCTTGTCTTTTGCCTTCCTGGACTGGAAAGCAGTTCTAGTACCTTATGAAGGCCAGTTTCAGCGTGTGTGAGTGTGCAAAATTACTTGAGGATAAGGAATATATTTTTATTTGTACATTTTGTTTACTAAATGACCTGTAAAGAAACAGGCTAGGTGTGACCTATTAATTCGATACTGCCGGGAGATGTGTTGTGTCAAAATGACCTACGTAGGAATGTGCCTATAGCAGGCTTATTCGGAGTGAAAATGTGTAAAATGTTTGCCAATTGGCCTTACAAATTTGCGACTGTAAGTGCAGTATTAATAACTTAGTATTTGCTTCTGGAGTGATTCATTGTAAAATGTACTGTATTAGGCTTACAAGAATTGTCGGCAGAAAGAAATCAAGCTGTTACTTATTATTTTGCACTTAACCTAAAAATCGTATGAAAGCCAAACATGGGGCTCAGGACATTAACATGGAATCCATGCAGGAAAAGATAATCACAGGAAAACAAACAGTAGAAAAGAATTTATATGTCTAGTGCAACCTGTTAGCACAAGGTCTGAATGGTAAGTTGTGACGTGTTTTATGTGTATGTGGGTTGAGGCTGATGACTACATAAAATGTGGTTATCCTTGATTCCAGGTGCGATCTCAGTATCTTGAAGAGATCTCTGGCCATTGTAAAGGGAGGCTGCTGGAGATCACAGCTCGGCATACGTCAGGAGCTTTATCCAGCAGTATTTTCCACACGTCTCTGAACATTGTTTGACCAAGTCGTGGGCAGAAAAAGTCAACAGCAACTTCAGATAAGTCATCAGCCAGAGACATGATTTCAGAAGCTCACCCAAGTTGACAATAAACAGTCTACGTAACTTACCTATAAACGATGACAATAAATAGACATATAACCAATCTACAGATTTAAAGCCAACATTCAAGATACAGAAAAACTGGACAGTTATTTGTTTATAAAGTGAGAATAGCTTCCTGGGAACAAGAAGCCTCATGGACTGAAATTTTTCAAATGTGAAGTCAGTCCTATATTATGGCTCGGAGACATGGAGAACAACAAAGACAACAACCAAAAGGCTACAGACTTTCATAAATGGGTGCTTACGTAGAATAGAGGGATTAAAATGGTATGACAAGGTTACCAACGTGGAACTGATGACAAGAACTAGATAAGTGCTAGTGGAACAAGAGGTGAGAAGAAGACGATGGCGATGGATAGGACACACACTTAGGAAACCTGTTGATAGCATTACAAGGCAGTCTTTGTTCTGGAACCCCCAGAGCAAGAGAGGCAGAGGTAGACCAAGAAGCACATGGAGAAGATTGCTGGAAACAGAGGTGAAAATGATGAGAACATGGAAAGAACTTGAGATGATGGCACGTGACAGGAGGACTTGGCATGTGTTTGTTGAAGACCTATGCTCCTTTGGGAGTGGAGGGTTATGAAAATGAAACATAATGAATTACCCTAGACAAATATTGAGTCAATTAAAAACACACCATACAATAAATTTTAATCTTTGGTGAGATCCTAAGAGGTAGCGCATAGGGACCTAGAGAATTCCATCATCATCATCCTTCCTTATTCTGGGAACTTACATAGCTGGACCACACCTTGATTGTCTAAACACCCTTGCTCTTTTCAGAGAAGGGGGTATTACCTATAAGACCAGTCTCTTATCTGGCACTATCCTGGTATCCTCTGATACACCTATTTGTCCAGGATAGCCCTTTTCTTAATAACATCTAAACCTCTTGTGACACTAGTATTTTGCTGGGAACTGAGAGGAGGATAATTCCTCTCCAGTTGTTGCAGTCTGCAAGGTCGCCCTTCTTGGGCAATCTGACAATTATTCCTTTACTCCACTCTGTTGGTGTTGTCTCAGTTTCCCAGACTTGTGCAAATAGTGGTTCTAATAGTTCTGCTGCTAATTCAGGATCTGTCTTGAATAGCTCAGCATTTAGATTGACGTGACCAGGCGCGTTTCCATTTTTTAGCCCTTTAATAGCTGTGATGATTTCTTCTTTTCGTGGAATGTCTGTATTTACGTCTAAGTCACTTTCAGCCTCAGGAACATTCAGCTGAGTCTCTGGTGGTTACTTATTCAGTGTTTCTCTGAAGTTTTATCATCATCGGTTGATTTAAATTGTGTTGGTACTCATGAAAAAATTGTTAATGTCCATTAGTTGCGTTTTTTAACTTCCAGTGTGGGATCGGTTGGTGTCTGCTTCAGCTGCTGTTGACTTCCACAGCAGCCTTGACTGTACTTCTCTTCAATAGTCAAATATTGTTGCAGCAGCACGTCTCTTGCACAAGACCGAGGCAACTGCTTAGGTTGTGAAGTCCAGCGTGTTCAAGGCCGTCTGATGTTGGTGACTTGCGTCGACTGCTGGCAACTTGTACTACAATCTTGTATCACAACTTAACAGGGCAACAAATGTCTCTTTCGAGTATTGGATCTATTGATATGAGCATCAGGCACCCTCCATTCCATCCACAACTTCATCTTCCTCAGACTTTTTACCTTTCCAGAGCGTTAATTTTAACTTTAATGAATCGGATGAAAGTGCATTTGGACAGCGGAAGACGGCTATATATATATATATATATATATATATATATATATATATATATATATATATATATATATATATATATATATATATATATATATATATATATATATATATATATATATATATATATATATATATATATATATATATATATATATATATATATATATATATATATATATATATATATATATATGAAATTTCCTAAAGTGCTTGTATAATAAATATGTACACCAATGACATTGTGACAGCTTAGTAATCTAAGGGAAGTAACTGAGTGTCAGTCAGGTATTGTAAACATATAAAGAGTAACGTTAAAGGAGCAGTAAAAGGGATGTGCAGTGAGTTGTGCGCAGTAGGTCATTTCTAGAGGAATCGAAGCTCAGTCGATATATACGAGAGAAGTACGCTTCTGTGGGGCAGTTAAGCGTTAGTCAGACTCCGGGTTCTGTCAGCGGTCAAGAGAGATGGACCAGCCATCTTGATATTGCTGTGCCAGTGCATCAAGTTGATGAAGTCGATGATCTGTGGTTAGCTAGACAAGGGCAGCAGAGGAGAACGACGACCAGCTTAGTCCATAGAGGTAGGATGAACGAATTCTAAGATAAAAATTCGTCAGATGAGAAATTCGTTCGGCCAGAGACATAATACGTAATGCTGATAGATTAAAAGTTAAGTTGGCCAGTTAGTGAGGCCAGTGACAGTAGGCTGTGATCAGGGAAAGTTTTCATACCCCCGGAGTTGCCCGGTTTCTAATAAGATCCATAACCTGAACGATCACAGCGCTAGATAGAAGTGATTAGGAGCAGATACAACAAGTAACAGAATTGTAATAGCCAGAAGTAATAGATCACGGTTTCGAGAACATTCCATGACCATAATCTCGAGATAACTTGTATCAGAAAGACAATGTGTGGCAGGAGGCGTTTACGCTGCATGATCTGTTACTAGGAATTTACTTATAATTTGCCAGGTGTATATTCTGTAAATAAACGTCCAGTTTGAGTCGAGGACTTGATATCACATAAATAGATATATGTCGGTATATATTGTGTGACCACTCTGTATGTTAAATAATCTGTCGTCCAACTACTGAAGAAAAGGAACCTGGGAACAGAAGGTTGTTCGCATAGATAACGAAGTGTGAGCAGCCTGTCACAATATCATCATCTACTCCCTGCTCTTTATGGAGCCTGTTGTCACCTCTAATGTTGGTTCCTTGTGAGGAAACCCACACGAAGCAGTCATCAGCTCTTGCAGTGGTGGTTCATGTGCCAAGTTATTTGCAGTGATGAGGTTGCCGGCCTCATATGTCACTGTACATACACCTGCAAATTATACATGTCCTAACGCAATTATAAAATGATAAAAGGTACATATTACAACTTACTCCTAGTTTTTTGGGCGAACACAGCCTTTTTGCACAGAAAACGTCCGAATATTGTCGGGCAGCTGATTTAAGATGCTATTTCTTTCAGATGTGTTAGGTGTCTAACTTAGAGAACTTACATTCGGATCCTAGAACTTAAGGTGCAAAGTGATGTCTCTGGGGTTATTCTCTTATAATTTAGCATTCACGTCCAGTCCTACGGCCTGTCCTATATTCGGGTCATAATATTCCGTGTTCCTGGCTGTCAATGATTGCTTCTCGATGAAATTTGAAGTCAGTGAAGTAGTCTTACAATGCTGTAGCATGTAAGCGAAAATTTCCGCCTACGCTCACAGGTTGTTACTTAGAGGAGCATTCTATCTTAGCATCTCAAATGCCAAACCAATTGCAAATACGTGTCTGATTTTGGTAGGGGTCTATTCTCCCACTACCCTCATCTCTCATGTAGAACATTACTACGTGACAATATAATATGTGATTTTCAAACTCTATAACCATAAAAGGTCTTCCTTCTTCCGTTTCACATGTCATGATTACAAACTCACTATTTCACATATCTAACATTATAATCTGCTCCAAGATGTTATTTTCTTGTAATTGTTTATCACAACAAAGTTTATCTGCCGGAAGTATTACATCACTGTCCGTGTCTTAATCTTTGCCAAGACTGTTATCCTCATTGAAACATTGAGACAGCATGGTTAGTGGCAATTATCTGCAATACATGTTCTCATATCAAACGCCGACAAAATGTTTTAAACCTATGCTGTCTTGAGTAAAGATAATCCCCTTGAGTACCGCTATCATGGCTTGCGATATGGCAACAGTCTGCAAGGTCGCCTTTCTTGGGCAATTTGACAATTATTCCTTTCCTCCAATCTGTTAGTATTGTCTCAGTTTCCCTGACTTGCGCAAATAGTGGTTCTAATAGTTCTGCTGCTAGTTCAGGGTCTGCCTTGAATAACTCAGCAACTAGATTGTCGTGACCAGACGCTTTTCCATTTTTTAACCCTTTGATAGCTGTGATGATTTCTTCGTCTCGTGGAATGTCTGTATTTACGTCTAAGTCACTTTCAGCCTCAGGAACATTCAGCTGAGTATCTGGTGGTTCCTTATTCAGTGTTTCTCTGAAGTGCTCTGCCCATCTTGTTTCCTGCCCCTGTGCTGTGGTGATGAGATTTCCTTGCTTGTCTCTTACTAACGTTATGTTGTTTGCACCTCATCTTCCACTGATAGTTTTAGTTATTTTATAAACTGTGCTTTGTTCATTTCTCAGTGCTGCCTCTTCTGCCTGTCTTGCAAGGTCATCCAGAAATGTCCTTTTGTTAGCACGGGTTTGACGTTTTACTTCCTTGTCCAGCTGACTGTACTGTTCACTATATATTGTCTATAACCTGGGACACTAAGCTTCTGTTTTCTTTCTTTTCATTTCGTTTCTCTTCGCTATGGTGTTTAGCGTTTCTAGTTTTATCCAGTCTTGGCTCTTTCTTTCCTGGAATTCCAAGCATGACTTCCTGCTTTCCTTGTATATTGTTGAGATGGTGTTGAATTTCTTGTCGACATCATATGATGGAGTTCAAGAACCTGTACTCCATACTATTTGTCGTGCAGAATCCACGATCTTAAAGCCTCTACACTACTATTCAAGTCACAAGGTCTTTTATATTTGGACATGTGCCTTAATGTAACCGACGGACCCTGTGTCTAGGCTGAACGGAGCCCGCCTCACCAAAACGAAGCAAAATTTAATTTAAAAAAAAAAAAGCATTCATTTTTTCATATCGTTTACAGACAAGATTAAGTACGACAACTCATACGACTTTTGTGTTTTAATATTACTTTATTAAAGTTATCTGCCTTCGCCTCACAAAAAAGCACAACCCTTCCCCCCTCCCCATTTTTGTTATTGCTGAGTTTGCCAATCACGCTTGTACAAAGCCACACTCGTACCCAAAAAAAAAATAAAAAAATATGGTGCACACATTCTCAATCACAAATGGCACAATGCAGTGAAGACACTTAAATATACCATCATATACTGTAAATGTACACAGTGAAAGTCTGGTATAATGATTGATGCAAATATATACATTAAAAATGGGCAGTGCGCAGGATGCACACACTTTTATGTATAATACCCTAGACACAGGCCCTACGAGAGGGGGACCAGCAGGGCTATTTTCCCTGGGCCTTACCCTCACTTTGGGGCGAGGCCTCATCTCAGCCATAGCTGCACGATTAACGCACTTTTTTACCCCTCTTCTGAAACAATTAGGGGGCCTCACAATGTGAATTGACCCGGGTCTCACCTCGGCCATGGATGCAAGATTAAAGCACTTCTTAGGAACTTCTGAAACAATTATAGGGCCTCACAATGTGAATTGACCTGGGCCTCACCTCGGCCATGGATGCAAGATTAAAGCACTTGTTACCCCTCTTCTGAAACAATTATAGGGCCTCGCACTGTGAACTGACCCAGGCCTCACCTCAGCTCTTGAAGGGCCTGCCCACACATGCTCAAACACGACACAGGCTAAATTCCGAAAGGTCTAGTATTTTTGGACAACTGTCCGATTCCTCATCATTTAAAACAAATTGTCACATAATCCACTGCTGGATGAGCACATAATTGCTTCGATGCAGGAAATACCGAAAGGACTAGTACTTTTGGACAATTGTCCTAACTCTCATTATGTAAAACTTGCTACAGAAACCACACTTACAAGAGTGCTTTGATGCAGGAAATACCGAAAGGACTAGTACTTTTGGACAATTGTCCTAACTCTCATTATGTAAAACTTGCTACAGAAACCACACTTACAAGAGTGCTTCTATGCAGGAAATACCGAAAGGACTAGTACTTTTGGACAATTGTCCTAACTCTCATTATGTAAAACTTGCTACAGAAACTACACTTACAAGAGTGCTTTGATGCAGGAAATACCGAAAGGACTAGTATTTTTGGACAATTGTCCTAACTCTCATTATGTAAAACTTGCTACAGAAACCACACTTACAAGAGTGCTTTGATGCAGGAAATACCGAAAGGACTAGTACTTTTGGACAATTGTCCTAACTCTCATTATGTAAAACTTGCTACAGAAACCACACTTACAAGAGTGCTTTGATGCAGGAAATACCGAAAGGACTAGTACTTTTGGACAATTGTCCTAACTCTCATTATGTAAAACTTGCTACAGAAACCACACTTGTAAGAGTGCTTCGATGCAGGAAATACCGAAAGGACTAGTATTTTTGGACAATTGTCCTAACTCTCATTATGTAAAACTTGCTACAGAAACCACACTTACAAGAGTGCTTCGATGCAGGAAATACCGAAAGGACTAGTATTTTTGGACAATTGTCCTAACTCTCATTATGTAAAACTTGTTACAGAAACCACACTTGTAAGAGTGCTTTGATGCAGGAAATACCGAAAGGACTAGTATTTTTGGACAATTGTCCTAACTCTCATTATGTAAAACTTGCTACAGAAACCACACTTGCAAGAGTGCTTTGATGCAGGAAATACCGAAAGGACTAGTATTTTTGGACAATTGTCCTAACTCTCATTATGTAAAACTTGTTACAGAAACCACACTTACAAGAGTGCTTTGATGCAGGAAATATCGAAAGGACTAGTACTTTTGGACAATTGTCCTAACTCTCATTATGTAAAACTTGCTACAGAAACCACACTTGCAAGAGTGCTTTGATGCAGGAAATACCGAAAGGACTAGTATTTTTGGACAATTGTCCTAACTCTCATTATGTAAAACTTGCTACAGAAACCACACTTACAAGAGTGCTTTGATGCAGGAAATACCGAAAGGACTAGTATTTTTGGACAATTGTTCTAACTCTCATTATGTAAAACTTGCTACAGAAACCACACTTGCAAGAGTGCTTTGATGCAGGAAATACCGAAAGGACTAGTATTTTTGGACAATTGTCCTAACTCTCATTATGTAAAACTTGCTACAGAAACCACACTTGCAAGAGTGCTTTGATGCAGGAAATACCGAAAGGACTAGTATTTTTGGACAATTGTCCTAACTCTCATTATGTAAAACTTGCTACAGAAACCACACTTGCAAGAGTGCTTTGATGCAGGAAATACCGAAAGGACTAGTACTTTTGGACAATTGTCCTAACTCTCATTATGTAAAACTTGTTACAGAAACCACACTTACAAGAGTGCTTTGATGCAGGCCTCACGTAACATGGCTAGTTGCAGTGACGACTCCGTGTTCCATAAGGAAGTATTTTCATAGCGAATATAATGACGTACATATTCATAATTAAATATTACAGCATATACATGTTCAGATATTTAAAAAAAGGCGCCATACGCATATTAAAAATTACACAACAGAAAGACGTGTACTTCTGTGATAAATACATGGGGAACTGTCGTTTAAGAAAATAATGCTTTATTCGGCGGAAAACATATAAAACATACACAAACATATCTTTACGTGTTTTCTCTTCGCCTTGCTTCTCAATGCAGTACATAATCTTTCCGTAGTTTACGCCAAGGCGTCGTGTCCTGTGTTTTTGTCTTGGGTCATGCCTGAGAGTTCAACGGTCCTACATTTCTTTGTATCTTCAGGGACCCTCGACAACTACACGGGACTTAACACAACACTAGGACTTAACTATCTTGCTGGGAACTTCACGGGACTTAACACAACACTAGGACTTAACTATCATGTTAGGAACTACACGGGACTTAACACAACACTAGGACTTAACTATCATGTTAGGAACTACACGGGACTTAACACAACACTAGGACTTAACTATCATGTTAGGAACTACACGGGACTTAACACAACACTAGGACTTAACTATCATGTTAGGAACTTCACGGGATTTAACACAACACTAGGCCTTAACTATCATGTTAGGAACTTCACGGGACTTAACACAACACTAGGACTTAACTACCATGTTAGGAACTTCACGGGACTTAACACAACACTAGGCCTTAACTATCCTGTTAGGAACTACACGGGACTTTACACAACACTAGGACTTAACTATCATGTTAGGAACTTCACGGGACTTAACACAACACTAGGACTTAACTATCCTGTTAGGAACTTCACGGGACTTAACACAACACTAGGCCTTAACTATCCTGTTAGGAACTACACGGGACTTATCACAACACTAGGACTTAACTATCATGTTAGGAACTTCACGGGACTTAACACAACACTAGGACTTAACTATCATGTTAGGAACTTCACGGGACTTAACACAACACTATGACTTAACTATCCTGTTAGGAACTTCACGGGACTTAACACAACACTAGGACTTAACTATCCTGTTATGAACTTCACGGGACTTAACACAGCACTAGGACTTAACTCTCCTGTTAGGAATTTCACGGGACTTACAAAGAACAATACTAGGACTTAACCACCATGACAAGCACATACAAAGGATTTACACATACATACAAGCGCAGCGCTAGGACTTAATCATCTTGAGAAGCACAGAAATATAATTTACACATCCTTACACGCACGTAAGTAGAAATTACACATCCGTACAAACCACAACAGTAGCAATTAATCCTCTTGACAAACACAGAGATATAAATTACATATCCTTACATATACAACAGTAGTACATAACCATCTTAACAAGCACAGCAATAAAATTACACATCCTTACGAACCATAACAGTAGCACTTAATAATCTTGACAAGCACAGAGATAGAAATTACATATCCTTACATACACAACAGTAACACTTAATCATGTTGACAAGCACAGAGATATAAATTACATATCTTTACTGTCACAAAATTTGTCGTTCTCTTTTGCGTATTTTCTCTTTCTCTGCCATTATTTATTTATTTCTCATTTTCGGAGCACAGAAATCTGTCCCACAGTCACTGTTTATATTTTCACACTTCGATTCGTGCCAGGTCAAGGCGTCATTGACCATCCTTAAGGATTAATTGTAATCGCTTAAGCGACTGTACCAGATTGACTTCAGGCGTGAACTGTTTGTTTACGATTGTGCAACCCACTTCCGTTCAGACTAGTCAACCGGGGTGTGTCGCTTCAGTGTAATACAAGCGACTAGGAGTGTCTGATAAGTGATGCAATCACTTCCCTCGAAGTTACTTGTGATGATAACTACAGATAATATCAATATGGGGAGACATTTTGATGTCGTGAGTGTAAACATGATCGATAATAGACGGAAGCTGGAATACCATATATGGGGATTGTAAACAAAACGTTTATTTGTGCGTTTGGTATGTAGGAATTTTTCGTGAGAGAAGTGGAAATATATGCCTCTTGGGGAGCCGCGCTGGTGTAGGGGTTACCAAACTGCAGTTTTAATTAAAAATATCCCCTCGCGTGTTTTAATATTAAATTTAAATTTCCACGCGTGACCTCTTTATAATAAGACGTAATATTGTTCCGGCTGCCCTATCTGCCTCCCACAATATTGTGACCACGTTTTCCTGGCGTAATATCTTCCGCCAAGATGTCTACCACGACAAGTTATCCAATTATCGCCTTTATCTGCGTGCCTCCGCAAGACAGATGTCTGGTCAGACAATGTTGTCTTCTTTCGTCGTACGCACAATACAAGCTTGTGTCAACATGGTCAGCAGCTTTTCACTGGGGTCAAATGTTGGACCGCCGCGTTTCAAAGGGTGGTCAGACTGAGAGAATAGATAAGCGTATGACAGGTATAATTACCTGGTATTATCGCATGTACCTTGCGGAACGTAAACAATTCTGCGTGTAAAGCAGATACATCCGTAGGGGAGTAGAGTGTTAGAGACTTCACCATTCTAGATTCAGCATAGAGAGTAAAAGGAATGAATGAAAAATCAAAAACTTACCAAATAATAAGCGAATTGAATGGGAGAAAGAGAAAAATGAAGAAAAAAATTGATACTGCAGGAGTGGACGTGAGATCGCACAACCGTATCGTCACAAAAACACACGTAGGTAAACTCGGGGACCCATTTTTGCAGGAATCTAGTGCCAAAATATGTCATGTGATTCCGTAACTCTTGTTGTGATGGTATTTGCAGCAATTTGTTTGACAAGATGAGGTTGCAGGCCCTATGTAGAAAACGCCTTAGTTGTCTTATACGACACGCTTTTTCGTCTACCAATACAGAGCTCTGGGATCAGCTCATCACCCATTCTGATGGTCAGATTACCTCATGATGTAATACCTTCTGTAGTTTCTTATCACTATTCACCTTCGATTTTGTCACATTGTATCTGGTCTTTATGTTCCTTGGCTTTCACTTCTTCCTCCTCTGTTAGTTCTGTGGTAGTGCCTAATAAGTTTAAAATAGACCACGAGAAAGTTTCCTCAGATTGTGCCCCCAATTCAATCATTAAATCATTACCCTGTGGCTCCCCAATGTGCCATCAGTCTAATCATTCAATAATTACCCTGTGGCTCCCCAATCTGCCATCAGTCTAATCATTACCATGTGGCTCCCCGATGTGCCATCAGTGTAATAATTCAATCATTACCCTGTGGCTCCCCAATCTGCCATCAGTCTAATCATTCAATCATTACCCTGTGGCTCCCCAATGTGCCATCAGTCTAATCATTCAATCATTACCCTGTGGCTCCCCAATCTGCCATCAGTCTAATCATTCAATCATTACCCTGTGGCTCCCCAATCTGCCATCAGTCTAATCATTCAATCATTACCCTGTGGCTCCCCAATCTGCCATCAGTCTAATCATTCAATCATTACCCTGTGGCTCACCAATGTGCCATCAGTCTAATCATTCAATCATTACCATGTGGCTCCCCAATCTGCCATCAATCTAATCATTCAATCATTACCACGTGGCTCCCCAATGTGCCATCAGTCTAATCATTCAATCATTACCCTGTGGCTTCCCAATCTGCCATCAGTCTAATCATTCAATCATTACCATGTGGCTCCCCGATGAGCCCTCAGTCTAATCATTCAATCATTACCATGTGGCTCCCCAATCTGCCATCAGTCTAATCATTCAATCATTACCCTGTAGCTCCCCAATGTGCCATCAGTCTAATCATTCAATCATTACCCTGTGGCTCCCCAATCTGCCATCAGTCTAATCATTCAATCATTACCATGTGGCTCCCCGATGTGCCATCAGTCCAATCATTACCATGTGGCTCCCCAATGTGCCATTAGTCCAATCATTACCCTGTGGCTCCCCAATGTGCCATCAGTCTAATCATTCAATCATTACTCTGTGGCTCCCCAAGATGCTTAGGCCTTCAGTAAATTCATACCAAATCCTAGAGTCCCGTGACTTCTGCTCAAGATCTTTCCATGCCGTCCTTGATGTCTGAATTAAATTATCTGAATTAGCTCTGGACGACCTGTTCATATTTGATGAATTTTTCTCCCTTGAAGCTCCTATATAAAGTGATAGCCAGCATCATACCCAACCCCACGTTGTCGCCTTTTACGACATATTTGGTAGGTTACAGTATTACTATTCTTGTTTCCCTTTTAGGGAATGTAAAACGCGTACATATTCATAATTAAATATTACAGCACATATATATGTTCAGATATTTTTAAAAAGGCGCCATAAGCATGTTAAAAATTACACAACAGAAAGACCTGTTCTTCTGTGATAATTACACGGGCAACTGACGTTTCAGAAAAAAATGCTCTTTTCGGCGGAATACACGTAACACATACACAGATATAACTATTTTATTTTTCTCTGCGCCTTGCTACTCAATGCAGAGCATAATGCTTGAATAGTTTACGCCAAGAGTGGTTAAAGCGCTGGTCTCTGGCGGCAAAGGTGCAGGGTACGATTCACGGTATGGACACGCTTCAGTCTACCCAGCTGTAAATGGGTACCTGACTTTGCACTTGAGATAAGGAAGGAAAAGGCAGCGAGGTAGGAACTGATCACATCACCTCTCGAAGCTGGACCTAGTATAGTGAAGTCTCTAACAGTTTACTCCCCTATGGCAGTATTTGCTTTGGGACTACCTTTTTTTTATTTTTTACAGGCGGACGCAATTCAAATCTTGACGTCTGTTTACTTCTGTCTACCGCTCAGCTGGGTCTCGCGCCATTCCTTCTTAAGCTCTGTCTCTTCCTCATTCAATTTTCCGGGATTATCCATAAGCATCCGATTATGAATGTCTGTATTGCGATGTCTGCGGTGATCAGACAAACATGTCAGGAAGCCGGGAAACATGACTGCTATCAGTAGCAGAGTGAGAACATGTCTTGTTTGAATCCAGATCTGAGGAACTGTTTGGATAAAGTCTGGGAATGTTGAGACTTCAGAAGCATGACGTTCGTAATGTCCCAGTCTGTGAGTGCGCACGCTGCTAAAGTTATGGACGAGTCTAGCGATGACAAGCCAGATATAGCCATATTTACGTCCAAACCTGGAATAGATGAAAAAACTACTGCTGAAACAGAAATTTAGAGGGGTTTGTACAAGTTATGGGAGAAGGCAACGTGACAAGTAAGCACATTCATTAACTGTTATGGGGGAAGGCAACGTGCCAAGTAAGCACATTCACTAATTGTTATGGGGGAAGGCAACGTGACAAGTAAGCACATTTACTCATAGTTATGGGGGAAGGCAACGTGACAAGTAAGCACATTTACTCATAGTTATTGGGAAAGGCAACGTGACAAGTAAGCACATCTACTCATAGTTATTGGGGAAGGCAACGTGACAAGTAAGCACATCTACTCATAGTTATTGGAAAGGCAACGTGACAAGTAAGCACATCTACTCATAGTTATTGGGAAAGGCAACGTGACAAGTAAGCACATCTACTCATAGTTATTGGGAAAGGCAACGTGACAAGTAAGCACATTCACTCATTCATTATCCTTCAGATTCCCCAAGACGCACAGGCCTTCAACAAACTTATGCCGAGTCTTCCTGTCCTAAGCCGTCAGGTCAAGGTCTTTCCATGCCTTCCTGTCCTAAGCCGTCAGGTCAAGGTCTTTCCATGCCTTCCTGTCCTAAGCCGTCAGGTCAAGGTCTTTCCATTTTCATTTCTGTCTGCAGTTCTCTTCCCCATGTTTTTTTTTCGTCCCCTATTTACCTCATTTACCCTGGGGATTACATAACAAGGGCTGCCTTGTAATGCTATCAACACGTTTAATCAATATATGTCCTATCCATCGCCAGCGTGTTCTCCTCATTTCGTATTCCATTGGCACTTATCTGGCTCTCGGTATCAGTTCCACATGAGTGATCTTGTCACCAATTCCACATTAGTGATCTTGTCATCAGTTCCACATTAGTGATCTTGTCATCAGTTCCACATTAGTGATCTTGTCATCAGTTCCACATTAGTGATCTTGTCATCAGTTCCACATTAGTGATCTTGTCATCAGTTCCATATTAGTGTTCTTGTCATCAGTTCCACATTAGTGATCTTGTCATCAGTTCCATATTAGTGATCTTGTCATCAGTTCCATATTAGTGTTCTTGTCATCAGTTCCACATTAGTGATCTTGTCATCAGTTCCATATTAGTGATCTTGTCATCAGTTCCATATTAGTGTTCTTGTCATCAGTTCCACATTAGTGATCTTGTCATCAGTTCCAAACTGGACCACGGAGGAAGAGGAGAAAATCGACGATGCCAATCATCTAAAGCTACCGATCAGGGCAGCTTCATTGTCATAAATGAAACATGAAAACGAGTTTCCATGTCTCAAAAGTGGGGACGACTGTGACGTACGTCTAAGTATGACAAATGAATTTCCCTGACTCGATGGATTATAACAGAATATCGGCCTCTCATAACTTTAGAACCCCTGATCATCTATTGTAACTTTAACCTGCATGCAGCATTTCCACGAGAACTTTACACGCTGGATCATTAATATGTAGCCTGCTATCTTCTGTGAACTTTTGAGATCGCATGGCCTTTGATGGGAGGTTATATCACGCCCACGACCATCTCTGAGAACGATTTATAGCAATCTTTTCCTTAACGCCGGCCCAAAAGAGGACGTGGCCAGAGACACTCCTGTTTCTAGAGCAATTAACAGCAGTTCATTTTCTTACCTGGCTGTCACCCCGCCTGGTGGGAGTTGCCAAAGCTCTCAGAACAGCGGTACCATCAAAGAAGGCTGATCTTCAGAATTCAACGTGGAGCGGTATACGATCTAAAGAATCAGGGAACTCCCAGCTAACGTAGTTAGCTTCTCGAGAAATTTTTCGCACTCTCATGCGAGCAGCCTGAGACGAAGAAGAATCGGTAGACCGGGGGAAACGGAGGAATCGCAGCGGTTAACACAACGGCGAGGTACCTCGGATTCTGCTCGACTTCAAGAAAGGTGTGAAAATTCATCACGTCCCATTTAAGTTACATTCGAGATGTATAAATAAAGAACTCCGAAAACTGCATTTTATCGTTCGTTCTGACAGAATCCTAGTTGCACTAGCATATAGCCTAGTCGGATTCCTGCTAGATTTCATCTACCTTCGTTGACTATTGGAGTGTATTCTTTCTGCGCAGACGGTAATTTATACATTAGCTTCGAGTGATCAGTGGTCTAGTTATTTCACTGGATTGTGGTGTAAATTTAACCTTATTAAATAAACCCATTTTCAAAGTTCTAGTGCAAACTAAATGTTACATCTAAAAGTATTTCCTAATACAATTAACGCGTAAATTAATTTTGCAGACGTTAAAGAGAATTATAACTAGTAAATACAGTTTAGTTCTGTATAGATAGATGTGCTTTTGATTATTTTAACTCACGGGGAGTTTTCCTGATTTGTTAAATTGACGACGCTAATAAAGTAAATAGGCTAACTGTAATTTATCGCGCGTCAGATTATAATATGATTTGTAATGCATTTCTTATTTTGATTATCTTTCATTCAGAACGATCATTCAACCTGCATCTCAGCAATTATAAATTATATACAGAGTTCTGCCAACTCAATTCGATAACTCCAGTAACATATGAACTTTTTTAAAGCTAAACTTGTGGCGACCTGTAATGGGCCCCGCTCCTCTGAATTTAACTGAGAATAAAGCCACCCAAGAAACACTTTTAAAATACTAGTTCATATAGGTTAGTCCTTAAAGTAAACTGGAAGCAGAACATATTTTATTCACTGCCCTATTTGTGAAGAAAAAACATAGGTCTACCTGAACACTGTCTGTCAAGTATATTCAGTGGATTTTACCCACCCCCGAAGAAGAACTTACCTCAGTGTTTTTAACTTGTGACAGTACGGAAAAAGAAAGTTATCTCCACCAGCTGTGCCAATTTTAGGAACCACACCATACCTCACGCTTAGCCAAGTGCCTGTGCCATTCATTAGGAACTTTATCTAAACCAACAGTAGCCTTTACGCTTCACCGTCTGGCGATTTTTTGAGACTATTTTGTTACCTCGTTAAATCTGGGGCCTGACACGGAAGAAATAAGAAGACCAGTCTATTATTCCACGGTATAAGCTGCTGTGGTAAATAATTCCTAGAGTGCCAGAATTCACCATTTTGGTAAGTCTGCGTGTGTGTCTGTGGGATGGCCAGCCCTAGTGTGTTTTTTTGAATGAAAGGAGATTTAATCTTTTCTTTACCCTTTTAATTAGTTCGACCTTGTATTAAGGTGCATTATATTCCTTGTACGTGATTTCTCCTAGCGGGATTGTGTAACTGTGTTCATTCCCCCCTCCCGTAAAATTTGTTGATTAAAGGGAGACATTTGAGACCCTAGCTTTTCCTCTCCCCCCCCCCCCCCTTTATTGTAACCCCTTGCCTCAGAGTAATAAATTTACCAGTGGGTTAAATTGCCTATCTCTGATCACCCCCCCCCCCCTTTTCTTGTCTTTTGGACCGGGTCTTGTCTGTTAGTAAATACAAACGGGAAACGGTGGATGGGATATTTCTCCTCAAACCCCCCTCTTCCCTTATCATATTTGTATTCTGTAACCTTTGATTTTTGACTGTAAATGTATAATTATTTGTGACTGCTTTATGATAATAAAGGTATTAATCTTTATTTGTGTTGGTTGTCGGCTGGCCCAAAACTCCAAACATTTCCATCTGTGTAGGCTGTATTCATGTACGTTGTGCGACAGAATCACCAAATCGGTGAGTGCGCCTGAGCGACTGGAACTGACAAACAATTGTTTGTTCAGAAGAGAGATAGGAATAGTCTGTGAGAAACAGATATTGTCGTAATAAGAGACTGTCCTTGCTCTTCCCAGCGCTTGTGAATCTACTGCCTCATTCTCCTAAATCCTTATTCTCACAGAGCCTTCAATATTCCTCTAAACTCTAAAGGGACCAATATCCATCAGAACCCTCTCAGATAAAAATTACGACAATCATCATTATCATCAAACTTTATCATCAATATTGTTACGAAAGCCTATTTTTAACATCACGACAACAACCTGTTATCAACATTATCACGGCAACTTATCATCCACATTATCTCAACAACCTATCATCAGCATTATTACAGCAACTTATCATCAATTTTATCATGAAAACCACCATTAGGACAGATTGAACCCCCCTGGCAACTAGACAACATACATTCAGCAGCATCTGAGATGAGTAGTTTACAATGCCAGCAAAACCACTACAGAATAGTCCTATTGTCCTAGGATAAAAAATTCATTCTGACATTGTTCAGAACCATTCATAGATTAGTGAACATAGCTTATAGTTGTACATTTGAATATATGTGAGAATCTATCTTCATTTTTGAAAATTTTACATAACAGAGTCTGTTGTTATTTTTCTTGTAATTTTTAAGTGGGTTCCTAGTTTTTAGTAATTAAAATCTACACCCTGGGGGCTGAGCCATAATTAAATTAACTTTCAAGACTCAACATGTCTCTTAGCCTCTCCTGCCCAAGTCTACCTCACCTACTCGTGGTGGACCCCGTTATACCCAGTAATCTTGCCGAAGGTTGGGTATTAACCCCAGCGGGAGGCAAGATCTGCCATCACCGGTGTCAATACCTTGTCGAGGTATGGCGGCTTGCGTACCCTGATTACCCCCAGAGCTATGCCAGCGGGAGTTTTACTCCTGGAAGGTTCTACCAAGCTGGACAGGTTTGCGCGGGCAGGGGTCAGACCAAAGTAGACACCCTGGTCCTCCAGGTTGGGGGTTTTAGCATAGGGCTGACACCCCTGTCTATGTAAAAAAAAATTGAAGTTACGGAAACAACAACGAATAAACAAACTTTGCTGCGGGACGGACATCCGGAGTCGGAGGCTCGTATGACTGTCAGTGGTGAAAGCCGAAAGGAAGCCACTGACATGAGAACGGACGTCCTGACCGCAAAACATGATACAAGAATAGGATTTTGGAATGTCAGGACAATGAATGAGACGGGTAAAATAAAACAGGTCACGGCAGAAATGAGAAACTATAGGTTACACATTCTAGGGATAAGCGAGAGCAGATGGACAGGGGCAGGAGAAACAGTACTTTACTCTGGAAGAGAGGATGGACAGCACAATGAAGGTGTAGCCATTATTCTACAGAAAGGAATAGAAAGGACATTACTGGAATGGAAACCCATCAACAACAGACTGATAAGATTAAGATTGAGAGGTAGATTCACCAATACTACAATAATACAATGCTACGCACCAACGAATGACAGAGATGAAGAGGTCAAGGACGAATTCTATCAACAACTGCAGAAAGAAATGGATGACACACCTAGATATGATCTTATTATAGTAATGGGAGTCCTCAATGCGAAAGTTGGTACACACAATACATATAATGAAAGAGTAATGGGGAAATACGGCAGCGGAATAGCAAACGAAAATGGGGATAATTAATAAGTTTCTGTAATATTAACAACCTGGTCATTGGAGGAACACTTTTCCCACATAAAGAAATTAACAAATTAACACGGGAATCACCAAATGGTCGGGACAGAAACCAGATAGATCACATCATGATTAACGGCAGATGGAGACATGCATTACAAGATGTGAAGGTAAGAAGAGGTGCAGATGTGGGAAGTGATCACCATTTAGTAGTAGCAAAACTGAAAGTGAAACTAAGAAGGGCTGGACCAACTGTAACTACACAGAAAAGGTTTGACATCAGCAAATTGAAGGACCCCCTCTTACCAGAAAAGCTTTTGCGGCTGACATAAAGAAACGATATCAATTTGCCAAAAGTCAGGAAAAGACATTGACTGATGATATAGACCAGAAATTCAACACCATTTCAACAATATATAAGGAAAGCAGCAAATCATGCTTGGGATTCCAGGAAAGGAAGAAGCAAGACTGGATAACACCAGAAACATTAAACACCATAACACTGAGAAAGGAAATGAAAAGAAAGAAAACAGAAGCGAAGTCCCCTAGGTTAAAGCAACTATATAGCGAACAGTACAGTCAGCTGGACAAGGAAGTTTAACGCCAAACCCGAGCCAACAAAAGGAATTTCCTAGACGATCTTGCAAGACAGGCAGAAGAGGCAGCACTGAGAAATGAACAAAGCACAGTATACAAAATAACTAAATTCATCAGCGGAAAACGAGGTGCAAACAATATTACATTAGTAAGAGATAAGCAAGGAAATCTCATCACGACAGCAGAGGGACAGGAAACAAGATGGGCAGAGCACTTCAGAGAAACTCTGAACAAGGAACCACCAGAGACACAATTGAATGTTCCTGAGGCTGAAAACGATCTAGATGTAAATACAGACATTCCACGAAAAGAAGAAATCATCACAGCAATCAAAGGGTTAAAGAACGGAAAAGCTCCTGGTCATGATAACTTAAATGCATAGCTATTTAAGACAGACCCTGAGCTAGCAGCAGAACTATTAGAACCACTATTTGCACAAGTCTGGAAAACGGGGACAACACCATCAGAGTGGAACAAAGGAATAATTGTCAAATTGCCCAAGAAGGGAGATCTTCTGGACTGCAATAATTGGAGAGGAATCACTCTTCTCTCAGTTCCCAGCAAAATACTAGGCAGGATAATTATACAGAGAATTTCAAAAGCAGTAGATCACAAACTGAGGAAAGAACAAGCAGGATTTAGAAAGAACAGAAGATGTGTAGATCATATATTCACTCTCAGGAACATTATAGAGCAGTGCTCAGAATGGCAAAGACAGCTGCACATTAATTTCGTTGATTTTGAAAAGGCTTTTGACAGCATACATAGGGACAGTTTATGGAAAATACTGAGAGCTTATGGAATTCTAAGTTGCATAGTGTCAATCATAAAAAGCCTCTATGCCAACTTTACGTGTAGTGTTGGGCAGAGCAACCTAACCTTTGAGGTGAAAACAGGAGTAAGACAGGGATGCCCCTTATCAACCACTCTATTTTTAACAGTCATAGACTGGGTGATGCGCCAGACAACAGAGGGCAGTCCAAGAGGAATAAGATGGACTACATTTTCTACATTGGAAGATCTGGAATATGCAGATGACATTGCACTACTAACACATTCACATCAACACATCCAGGAAAAAAACGGATAGACTTAATAATTTTAGCCAGCAGGTGGGCTTGAACATCAATTTAAAGAAGTCAGAGGTCATGACGCTCAATGTGAGCAACCCTGAGCCCATATCAGTAAGGAATCAGCAACTGGTACAGACAGACACCTTCACATACCTAGGATGCATAGTAACACCAGACGGTGGGGCAGGCAAAGACATCAACATCAGAATGAATAAGGCAAGAACAGCCTTTTTTAGCCTAAACAACATCTGGAAGTCCTCTCAATACAGCACAAGCACAAAATTAAGATTATATCAGAGCTGTGCGCTTCTGTGCTTCTCTATGGTGCGGAATGCTGGAGAGTTACAGAGAAGGAAATGTCGAAATTGTCCTCTTTTCACAGAAGAAGCCTAAGAAAAATTCACCGAATCTTTTGGCCGAATACCATCACCAACCAAGATCTGCTTACTCGGAGCAAGCAAGAGGGCATGCACACCATCATAGCTGGCAGACGCTGGAGCTGGGTTGGCCATGTTCTCAGAAGAGACCCCGATGTCATCACAAGAACAGCTATGCTTTGGACCCCGGAAGGAAAACGAAAGAGAGGCCGACCAAAAACAACCTGGTGGAGGACTGTGGAGGCAGAGATGCAAAGAATGAACCAGAGTTGGGGCACTGTACGAAGGATGGCCACCGACCGAGCAAAGTGGAATCAATTTGTTGTTGCCCTACAAGACACCACTAGGCGTGATGACCACTGACTGCTTTGACGGTCGGCGGCTAAGGATCAAAGAAGAAGAAGGGAGGCAAGATGGGACAGCAAACGAGGTAAAGGCGATGTCAAATCCCCCAGCCAGAGGGGGAGGCATGAGCACACTCTGCCTTAAGAAACAGGTGCTGAAGTCAGAGGTACCAGGCAGGAGGCGCACCAGCAACAATGGTACCATGCTACCTGCCTAGGTTTGATATGTCTACACAACAGATGTCCAAAGGTTATCGTTATGGTGCTCGCCTTGTGAAGTCCCTCCAGGCAGGAGCAGTGCCGGATTCTGAGCCTCGACAGAATCCACCCTCAGCTACTGGAGGTCCCCTTAGTCTGCTTAGTGGAGCCAGGAGGTGGAAGGGGAAAGTAACTGGCCAACCAGATAAGACGACGACCCCTCTGAATGTCATGCATTGGAATGCAGTGGAAGTCAACAACAAAAAGACTGAATTAGAAAATACCCTATTTCGGAAAGAAATTAGCATATGCTGCATACAAGAAACCCACCTACAGGAAGGAAAACATTTTAAGATACGGGGCTATCAATGCTTCAGAGTCGACAAAAAAGATCGGAAGAAGGGTGGCATACTAACACTGATAAGGAATAACCTCAACGCTATATAATCCAAGACATATAAAGAAGGTGCAGAATACCAAGTAATCCATCTTAAACATAACACTCTAGAACTAGATCTCCTAAACTTCTACTGCCCCAGTAACATACCACTGAACATGGCTAGTATAGACGTTCCCAGTGGCAACTTCTTAGCGGTGGGAGACTTCAACAGCCATTCCCAAAGCTGGGGATACAACCAGATAGATAGAAGGGGCGAAGAGATAGAAAACTGGCAAGACGACAATAACCTAACCCTTCTAAACAACCCAAACGATCTTCCAACTTTTTACTCCAGAAGATGGCATAGCACCTCTACCCCAGACCTGGCATTCTGCACACCTGATTTGGCCGGGATAGTGGAAAGGGAAATAGGAGAACAACTCGGTGGAAGTGATCATCGCCCTGTATTCATCAAAATTAATAGAACAATTAATACAAGTCCAAGTCAGCCAAGATGGAATTATAAAAAAGCAAATTGGTCCATTTACCAACACAGAGCAAATCTGCTTACAAACGATATTAGGGTACTAGACAGAGGCTTTAACAGAGTCATCAGGGATTTTAATAATGGATTACTCAAGGCAGCAAAGGAGACAATACCGAGAGGAGCGAGGAAGAACTATGTACCACATGGTCCAACACACTACAAAAACTACATGAAGAAATGAACGAAGCACGGCACACTGCAGAGGTACAACCATCCCAACAGAACCATATCATGCTACAAAAGGCAAAAGCAAAATTCATCAAAGGAAAACTAGAAGCCCAGAGGAGAAGCTGGAAGGAAAAAGCCTTTAAACTAAACCTTGAAAAGGAAGGGAGAAAGTTGTAGAAACTCACTAAACAATTGAATGAATATAACAATTCACAACGACAAACAATTACACTAAACGTTGCAGGTAATATATACCGGCAAAGAAGCAGCAGACATATTTGCGGAATCCTACAGAATGAAAGTAACATCTCCGTCAATTCATTCAGACAACGAGACGTTCGTCAAGAAATAATCCACACTAGAATTAATGAAAACAGTTCGGACGTCATGTCCAAACCATTCACTATGGAAGAGTTAAAAATAGCCTTGTGGAAACTTAAAGACAGGAAATCACCAGGCCCGGATGGTATAACCAACGAAATGCTAAAACACCTAGGATATACAGCAATGAGCAAACTGTTGCAGATATACAACTACAGTTGGTTGATAGGCAGTGTGCCACAGACATGGAGAGAGGAGCTCATGTGCCCCATCATAAAGAAAGGAAAAGACAACAGGAAGGCCACCAGCTACAGACCAATAAGCCTAACTAGCTGTGTATGTAAGACAATGGAGAGGATGATCAACAGAAGATTGAAATGGTACTTGGAATCCGAGAAAATTTTAGTGCCAGAACAAGCAGGGTTGAGAGAGTGCAGCAGCACAGAAGACCAAATCACATACCTGTCCCAGATCGTTGAAAATGCCTTCCAAGAAAAGAAAAAAGTCTTTACCCTATGGATAGATCTCCAAAAAGCTTTTGACAAAGTATGGAAAGACGGGTTAATAGTAAAACTGCAAAGAAACGGAATCAAGGGTAATATGAGAAAATGGATCCAGTCGTTCCTACACAATCGGAAAGCAAGAGTCACCATGGAAGGCCACAACAGCAAAAAAATCCTCCTAAAACATGGAGTTCCTCAAGGCTCAGTATTGTCTCCCTCCCTGTTCCTTGTGTTCATCAATGACCTCATCCACGACCTGCCACAAGGTGTGAGAGCTGCCCTATACGCTGACGACTTGGTGGTGTGGTGTGTAGAAGAACATCTAACTATCGCTAATAAGCGAATACGAAGGGCAGCAGACAATATAGCAGCGTGGGCAGAGAAATGGATGGTGCAGATCAACGCTGAAAAATCCTTAACAACACTTTTCACACTCTCAAACAAAGACAAAGCAGGAGAGATACGACTTGGAAATATACATGTCCAAACAGACGAGGAACCGGTGTACGTGGGCATTACATTAGATAAGAGAATGACATGGAGGCCCCATATCGAGAGAACAGAGGCCAAAGCAAGAAGAAAACTTGCCATACTGAGGAAAATAGCTGGATCAAGTTGGGGAGCTAACAAAACAACACTAAAGAAAGTTTATACAGGTGCAATAAGACCAATATTAGAGTACGGATCAGCAGCATGGTCTACAGCAGCCAAATCACACCTACAAGCCTTAAATAAGGTACAAAATCAAGCGCTTCGGTTGATCACAGGTGCCATGAAGACCACACCAATAAACAAAATGGAAAAAAATCACAGGCATTCCACCTTTATTCTATAGACGAGACACTAAGACCCTGATCCAAGCAGAAAAGTACAAGAACATGCCAGCACATCCAATGAAAACTAGATTTAGAGATTTAGCCAGTGGGAGGTTGAAGAGAAGCAGTTTTGTGCATCGGTCCAAAAAACTAATTAGAACATACAAGGATGAACTACCAGACACCACTAAGGAAATAATTCACACACTCCTCCCAATCCCATGGGAACAACAACAAAATTTCAGCATTAAGACCTCCATAACTATCACCTGCCCATGGGAGAGCTGAATACTCTCCAAAGGAAAACAGCAGCATGTGACATGATTGAAGAACTGTATCCCAGAGAAGCATGGATCCAAGTATATACTGATGGATCTGCAACCAGGCAGTGAAGAACGGAGGCGCAGGAGTTTATGTGGTCTATTCAGACAAAAAAACAACGAATCCACCTGTTCACCTACTGAAATATTCTGTTCAAACTACTCTGCTGAAGTACAGGCCTTAAGCATTGCTGCAGGAATAATAAATAACACTGTAAGCCAATGTCAGCAGGTTGTATTCCTTACCGATGCAATGTCAGTTCTGCAAGCCCTCAACAGTGATAAACTGCCAGAGTTTAAAAAAGCCCTATGCGAAGTAAATATCAAAAAGAAGGGTAGTGCTACAGTGAATACCATCACACTGTGGCATACCAAAAAACGAGAGAGCAGATACGTTAGCAAAAGAGGGAGCAACACGGGAACAAAAAGAACAAACAATCAACTTCCAGGAAAAGAAGACAATTATCAAGGCCATCAGGAAAATTGACCAACAAAGAGACAACTATCACTATCTTGATCGAGCAAAACAGGTGAGCCTGTTCCGTATTAGAACAGGACATAACAGAATGAACAGTCACTTATACAGACTGAGATTGGTCCCATCACCCCTATGTACGTGTGGACAGGCAGCACAGACAGCCGAACATATCCTGCAAGACTGCCACATGCTTAGTCAATTGCGGACTGAACACTGGCCCACAGAGACGCACATCCACACAATGCTGTTTGGGAGTCTTGACGAACTTTCAACCACAGCAACATACATCCAGAGAACCGGATTTCTTGTGTAGACATTACTAAACAACAGCGAACGAGAAGAAGAAGAAGATCACCATTATCATGACAACCTATCATCAACATTATCACGACAATTTATCATCAACATTATCACGACAACCTATCATCAACATTATCACGCCAACCTATCATCAGCATTATTACGCAAATCTATCATTAACATTATCGTAACAACCTATCACCAACATTATCGTGACGACCTATCATCAACATTATCACAACTATCATCAACATTATCACGACAACGTATCATCAGCATTATCAAGACAATTATCATCAGCATTATCGTGCCAACCTATCATCAGCATTACCACAACTATCATGAGCATTGTCGTGATAACCTATCATCAGCATTGAACCTATCGTCAGGATTGTCGTGACAACCTATCATCAGTATTGACATGACAACCTATCATCAGCATTAGCATGACATCCTATCATCAGCATTATCGTGAAAAATATCAGCAGTATTATCGTGACAACCTATCATTAGCATTATCGTGACAACTATCATCAGCATTATCGTGACAACCTATCATTAAGCGTTGTCGTGACAACCTATCATCAGCATTATCGTGACAACCTATCAAAAGCGTTGTCGTGACAACCTATCATAAGCATTATCGTGACAACCTATTATAAGCATTGTCGTGACAACCTATCATCAGCATTATCGTGACAACATATAATTAACATTACTTTAACAACCTGTCACCAGCGTTATCTTAATAACTTATCATCATCATTATCACAACAACCTATCATTAGCATTATCTTAACAACTTATCATCAAAATTATTCACCCACCCGTATGAAAGTTACAACACCTGGCCGCCTCCCCTTCCACCAAAACGAACATGTCAGTGTCCTGAAAATAAGCCACTGTCTCAAGGCGCTGAAACAACTTGATGTCAAAAAGTCGTGGACTGAACTTCAGATGCCTCAGAGCCCACGCTTCACTCAGCTCCGCCTCGGAGGTAAATTTACAGGCATTGAAACACTTAATGAAGACATTCCGCATCATCTAAATGAGACACATGGAAAACAAATTGTGATATATCAGGGTATTGTGATGGTGAAGTTTGCGAAGTAAATTGATTGCAATACATCAAGATGGTGTGATGGTAAAGTTTGCTAGGTATATTCTTCTTCTTTCGTTGGCTTGAACTATATAGTCTATATCTGCAATGTTGTTTCTTGTATAAACTTCACTGTCTTTTGTAGTTCATACAGAGGTCCATATAGTTTTGCTTCCAGTGTTGTTTCTCTGGGCCAGTGGGTTTGCCTCAATATATCATATTCGGGGCAATCTTGAAGTATGTGTTCCGCAGTCTGGGGTGCCTGTCCACATGTACACATGGCTGAATTGCCAATCTTGAATTTTGTATACATGTGGCTGCGGAGGCGGTTGTGTCCTGTTCTGAGGCGCAAAATGACTATTTGTTCTGATCTGTTCATAGCTTGGTAGTCATCCTGTGTTGGTGTTGGTGGCTTTCTGATAGATTTGATCATCTGTTTCTTCTGATGGTACGTAACTGGTACACCCGGTTGCTCGTCTGCAGCACCTTCTTTAGCCAGTCCGTCTGCTCTCTCGTTTCCTGGTATTCCACAATGAGACGGTATCTACTGCATGGCGACCCTGCGCTGGTTGCACAGTTCAAAAAGTAGGGCTTGTATACCTGGCAATTTTCTGGACTGAAGTGCTTGGAGTGCTGATCTTGCATCTGTCAGGAATACTACAGGCTGTGGACCGAGATTGGTGTTCAGTAGTTTCTCAGTTGCCACCTTGATTGCCTGGAGTTCTGCATCATAGTTGTTACAGAATTTCCCCGTTGGTACTCTGACCATATCCCGAGTGTTGTTTGGGTATTCTATGTACACTCCTGCTCCTCCATTCTTTACTGCATTCTGTGCTGACCCATCCGTGTATACTCGGACCCAGAGGTCCTGTGGGTATTCATCATCCAGGAAACTGAGAGTGACCAAGGGGTTTGTTCTGGCACAGACTTTAGGGGGCTGTTAGCTTCAGGCAGGTCTGAGGTTTGTCTACGAAATCGTTTGGCCTGGTGGATAAAGCTGCTTCTTTTCAGTCGCCCCATTGCTAGGTTTTGGAATCTGTCCTTCACTGGATGGCTCGGCATACAGAGGAACTTTTCTGCCTGTGTTAGCACTTTCGTGTCTCTGCGTTCTCTCAGTGCTTGTATCCTCCCCATTTTCTCCATCTCCACTATAGGCGTTGATTTCATTGCCCCCGTGATGACCCTAAGCGCCTGGTTTTGCACCTTATCTAGCTCTTGTAATGTGGTGTTTGATGCTGGACACCATGCAGCTGACCCATATTCCAGGTGTGGTTGTATGCCCTGCTGGTAAACTTTACTAAGTATTTTCCCGCTGGCTCCCCATGTGGTTCCACTTAGTTTTCTCAGGATGGCTAGCTTCCTCCTGGCCTTTGTTGCTGCCTTGTTGATGTGCTGCTTCCACGTCAGCCTATCATCGAATGTAACTCCGAGATAGGTGGGTTGTTTATCTTCTCTCAGGAGCTCTTCGTTTATCTTGATGACACCAGCTTTTTGTTTGGGAGAGAGGGTGAAGAGCGTAGTGCTGCACTTGTCTGTGTTGATGCTGACACACCATCTATTTGCCCATGAGGTTAAGGCATCTATAGCTCTTTGTAGCAGTTTGGTGGCCACTGTTGCATGCTCATCTGTGCACCATATTACCAGGTCATCAGCGTACATTGCCACTTTCATTCCATGCGGTAGTTCAGCAACCAGGTCGTTGATGTAGACTAGGAAAAGTGTGGGGGACAGAACCCCTCCCTTAGGGACGCCATGACGCAGTAGAATTTTCTTACTCTTGAGGCCATCTAGTTGTACTCGGGCTCTTCTGTTATGCAAGTATGCTTTCACCCATTTGTACATCTTACCATTCACTCTACAATTTCTCAGTTTCTTCAGAAGCCCTTCTTTCCAAACCTTGTCAAATGCTTTCCTTAGATCTATCCATGCTGCTAGTACCAGTTTCTTATCTTGGAACGCATCCTCAATCTCTTGGGAAAGGTAAGTTGCCTGATCTTCGGTGGAATAACACTGCCTAAAGCCCGCCTGCTGTGGTACAAGAAGGTTTTCACTTTCAAGGTACCACTGTAGCCTGAGGTTGATGATACGTTCCATTGTTTTGCAGAGGCAGCTTGTAAGGCTGATTGGTCTGTAGCTGGAGGCCGTGGAACTGTCTTTTCCTGGTTTTAGGAGTGGTATCATGATTGCTTCCCTCCAGGTCTGTGGAACTCTGCCTGAGTTCCAACAGATATTGAAGATCTGCAGCAGCTTTGTTTTTGCTGCTGTTCCCAAGTTCTTAATCATTTCATTGGACACTCCATCAACTCCTGGCGACTTTCTCATTTTCAATTTGGATATTGCAAGCTCCAGTTCTCTGAATGTGGTTGGTGCCTCCATAACTTCAGGTATGGTTCCATCTCGTCCTGCGTGTTGTTGTTTCTCACGAGTCTCCTGTTGCTTCTCTGGGCTAACTTCGATGTTGTTGTCTTTAGCAAATGAGTCTGCAAAGTGATCAGCTGCCTGTTTTCCCATGAGGATGTTTCCATCTTTGTACAGAGCAATCCTTGAGTTTCTCCCTGTACCTTCATCGTTAAGTTGTTTTACCAGCTTCCACAGTTTCCTCGTATCTCTTTCGAAGTTCAAGGACTCTGTTTTCTCCTTCCAGCTTCTTCGCCTGGCCTGCAACTTGGCCCTTTGAAATTTGGCCTTAGCTTGCTGGTAGTTATTGTGGTGTTCTTGGCATGGACTGGTCTCTGCCTGCTTTCGAGATGTTTCCACGTCGTTGTGCAGCTGCTCTAGTTCACTATTCCAATATGGTTTGTAGTGCTTACGAGCCCCTCTAGGTATTGTTTCACGAGCAGCCTGTAATATGCATCTGCTGAATTCATCGACTAGCTTATTGATGTCTTTGTCTACAGTCAGATCTCTAGCCAGTATACTAGTACGGTGCTGGTACATTGTCCAGTCTGCTTTCTTGTAGTTCCACCTAGAGAGAGTGCTGCTCTCCTTGACAAGTTCATTTTCCACAATTAGGAAGACTGGCCGGTGGTCGCTGCCTCCAAGTTGTTTCCCTACAACGCGTGTGGTGTTCCACTCCAGGCCGGGTGAGTGGAATGCCAGGTCTGGTGTAGAGGTGGTGTGCCATGATCTCGAGTAGAAGGTTGGTGGGTCGATTGGCTGGTTAATCAGGATAAGCCCATTGTCATCCTGCCAGTTTTCAAGCTCCTCACCTCTCCTGTCCATGTGATCATAGCCCCAGCTCTGCGAGTGGCTGTTGAAGTCTCCGCATACAATCAGTCTTTCTTTTGCTGGGATTGTATCTAGTGCCAGTGGGCGGTCGCTCGGACAGTAGTAGTTGAGCAGGTGGAATTCTGAACTTTCTGTCCTGAGATGAAGCATCTGGTATTCCGCCCCCTCCATATATGTTTCAAGCTGACATGCACTGATGTTATTCCTCACGAGTGTCAGTATTCCACCCTTTCGCCTGTCTATTCGGTCAGATCGGTAGCACTGGTAGCCTCTGATTTTGAAGGCTATGTCCTTGTTGAGGTGGGTTTTTTGCAAGCAACATACATTTACTTGCTCTTCATTCAAGATATTTTCGAGCTCTAATTTTTTGCTGTAGCCGTCTTTTTTATTCTTGACGCCTTCAGCATTCCAGTGCATTATTTTAAATGGTCTTTTCTTTGCTTGGCCAGTAGCTCTATTCTCATGCCTCCTGGCTCCACGGGGCAATTGAGAAGGACCCCCAGTAGTAAGGGTTGGGCCCTTCCGAGGCAGAGGGCCCGGCACTGCGCCTGCCTGGGTGTCCGTCACAGGGCGAGTGCCATAACGTTTTGCAGATATAGGCATACTTCCGTAGCGCATTAGGGTGGCATCCTGATTGCTGTGGTGCGCCTCTTGGCTGGTTGCCTCCGTCTTCAGCACCTTGACTTGCTAGGGCAGACTGTGGTCTTGCTCGAGTGTAGGAGGGCCTGGCCAGTCTTGGTTTTTCAGCCGCTGATGGCTGTACTTGAGCCCCATCTCCACGTCAAGGAGCTGGCCTCGATGGGGGCTAGGTATATTGAATGTTAAATATCAATATAGTGTGATATCAAAGGCTGCTAAGTGTATTGATGGCAGAATATCAAGGTAGTGTGATGGTAAAGTTTGCTAAGTATAGTGGTTATAACACAGAAATAAACAATGAGGGAATTTCGAAGCATCTGAGTACCAAATAATTAAGGAAAATAAGTAAACAGACACTCGTTAGAAAGAGAGAAAGAAATAAAGAAAAAGAAAGAAAGTAAGATAAATAAAGAAATAAAGATAGTAGGGGAACACTAGACAACAATAACGTGAAAGAAGTGATAGGCACTCCGGAGATTCGAACTTGGGACCATCCGCTGCCTGAATAGTGAAATTATCACCCTTCAAAATAGACACAAGGCTCGTCGGTTATATTTAAGAAGCACGACCCAATGTAAATATCCTTGTGGTCTGGCAACTATATGATTATTCTGCAGACCCCTAGGTCTTTTATAATTGGACAAATACCCTAATATAACCTACATACGTTGTGACTGTCCTGAACGGGGCCCACGTGGTCAAAACGAGGCAACACTCTCTTTTAAAAAAGTAAACTGAATGGTCTTCGCCAGCTCCCGCCAGAGCAGCGTTTCTCAACCTTTTAATCGTGGCGTAACCCTTGAAATATAGTTTCAGGTCTCACGGAACCCCTGCATAAAAATTATTATATCTTTAGCTCACGGTAATTTTAATGAATGTTATTTAGAACATGAAAATTTATTGACAATGTTGTATAGTAAAGGAACTAAACTCAAGGCCCAAGCAATATGAATAAAAATATAGTCTAAGACACAGTGTTAATGTTATACAACATTTTGAAAAAAAAACAACCCAATATTTTTTTTAAATCACTATCTCTCGAGGAACCCATAGCGACCTCTCGCGGAACCCCGCTTGAAAAAAAAAAGCTGCTTTAGAGACATACTGTCTAATGTTGTTGTTGTTTTGACCCACGCACAAGAAATGGGTGTTTATTATACATGGGGAATACTGGGAATAGTATGTTGATGTGAGAATTATGACATAGAAAGCTCTCTTTCTCTCCCCCTCTCTCTCTCTGGCAAATGCCGAGGTGTTGTCACGTGCTGGAGTTCAAAGCAAGTATATATCCCAAAAGATATCTTCTACGGACAAATGGTAGATGGCAAAAGAACAGTTGGGCGACCGCAGCTGAGATTCAAAGATGTGTGCGAGAGAGACATTAGGGCACTGGACATAAACCCAGCAACCTTGGAGGATGAAGCTGCCGATCGCGACAAGTGGCGATGCTATCTGCAGCGCCACCTCATATTGGGCGAAAAGAAGCTCTCACAACAGGCCAAAAAGAGGAGAAAACTTCGAAAGGAACACCACGATAATAAACAGCTGAGAGCTGTCACCTCAGGGGCGTATTCCCATAATCAGTTATGACCGAAGCGGCTTTGTCTTGCCTTATATATGATGTAACCAAAAAAAAAAAACAACCGCTGTAGGTTTTTCACCAATTTTCAAGAACAAAAATCTTGTTTCCCATTCAAACTTTATCAAACACCCAGACTGAAAATAAAACAATTTTACCAAGATTATTTTAATAAGTTTAAAATTCTATTTTTAATGATTTAAAAAAAAAAAAAAATATATTTGTTGTAAAAGAAAATTACCAAAATATCAAAAATCGATGTGTTACTTTAAAGATTAGATGGTCTCCAAATATTTTTAATGATTTATAAAAAAAAAAACTATATTTGTGTGAAAAAAAAATATTTTTTTAAATATTTTTAAAAAATTTATAAAGAAAATTACCAAAATATCAAAAATGCAGATGTGTTTTTTTTTTAAAGAACGATGTGTACTACATGCATTGCCAAATTTGAGACTCCTCAGTTTTAGTTGAACGTGCATTTTCGGCACAAATTTGAAAATCAAGCATGGGGGTGGTGCCGAGAAAGCTTTTTGAAATCAAATGCATTTTTTCATGTTTATAAAACCTTGCTCAATCGATTCCTCGATGATTATTTAATAAAATAAGCTCAAAAGTAAAAACTACGTAAAATCCAGTTTTCATAGTGGTAAGACACAAGACAATCCCAAGAAGCAATAAATAATTTGTGTCATCTCTCGGTTAAAATTGGTCTCCAAATAAATGCCTCTAAAACTAGCTATGAACTTTTCTTCGAATTGATTCATCTTGAACTACTACATTTGAAAGTTTCAATTACGATGACTCATTGAATATACATACCAAGCTTGCGGCAGCTAGCGCCTTCAATAGATTATCTAACTGAAATTACGATTTAATTCACCAATGTTAATTCAAATGTTATCTCAGTGTTAACATACGGCTGTGAGAGTTGGAAAATAACAAAATCATTGGAGAACAAGCTGAATACATTCGAGAACAAATGTCTTAGAAAACTCATGAACATCAGTTGGAAAGAATTCAAGACTAATCGACAAATAAGAGAAGACTCTAGGCAGAAATATGTCTCCGACTATATAAGGAAAAGACGATGGTCATATATCGGTCATGTCCTACGAATGCAAAACAACAGAATACCACTACAGGCGCTCACTTGGGTTCCTGAGGGTAAGCGGAAAAAAAGGAAGACCAAAAGAAACACTCAGAAGAACAATAATAAGAGAAGGAAGAACGTTGGGCCTAAATAATGTGCAAGAGCTAAGAGGAGTGGCGTCACAACGAACAACCTGGAGAGCACTGGTTTCTGCCTTATGCGCCGTGTTTGGCGCTTAAAGAATTTATTATTATTATTATTATTATATTATATATATATATATATATATATATATATATATATATATATATATATATATATATATATATATATATATATATATATATATATATATATATATATATATATATATATATATATATATGAGAGCGGGAACGAGGGAAAAAAAGAGAAGAATATGATAATTATTTTAATGATTATGATGATGGCGATGCCCCGTGCATGTCCCGGGGGTCTCTGATGTGACAAAGAAAGAACAGGACTACTACTCCATCATGCATGTCGTAACAGACGACTAATATGAGGTTGGGCATGGGGCTACTAACTTGATCATGTAAAACAAACAGCCACTGAAACCACTGATACAAGATCATGTGACTGGTTGGTGCAGGCTTCTTGCTTCAGTGGTGACTCCGGTACTTCCTAGGGAGTGTAAAGGAGAATAATGGCGATGATAGTGATAACGATGAGGTGGTTTATGAAAAAAAAACTGCAGAGGTAATACTCACCGATCTGTCAAGTATTAACCTCATATGTCTGACCAGGGCCGAGTCTGACCTTGGTAAAGCTATACTCATGTAGCGGTGCCTGGTACTACCAAACATCTTCAGGGTGAAACCTGCAGAGATAGCGTCTATTTAAGGTCATGGTAATACAGGCGAAATATAATGACTTTGGAACTACAGTATGTGTACATGATGAAGGGCCGGGAGAGGGGGGGGGTCCCGGGGGTCTCTGAAGAGATAATGAAAGAATAGAACGACTGCACCCTTAAACATGTTGTACAAAACGACTTATATAGGGTTATGCCTGGCGCTGGTAACCTTTTCATGTCACACAAATTGTTACAGAAACCACAGCTTCATGAGCATGTAAGTGCTTGGTACAGGTTTCCTGTAATGAGATCAACTGCACTGGTGGCTATATGCTCCACAAGGAGCGCTGAGGGAGGAAAATGTTGATAAAAGGATGAAGAGGACTCCTGTAAAACTGATAATCATCATCATCATTTCCTCTTTTTGCTGTCGTTAGGGGCATGTTGCCACAACTGCAGCTAGTCTATTTTGAGGAACATTAAAGTGCTTTTATAGCGTCTGTTTCTGTAGCAATTTGTTTGATCTGACGTCGTTGTCAGCTATATATAAAAACCTAGTTCTTGGTGCCTCTTACGACATGCCTGATGCAACAGTATTTCTATTTTTTCCCCTTTGCCTTAACAGAATGGTACACGTATACAGTAGTACACACTGTTGTGTGCCGGTGTAGGAGGCACGGAGCACTTAACCGGCATCAGCCACTGTAGAGTGCATGCTGCCGTCAGGTATGCAACACCTGACAAGTGATTCCTGGCCAGGTAACAAGCACTATACTTAGGCACAAGGCACTGTACAGTAATTCATGCCTGAAAAAAATAGGTATATCACACTGTGTTGTAGTTATTATAATACATTAAGAAGATGTATCCACCGTTCTTTTCTTTGTAGGGTAAAAGATTGGGGAGATAAAGATTAAAGAAGTTTTTATGTTTGCTTCCTAGAGTATTCATTTATAGTGTGTAAAAAAATTTATGAAATTTTTCTAATTTCGTCCAAAATACGTGGTGGAAAATTATTATTTCAATGTTCATTACAGACAGGTATCAGCAGTGGCGTATTAAGGGGGATGCGAGGGGGGCGGTCCGCCCCGGGTGACAGCCAGGAAGGGGTGGCATCGGACACTATTAATATAGTACTTACTGTTAAAATGTTACTTACTAGTGTATTTCTTTACTGGGGCAGGGGGTGTCATAGGTAACATCCGTCCCGGGTGCCAAGTACTTTAGGGATGCCTCTGGGTATCGGTATGATGCATGTAGTATGTTCATAATTTGGGAGTCATTAATAAATAATAATTTTGCCTATAAGTATGCATCTAAATTTTTATTTATAAACATAATAATAATAATAATAATAATAGCCACTTCAGTCATAACTGACTATGGGAATGCGCCCCTAAGGTGACAGCCCTCAGCTGCTTATTTTCCTGGTGCTCCTTTCGACGTTTTCTCCTCACCTCTGCTTCTTGTGTGAGCCTCTCTTCACCCAATCTGAGGTGGCGCCGTAAATAGCATCGCCACTTAGTGCGATCGGCAGCTTCATCCTCCCATGTTGCTGGATCCATGTCCAGTGCCCTCATATCTCTCTTGCACACATCTTTGAACCTCAGCTGTGGCCGCCCAACTGTTCTCTTGCCATCTGCTAATTGTCCGTAGAAGATATCTTTTGGGATGCGACCATCTTCCATGCGGCGAACATGGCCAAGCCAGCGAAGTCTGCGCTGTCTAAGAAGCGTATACATACTTTGAAGGCCAGCACGTGACAACACCTCGACATTTGTCACTTTATCTTTCCACGAGATGCCGAGGATGCGGCGTAGACACCGCAAATGGAAGGTATTGAGCCTTCTTTCTTGCTTAGCATAGGTCGTCCAGGTCTCGCTGCCATATAGGAGTGTGCTGGTGACGCAGGCATCATATACCGCAGCTTTGGTCTTCATTGTGAGTTTAGAGTTTCCCCAAACACGCGATGTGAGGCGGTGTCGTGAAATATTCTAATCCACATATATAAATTATCAGGTAAATATAAAGCCTAATAAATACATATAATAAAGAAAGGAAGAAGAATGGTAAAGAACAGTGCTGTCACAATGACAGTACTCGAAATCCCCTTTGTTTTATGCTTCGTCTGCAAATTGTAACGTTTCCACGTTAAATATAAGCCACTGCATAAATACAAGCGTTTCCACAACACATTAAAACGGGTATTGCATTTCTAAGAAAAACATTGAGAGGCACACTGCGTAATGACCTAAATTAATCCTAACATTAATTATACTACGTTACCAAAACGAACGAACAGATGGACTCAAATAGAAAGAAGGGAGGGCTGAAAATCAGGAACGCATGCAAAATTAAACACGCGTCTCGCTATTAATGCCACCCCCAACAAGCGTAACGCGATACACAATTACTACTATCACGCGTGTAAGGCCACATGCACTAACTTTATTTCAAATCGACAGTGATAAAATTCACTACCCTTCCCAGAGTTAGGTTTTTAAATCCTGAAAAAACTCTTATTAGGAAAGATGACAATAGATGGGTTTACGTTTGAAAACATTACAGTACCCAGACAGCACATCTTCGAAACAGGAGGTAGAAGAAATTGCATATTTTGAACGCAGCCACTTAGCTCTTTTAAAATTGTATATTTGGGTTCCTTAGGGCTTGCTGACAAAGAATATGTTAAGTGTTATGCAAATAGTCTAGGAATTGACAAGTTATAGCCAAAATAAAATGATGGTGCTGTCAGACAACACCCAAAATCAGAATCGCTCAGTGGTAGATTTTTTAAACCACCATTGTACGGGAAATGGGCCACAAGTTACATTTGAACTGATTGGCTGGAATGATATGTAAGGCTAAACACGATTAGTCGGACTATAAATGCTATCCTTGGTTGTTAGGGGAGACGTAGGAAGGTAAAATTTTTTCAAACACTTGTCGAAACGTGGCTCCATTGGCCAGACTCGCTGATATAATCACTTAGGAGCGTTAGTTCGAGACCACTAGTTCAAATAAGCTTGATAAAGCAACAGTGCGTTGAAGCCAGCTCATATTTTTGCTAAATAAAAGCCTGGAACATAAGCAGATGGGAATTTGTGCCAGTATTTGTGCCAGAATTCATTGCTAGTCAACGTATCTGTGTTTATTTCCATGAATTGTGGTAAGCTTGAAACATTCAGTATCTTTTAATGAAAATTGAATGTGAATTGTTAATTTATGCCTGTATATATGTGTAGTTCAGTAGCAAACATGATGTAAAGCCTATAATGCACCAGCCTGAACAGAAGGTGTCGGAGGAAAGTAAAACGGCATGGAATGGCCAAACAGTACACAGACACCTAGATTATTGATTAGACAGAAATAATGCTGGAAGTGCAGAGGCGTAGTAACCATTAAGGAGGTTAATACTGGTATAAAGTATTTCAGATGAAGCTGACAGTTGGCCTAACGCTCTGAACTCAATGTTTGTGATGTATTGTGATCAGTGTAGAAAGAGAGTATAAATTAGTTATGACGTAGAAGGTACATCCTTCTTGTTTTCAGGGACCGTGGTCTTGACGTTATTGAGCAGCACCTGGTCAGAGCTTTGCTGAAATCCAGAGTCGGACAGCATACTCCTTGATCCATTTAGCTATCAGTGAGGTGTCTCCAGAGCCCAGGGGAGAAATCGAGCAGAGGAGTCTTTTCCTGCCGCCATCACGCAAGATAAGCTGATGTGGCCAGCTGAGCTCAACATTATGTACCCCATCTTAAAATAACAATGTAACATAAACTTAAGAGGGGAAGTAAATTGTTTTAATACCAGGAACTGAGAACATCTCCAATACTAGTTCCCATAGAAACAAACTATTGAAGTCATGATGACAAATACCAACAGAGCTTGAACAAAACAAAACCAGTATTACCTCATATTACTACTACACAACTGACACACATAGGATACTTTTAATAATATATGTCACTACAATATTCATATTGATAAATTCTGTACATATAACTTGTAATTAAAATTGATTGTGATTCCTGGTTCCCTTTGTATTTGAATCAGGACACATATACATTCATGACAGCAATGAATACATATTGTTATTTGAAAAGTTATCAGTGACTCCTTTAAGATATCCTTTAGAGTGTTATATGTATGTGAGTGTCACAGTGTTGTCAAGTGTGGTGGAATAAATTAAATTGTTTATCTGTCTGTTGTTGTTATGACTTACACTTCATCATACACATACCCTAGACATATAACGTAGTCATCACATTATTCCAGAATAATTCTGACTGAGATATATATATATATATATATGTGGCAGCAAGTAAGGTTATCTATAATACACTACTCTTATTAGATATAGATACCTTCACAGCTGATCTCAGTCAGTACACTAAGTCCCCTATAAATATTTATAACATCCCACTTCACCACATATATTGGGGTCTCGCTCTTGGGATTTTGAATCTTTACCTATTAAAAATATTGGGGGGTAATTCACTTCAGGGAATAATAAGAATTAAAAAGGTATCCTTGGGTGGAATTAAATAAGGTTGAGCTCTCGGTGCCTGTGTTGTCCATTAGATATATATTTAGAGATTGAATTGTTAGTTAGACATTTTATAAACTTACCTGATAGACAATGGCGGACCTGGCCAAATTTCGATCTGCTGCTGTTCAGACTGCAAAAGAGTTAGGATTAGATGGGCAAGTTATGGTTGCCTATGTCACTACGGAATGTGACAAATTTATTGAACGCGAAGAAAGAAGGTTTGAAGCCGAAAGAAAGTTAGAGGCTGAAAGGGAAATTAAGAAGTTACAATTTGAGGCTGAGGCTGAGACTAAGAGGTTGCAGATTGAGGCTGAGGCTAAGAAATTGGAAGCAGAAGAAAGAAGATTGACTGCAGAAAGGGAAGAGAAGAAATTAGCTGCAGAAAGGGAAGCAGAAGAAAGAAGATTGACTGCAGAGAGGGAAGCAGAAAAGGAGGAGAAGAGATTACAAAGGGAACATGAGTTACGACTAAGGGAGTTTGAGTTTCAAGGCCATGCTCCTGAAAATGGTGCCAGTCCCTTTGCCTCTGATGCCACCGCTAGCCAGGGAGCCTCAACCTCAGCTATGAATTTTCATTTAGATCATTTTGTTGAGAAAGACGATGATATAGAGAGCTACCTAAATAGGTATGAACTATTAGCTACCACGTATGGGTTAGAGAGAGAAAGGTGGAGCTTAAAGTTATCTCAAGGACTTCGTGGGGCAGCTTATGAAGTTTTTGCAAAAATGAGCAGAGGTGATCAGGAAAATTATGACATGCTAAAGCAGGCTCTTTTGTTAAGATATGAAAAGAATGCAGAATTTTATAGGAAAAAAATTAGGAATGCTAAACTACTGTCAGGTGAAACCTATCACCAGTTCTCTGCACGAATAGAGACATACTTGGAGAAATGGACTTCTCTGGGGAAAACCCAAGATCTTAAGGAAATGGTCCTTATAGAGCAATTAAGAGAGTCCATGGCTCCAGACCTGAGAAAGTTTCTCATGGAACAAGGTGCAGAGAGGCTGGGTGAGCTGCTAAATGTTGCTGAAAGGTATCAATCAGCTCAAGCAGAGGTAACAGGTAATAAAAAGAAACAAGTGGATAACTTTAGGGCACCACAGAACTTTAATAAATTTGATCCTAGGGATCAAAACAAAGGTAAGCACCAGTTTGATAGGCCACGGTATGAAAATAAAAATAAATTCCCACAATTCGATGAAAGGAAATATGATGAAAGAAAATCTTTCAACCAAGGAAAAAGGTGGTGTAAGAATTGTCAGATGGACAATCATGACACTGACCGTTGCAGAAGGAAACCTGTGTATATGGCCACCCTTCAGGTCAGGTCGACCTCAAGACAGGAGGAGGATATTATGTTGGATACCACTCCAGAAGAGATGAGGAAGGCACAGGCTGGGGATAAAACACTCAAGCCTTGTTTCAGAAAATTGTCAACTTGTCATACAACTCCAGGCAAAGGAGATTTTTACATGAAAAACAAGTTGATGTATAGGAAGACTGGAGCTAGATCCAAAGGTCAGGGACAACTGGTACTTCCTAAAAGATATAGGGCAGACTTAATAAGGAGCCTACATGTGAAACCAGATGGGGACCATGAGAAGATAGGTACCATCATCCAAAAGGTGGCTCACAATTATTATTGGCCCAAAGCAAGATGGGACATTGAGAATTTTGTAGAAAGGTGTAGCATAGCACATGAGGGAACACCCACAAGTGGGAACATGGATCAGGACCTGGACACGCCACGGGGCAAAATTAGGCCTGATAATAAAAAGAAAAATAGATTTGATAAAGTGGACCAAATGGAATGGGAAGCCCCTTTTCACGGACAAGCTTCACTTAACTGTTTTACAATGGCCACTATGCGGAGAGTGCAAAAAGCTGTCTTACCCCAGGATAAGCCGACAATCCCTCAATCGGACTTAAACAAACTGGAGGAAGAGGATGTAGAGAGGAAATCTCTCATCAAGAATTTTAAGTGGGGAGAAAGCCCCAAAAGAAAAATTGGTAGCGGTCGTTTTGTGAATGATAATTCTGGGAGGAAAAATCATCACTATAAAGCTTCGAGTGGAAGAGACCATACCGGTGCATGGACAAATAGGTCCACAAAATTCAAGGTCCATATGTAGCTTTGTTAAGAACGTGGACTGATGAAAAGGCAGAGGAAAACATTACATCTTCATACCAATATGTGAATGAGCTGACCACTCGTTTAAAAACTGGCTGGAAACTTGCCAATGAAAATTTGAAACAAGCCAGGAAGAAACATGCTGCCTATTATAACAGGAAGGCGAAAGACAGAAATTTGGCTGTGGGAGAGAAAGTACTGCTTCTTTTGCCCGGGAGTCAGAATAAGTTACAAATTGGATGGCAGGGTCCATATACAGTTCTAGAGAAGGTGTCTAGAACAAATTATAAGATAGATAAGAAGGGGAAAGAAAAAATCTATCATGTGAATCTCCGGAAGAAATATTTGGAAAGAGAACATCAGGAAGAGACACACTTGTTGACCTTGTCCATCGCCATGGAGATGAAAAAGGAACCACTTTCATCATTTGAATATCCATTACACCCCTGTGAGACAGCAGCACAGGTGAAAATCAGTACACATTTAACGAAAACTCAGAAAGAGAGAGTGCAACAGGTTCTAAATAATCATGCAGAGGTGTTAACAGACCGACCAGGGCATACAAACCTATTGGAATATGATATGAAACTGATAGACCCCACACCTGTCTGTATGAAACCATATTCGATTCCGTTTGCTAAGGAGAAAGCTTTGAAGGAAGAGATAGACTATCTGTTGAAGGAAAGAATTATTTCGCACAGTGAATCTTCGTATAGTTCCGGTGTTGTACTCTTAAGGAAGCCCTCTGGAGAACATAGACTCTGTATAGATTACAGGAGACTGAATGCTATTACAGAAGGACAGGTGGATCCATTGCCGGATACAAATCAGCTGTTTGCCAGACTAAATAAAGCTAAATATTTCTCAAAAGTGGATCTGAGTAAAGGATACTATCAGATTCCAGTAAAGCCTGAGGTTAGACCATACCTAGCTTTTAGTACCTCAGAAGGACACTATGAGTTTAATAGATTGCCATTTGGATTGAAGAATGCGCCTAGTGTCTTCTCTAGAATGATGAGAAAATTGTTGGATGTAAACATTTCGGAGGAACGTAATGAATCCCTGAGTTGCCTCTTTGATTGAGGATATTCCGAATGTTTCATACAGGATAATAAGAAGATTATGGGATCCACTACGAAAACTCTGCTATCAACAGGTATATGTTATCTCCTCATAACGTACATTTTGAGGGAAATATAATGTTCTCTGGACATGTCATTGCGCAGACTCAGAGAAGAGAAATGGTGAATACGGGTTGCGAAGCAGCATTAAGACAAGCACTCACACTTGCGGCTGTTCAGTAACATAACCGAAATATATTATTGGTTGTAGAAGTCTGAGGCAGATTTCATGAGTAGTGCCTACTCTGAATGGACCCAACTACATAAAACCATGATAGCACCACAGCAGAGTAAAGTCAAGTTGACTTACATTTATCTATGTGTATATAGAATAAAGGACTGACATGGGATGTCTGTTTTAAGAGGGGAGGTGTCGTGAAATATTCTAATCCACATATATAAATTATCAGGTAAATATAAAGCCTAATAAATACATATAATAAAGAAAGGAAGAAGAATGGTAAAGAACAGTGCTGTCACAATGACAGTACTCGAAATCCCCTTTGTTTTATGCTTCGTCTGCAAATTGTAACGTTTCCACGTTAAATATAAGCCACTGCATAAATACAAGCGTTTCCACAACACATTAAAACGGGTATTGCATTTCTAAGAAAAACATTGAGAGGCACACTGCGTAATGACCTAAAATAATCCTAACATTAATTATACTACGTTACCAAAACGAACGAACAGATGGACTCAAATAGAAAGAAGGGAGGGCTGAAAATCAGGAACGCATGCAAAATTAAACACGCGTCTCGCTATTAATGCCACCCCCAACAAGCGTAACGCGATACACAATTACTACTATCACGCGTGTAAGGCCACATGCACTAACTTTATTTCAAATCGACAGTGATAAAATTCACTACCCTTCCCAGAGTTAGGTTTTTAAATCCTGAAAAACTCTTATTAGGAAAGATGACAATAGATGGGTTTACGTTTGAAAACATTACAGTACCCAGACAGCACATCTTCGAAACAGGAGGTAGAAGAAATTGCATATTTTGAACGCAGCCACTTAGCTCTTTTAAAATTGTATATTTGGGTTCCTTAGGGCTTGCTGACAAAGAATATGTTAAGTGTTATGCAAATAGTCTAGGAATTGACAAGTTATAGCCAAAATAAAATGATGGTGCTGTCAGACAACACCCAAAATCAGAATCGCTCAGTGGTAGATTTTTTAAACCACCATTGTACGGGAAATGGGCCACAAGTTACATTTGAACTGATTGGCTGGAATGATATGTAAGGCTAAACACGATTAGTCGGACTATAAATGCTATCCTTGGTTGTTAGGGGAGACGTAGGAAGGTAAAATTTTTTCAAACACTTGTCGAAACGTGGCTCCATTGGCCAGACTCGCTGATATAATCACTTAGGAGCGTTAGTTCGAGACCACTAGTTCAAATAAGCTTGATAAAGCAACAGTGCGTTGAAGCCAGCTCATATTTTTGCTAAATAAAAGCCTGGAACATAAGCAGATGGGAATTTGTGCCAGTATTTGTGCCAGAATTCATTGCTAGTCAACGTATCTGTGTTTATTTCCATGAATTGTGGTAAGCTTGAAACATTCAGTATCTTTTAATGAAAATTGAATGTGAATTGTTAATTTATGCCTGTATATATGTGTAGTTCAGTAGCAAACATGATGTAAAGCCTATAATGCACCAGCCTGAACAGAAGGTGTCGGAGGAAAGTAAAACGGCATGGAATGGCCAAACAGTACACAGACACCTAGATTATTGATTAGACAGAAATAATGCTGGAAGTGCAGAGGCGTAGTAACCATTAAGGAGGTTAATACTGGTATAAAGTATTTCAGATGAAGCTGACAGTTGGCCTAACGCTCTGAACTCAATGTTTGTGATGTATTGTGATCAGTGTAGAAAGAGAGTATAAATTAGTTATGACGTAGAAGGTACATCCTTCTTGTTTTCAGGGACCGTGGTCTTGACGTTATTGAGCAGCACCTGGTCAGAGCTTTGCTGAAATCCAGAGTCGGACAGCATACTCCTTGATCCATTTAGCTATCAGTGAGGTGTCTCCAGAGCCCAGGGGAGAAATCGAGCAGAGGAGTCTTTTCCTGCCGCCATCACGCAAGATAAGCTGATGTGGCCAGCTGAGCTCAACATTATGTACCCCCATCTTAAAATAACATTGTAACATAAACTTAAGAGGGGAAGTAAATTGTTTTAATACCAGGAACTGAGAACATCTCCAATACTAGTTCCCATAGAAACAAACTATTGAAGTCATGATGACAAATACCAACAGAGCTTGAACAAAACAAAACCAGTATTACCTCATATTACTACTACACAACTGACACACATAGGATACTTTTAATAATATATGTCACTACAATATTCATATTGATAAATTCTGTACATATAACTTGTAATTAAAATTGATTGTGATTCCTGGTTCCCTTTGTATTTGAATCAGGACACATATACATTCATGACAGCAATGAATACATATTGTTATTTGAAAAGTTATCAGTGACTCCTTTAAGATATCCTTTAGAGTGTTATATGTATGTGAGTGTCACAGTGTTGTCAAGTGTGGTGGAATAAATTAAATTGTTTATCTGTCTGTTGTTGTTATGACTTACACTTCATCATACACATACCCTAGACATAAACGTAGTCATCACATTATTCCAGAATAATTCTGACTGAGATATATATATATATATATATATGTGGCAGCAAGTAAGGTTATCTATAATACACTACTCTTATTAGATATAGATACCTTCACAGCTGATCTCAGTCAGTACACTAAGTCCCCTATAAATATTTATAACATCCCACTTCACCACAGGCGGGCAAAGGTAGCTGCAGCTTTGCCAATGCGGCTGTCGATTTCTGTATCCAGTGAGAGTTTGTGATTGATGGTATACCCTAGGTATGTGAAGTGGTGCACCACTGCCAATTCATAGTTATCGATAGTGATAACTGGTGCAGCACCCACATCCTGACTCAGCACATTCGTTTTCTTTAGACTTATTGTGAGGCCAAAGTCCTTGCATGCTTTAGTGAAGCGATTCATCAAGCTCTGAAGCTCCAGTTGGCTTTGAGTGACGACTGCAGCATCATCAGCGAACAACAAGTCTCTTATAGTGACCCTTCTGATTTTTGTTTTTGCCTTCAGCCTTGAAAGATTAAACAGACGGCCATCTGACCTAGTGTGAAGACATATTCCTTCAGTTGCATCTCTGAATGCATGTTTCAAGAGTAAGGCAAAGAAGATTCCGAAGAGGGTCGGAGCCAGAACACAGCCTTGTTTAACGCCACTTCGTATATCAAAGGGCTGTGATGTGCTTCCAGCATATTGGACTGTTCCCTTCATGCCGTCATGGAATGACTTTATCATTTTCAGCATTTTAGAAGGGCAGCCTATTTTCAGGAGGATTTTAAAGAGTCCATCCCTACTAACCAGGTCGAATGCTTTTGTGAGGTCTATAAAGGCGATATATAATGGTCTTTTCTGCTCTCTTGATTTTTCCTGAAGCTGGCGGAGAGAGAAGATCATGTCTGTTGTTGATCTGCCAGCTCGGAATCCACACTGTGACTCTGGATATATGCGCTCAGCTAACTTGTGTAGTCGCATTAAGATGACTTTGGAAAAAACCTTACCAACAATACTAAGAAGAGAGATGCCTCTGTAGTTATTGCAATCACTTCTGTCTCCTTTATTTTTATACAGTGTTACAATCTTGGCATCTCGCATGTCTTGAGGAATAATTGTCTCTTCCCAGCACTGGCACAGCATCCTATGCAGGGGATGTAATAGCGTGCTCTTACAGCATTTGATTAAATCAGGAGGAATCCCATCACTGCCTGGTGCTTTGCCAGAGGCCAAGCTATCAATGGCCTTGCTGAGTTCCTCTAATGTTGGTTCGGCATCCAGCTCCTCCATAGTTGGCAGACTGTTGACACCATCAAGGGCTGCAGGCGTAACGGTATTGTCTCTAGCGTAAAGCTCAGAGTAGTGCTCGACCCACCTCTCCATCTGCTTACCCTTATCGGTTAGCTTCTCTCCGCTGATGGTTTTTAGCGGTGCCGTCTTACTTTTATGGGGGCCAAGTGCTTTCTTTATACCGTCATACATTTGTCTAATGTTGCCTGTTTGCGCTGCGATCTGGATGCTCTCACTGAGCTGGAGCCAGTAGTCATTTGCACAGCGTCGAGCAGTTTGTTGAACTTTGCTTCTCGTAGCCCTCAGGATCTGTAGGGTTCTGGCACTCGGTGAACGTTTGAATTCATTCATAGCACTGCGCTTAGCTTCAATGACAGGTGCCATCACATCTGATGAAGCATCAAACCAGTCATTTGACTTTGCTGTTTTCTTACCAAAGGTGGCAAGTGCAGTACTTTGAATGGTGTTCCGTAGATGCTCCCAGTTCTCTGTAATAGTATCACCATGCTGAGGGCTACTGAGCACTTTCTCGAAGGTCGCAGTGAATTGAGCGATCATGAAAGGGTCTGACATCTTGCTGGTATCAATGCGTGGTTTCCCTTCATGTCTGACACGATAGAGTTTTCATGGTTGTGCTCTGATTTTGCAGCAAACCAAGGAGTGATCTGTATCACAGTCTGCACTATGGTACGAGCGCGTGGAGAGCACAGACCTGAGGAGTGGCCTTCTGACGAGAATCAGGTCAAGTTGGTGCCAGTGCTTGGATCGTGGGTGTCTCCATGACACCTTATGCTGGGGTTTTGTCTGAAAGTAGGTGTTGGTCACGCAGAGGTCATGGTGGACGCACAACTCTAAGAGCCGTTGTCCATTTTCATTCATCTTGCCAATACCAAACCTGCCCAGACATGAAGGCCATGAAACATTATCGGCACCCACTCTAGCGTTAAAGTCACCAAGGAGAACAAGCTGTTCTTGCCTAGGTATGCTTTTGATAATTGCTGTTAGATTCTCGTAGAACTCATCTTTAGCTTCTGAGGCAGAGTACAGAGTAGGAGCATACACACTAACAAGGGTGATGGGACCTGTGCTAGTTTGCAGGCGGAGCGTTAACAGGCGTTCTGATCCATTCTCGCCTGGTTCAACCATTTTAGTTAGCGATTTTTTGACCGCAAAACCTACTCCGTGTTCTCTAGCTTTATTAAGATCTTTCCCTTGCCAATAAAATGTGTAGTCCTTCTCGCTCACCGTTCCAGAGCCCGCCAGGCGCGTTTCCTGAAGTGCAGCTATATCCACCTGAAGTCGTTTAAGCTCATCATTAATTATGGCTGTCTTCCTTACATCGTTTACATCCTGTAGGTTTTCGGATAGTCCAGTCAACATAGTCCGGACGTTCCAGCATCCCAATCTGAGAGTTTGCTTATTTCTATTTTTTCGATAATTGCTTGGTGCAAAATTTTCTGTCCACAGTTCGGGTTTGACCCTAATCCCCATGCACCCAATGGGGAAAGCAGACAGTGGCGGGACAACACCTTATTGACTGGGGGCTGCCCAGCTTGAAGCGGGCGGTAGCTGTCCAGTGAGATCCTAGAACCTCTCCCACTGTCGGAAGTAGCCCCTGGCGCCATGCCCTACGCCAATTGGGCAAAATGCTTATAACCGGTAACTGCTACTTCCCGTGTTTTGCCGACACCTATAGGGTGAAGCTGGAGTGTCCTCTCCAGGGCGCGAGCTTGGGCACAGTTATATGGAGATCAAGCTGTTGCCCATGCAGCATGTTCCCCCTCTCCACACAGCCGGTAGATCCAAAGGAACGGCAGTAGCCGATACAGTTTGGTACCAGCCATGTCACAGGAGTTGCCAGAATAATGTCGAATCGACATTAGATTGCCTTAGGGACTCCGACTCCGGATTTATCCTCAGGGTTTACTCCCGAAGCCAATTCCATAAATGGATATTCCCGCAAGGCAGCGGTGGTTTGAATTCAGAGTTCCTTCTCTTAGATAAGCTACCAACCAAGGATCACGAGCCCTATCTGCCCGAAGCTGCTGGTTTTAAGGCGCCAGTCGCTCGCCTTTGCCCCTTCTCCCGTCAGTGGAAACAGTTCCGCCGGGCTCAAATTGAGCCACACGTGAAGGCCGGGAGCTGGACTTGGTTGTCAGAGGCTGTTTGAGGCGCGTGCCATAGAAGTATTTTATCTGCAGTGAGAGCTTATCCTCACTACAACTCCCGGCAATAACAACCTTTGGAACTTATTTATAAACATTGTTAAACTAAAAAAAAAAAAAAAAAAGTTAGGCGTAGCGCGCGACGCAGTCTGTATGGAAAAAGAATGAGAAAATTCCACACTCGTCTGATGCAATTTGTGTAACATATTTTTCAAGGGGGATGGGTTAAGGTTCAATTTGTTTGGAATGGACCTTATACAACTGTAAAAGTTTTTGCTGACAGAAGCCTAGACAGTTTACAGACGTCTGCTAGTCACTCTCTCAAGACTAAGCACCATGGATGAAACTTGAAGCTTGTCATGCGAAGAGATAATAACAATTTTAATCTACAAGAATCTCAAGAAAGTGACAAACAAGAAAATAAACTTTCTAGCATCACACGACTCAAATATTTAATGATGGCTTCCCTCAATTTTTTCATGATTCTCGTATGGCTGTCCCTTCCATCTCACAAGATTTCATTCCCACAAATACTAAGTTGAGATTTAAGAGTGCGAAATGTTAGGCATTGCTGCTCCCAAAAAAAAGTTATGCTGGCCGAAAGCAGAAAGTCGGTCTTGGAGAGTCAATAAAAGTTGACTAAATAATTGGTGATGGAAACTGTTTGTTCCGAGCTATCAGTCAAGAAGTCGCGCTCTCTCAAGAATTGTATACAAAAAAGTACGAGAAGTTACCACTGAAACTATGAAAAGTTCAGAACATTTACACTATTTTTCAAAACCCGTTTGTCAGTATCTTAAAGAAAGTCACATGACAGAAGATATAATCTCAGACCTAAGGTTCTTTTATATTTGGACATGTGCCCTAATATAACCGACTAGGTTGAACGGGACGGGCCTTGCCAAAACGAGGCAAAACTTTATTTAAAAAAAAATCACAGAAGATAAAACCCGGGGTACAGATGTTAAACTGTATGCACTTGCCACTGTCCTACAAACACCCATTGCTGTGCACTGTAAGGCCTAGGTGCAACTGATTATACTTGGTATTTTCACTATCCACTTAAAAAATGTTGAAAATTTGAAGGCCTCAACACAGCAATTTCCATCAGCTTTACATATATCTATTAAACAATGGTTCCCACTATGATAGGGTTTTAAGTGTAGCTTAAGGCCAATCTGTCAGGGTTAGTTTTGATATTATAAAGTAGTTTCTAGTATATTTCAAAGGAATGTCAACTATCCAGTTTTACTTTATTTATACCCAGCAGAGTCCTTATCAAGTAGAAAAAAAACAACGCATTTATCATGTATTATTGCCTTGGTTTTACTGTGTAGTGAAGTGAATCAGTATGACAACACGCTCAAATTCCCCGCTTAAAACGTACGAGCTAACTTATTTAAAATCTATAAATAACTACAGCATTTGAAATTTGTCTGAGGGTGTTAACTGGTTTTTTATACGTGATGCAAATGTTGATGTGTAGTTGGCCAGGTATGCGTGTTGATGTCACCTGAACAGTGTAATGGTGTGAAAATCTGGGTCACTCACGCTGACAGCATACATGGTCCTTGTACGATGATGATGATGAGACATGGGTGTGTAGAGACACGAATGCGTTTAGGCTCATATATGGTTACACAATACACCCAGTCACGCTCGCACTGAAGCCAATGATGGTTGAAACTACTGGTGACAGTTCATACATTTATTCACAGCACTAACAGTAGTATCACACAGGAACAGTCAATGTAAACAGGTTCATGTACATCATGTTAATTGAAATCGCTTGGTACATATCAGGCATTCTAAGGCTGGTAAACATTCACATATATGGGCATGGTCAATAGTGGTATGTTCTTTAATGTACAGTTCATAATGCCGCTTTGGTATCTGTCGTGAGAAATTCTAATCCACATATATAAATTAAAACGTAAATGCAAAGCCTAACAAATATATTTAATAAAAGGAAAGAAGAATGGTAAAGAACAGTGCTGTCACAATGACTGTACTCGAAATCCCCCTTGTTTTCTACTTCGTCTGCAAATTGTAACGCTTTCACGTTGTTAGTGGTTGGTTGTTCGTCCATCACGGGTGATGAAGACCACTCTGTTCATCCAATTATTTAAGAATATGTTAGGTTAGTCTATGGGTACGAAGGTGACTGAAGAGCCCGATGCGGGCCTGGAAAGATCTTGGACAGTGTGGGCAGGGAATGTTTGCTTCATGTGAAGGTTTTATTTCACGGTCCTTTCTAGCTTGTCTCCGCTGTTCCGCTGCTGCTCTTCTGGATGATTCACATGCTGCTGCACCTTTACGAAGAGATGTGCGCCAAGCAGTTCGGTCTTGCGCAGCAGCTTCCCATGTGTCTGGGTTTATGTCAAAGGTTTTTAATGACGTCTTTAACGTGTCTTTGAAGCGCTTCTTTTGGCCACCATGGGAGCGTTTACCCTTCTGCATCTCACCATAAAAGAGTATCTTTGGCAGTCGATGGTCTGGCATGCGGACTACATGACCTGCCCAGCGAATTTGTGACTGCATCAGAATAGTATCAATACTAGGGATACCAGCTCTGTCAAGAACGGCGGTATCCGGGATCTTGTCTTGCCATTTGATGTTCATTATCTTCCTGAGACAGACTGTATGGAAGTGGTTTAGCTTCTTTACGTGGCGCCTGTATACAGTCCATGTTTCACATGCATATAGCAGCACTGGAAGCACCGCAGCTCTGTACACCTTCAGCTTTGTCTGTAGACTAATGCCACTTCGATGCCAAATGTTGGTGTATAGTCTGCCAAATGTGCTGCTGGCTTTGGAGATCCTGGTGTTCACCTCATCATCAATGACAATGTTCTGGGATAGTGTGCTACCAAGGTATGTGAATCTGTTCACAACATTCAGTTTCTCACCATTAACCTTGATGACTGGCTCAGTATAAACTGTGCCAGGAGCTGGTTGGTACATGATTTCTGTTTTCTTCGTGTTGATGGTAAGCCCAAAGTTGGTGCAGGCTTCGGAGAATCTATCCACACTATGCTGCAGATCAGCCTCTGAGCCAGCATTGAGGGCACAATCATCAGCAAACAGAAGATCTCTGATGGTGTGTGATTTGACCTTGGTTTTTGCTTGAAGCCTCCTAACGTTAAACAATTTTCCATCAATTCGATAACTAATGTCGATTCCTGTGTCCCCGTCTCTAAAAGCATCAGTCAGCATAGCAGAAAACATGATACTGAACAGAGTCGGTGCAAGTACGCACCCTTGTTTAACTCCATTTGAGACGGGGAAAGGCTCTGATAGCTCACCGTTTTCCTGAACTCTAGCCTGCATTCCATCATGCAGTTGCTGCACTACTGTGATAAATTTCTTTGGGCAGCCGTATTTTGCCATGATCTTCCATAGACCCTCTCTACTGACCGTGTCGAACGCCTTTGTCAAGTCGATGAAAGCTGTGTACAGGTCACAGTGCTGTTCTTGGCATTTTTCTTGTAGCTGTCTTGCAGCGAACACCATATCTGTGGTTCCACGTTCTTTCCGGAATCCACACTGACTTTCAGGTAAAAGACCTTTGTCAAGATGAGCCGTAAGGCGATTCAAAAGAATTCTGGCGAATATCTTCCCAGCGATTGATAAAAGAGAGATGCCTCGATGATTGTTGCAGTCTTGGCGATTACCTTTACGTTTATATAGATGTATAATTGAGGCATCTTTAAGATCGTGTGGGATGGTTTCACTCTGCCACATTTGCTGGAAGATCATATGAAGTTTCTCTATCAGAACTGCACCGCCATCTTTATAAACCTCAACAGGAATTGAATCGGAGCCAGGGGCCTTTCCACTAGACAGTTGACGAATCGCTTTTTTAGTTTCCTCCAGAGTTGGTACATCATCTAATGCTTCATTTATAGGAATTTGGGGCAGGCGGATGATGGCTTCGTCGTTAATAGATGATGGCTGGTTCAAGATATTATTAAAATGTTCAGCCCAGCGTTGGAGCATTTTTTCCTTGTCTGTAATTAGTGTTTTTCCATCTGCATTAAGGAGGGGAAATGATCCTGATGATGTTGGACCATAGACCGCTTTGAGTGCAAGGTAAAAGTTTTTCAAGTCATGGCTGTCAGCAAAGCCTTGGAGCTCATCTGCTTTATTACTCAGCCATGAATCCCGCATCTGGCGTAGTTTATGTTGGACGATTCTACGCATGTTGTTGAAAGCGTCTTTCTTGGATGTAGATTTTGGATCATTTAAATATGCTTTATGGAGATGGTGTTTCTCAGCCAACATCTGCTTTATATCATCTGAGTTCTCATCAAACCAGTCATTTTGTTTCTTGATGGAAGGACCCAGGACCTCTGTAGCAGTGTTGTAGATCTGCTCACTTAGGGCTGCCCAATTTGTTTCCACACTTTGGCGGTCTAGCGAGATAGATTTGAGACGGTCTTCTAAGGTGTCAGTAAATGACTGTTTGATTTTTGTCTTCTTTAGTTTGGTAACATCCAGCCTCTTTTGAGTTTTCTTCCCCTGAGGGCGCCTGGCTGGTTGGATACGAATTTTAAGTTTAGATACAATGAGGCGATGATCAGTCCAGCATTCGGCACCACACATGGACTTGGTCACCCGGACATCTTGCCTGTCCTTCTTCCTAACAATTACATAGTCAATTAGGTGCCAATGCTTTGAGCGAGGGTGCATCCAGGAGGTCCTGTTGCGGGTAGGAAGTCGAAAAATGGTGTTGGTGACAAGGAGGTCATGTTCTGCGCAAGTCTGGAGGAGACGAAGTCCATTACTGTTACAGCGACCCACGCCGTACCTACCAATAGTGCCATTCCAGGAGATGTTATCTGAGCCTACTCTTGCATTAAAGTCACCAAGAATGATGAGCTTATCTGCTTTAGGAACTGATGCAATGACTGCATGTAGTTCTTCGTAAAACTTATCCTTGACATCATCCTGGTTTGTCATAGTTGGTGCATACGCGCTAATGATGGTGGCATGTTTTCTTCCATAGAACAGAGGGATCTTGACCGTCATGAGTCGGTCATTTATTCCCTTTGGGGCCCCCGCTAACTTGCTGACAATTGCTGTTTTGATTGCAAATCCAACCCCTGCTTCTCGTCTTTCTTCAGTTCCTCTTCCGCTCCAAAAGAATGTATAACCTGCACCCTTTTCGCAAAGTTGGCCCTCGCCTGCAAGTCGAGTTTCACTCAGTGCTGCTATGTCAATGTTGTACCTGGCCAGTTCTCTCCCAATCAGGGCAGTTCGTCTCTCAGGTCTGTTTGCGTTAAAGTCTTTGTCAAGTAAAGTGCGCACATTCCATGCGCCTAGAATGAGGGGGAAAAATCTGTCCTTTCTTTTTCTTATATGTCGACCGCCGAAGTAGGGTACCCACCAACCGCGGTAAGCTGGTTAGGTAATGGTGAAGCAGGCAATGTTTAGGGCACCTTTTCTAGCCCCTTCCTCATGCCATGGAGGTGAGCAGTGCTTTCCTAAAGAGGGCTGCTCAGACACTCAGGGGGCTGCCGAATCCCACTGCTGCTCCGATCAGTGGAAGACGACCATATGGCCTGAGCCGCCTGTGTGTAGGTCTGCGACTACGACTGCCAGCGTACCCACGCCTGCCGCTTCGCCGCTCGCCCATCGCCACAGGACTTGTTGTGAGTGGATGGATGGATGAATGGATGAAAGAGTGACTTGCGCGGTGATTTGGATTAAAGTGAGGAAGAGTTGCGCAATTCGTCGACCTCACTCTCTCGCCTGGGTCCATCTCAATCCAGTGGCAAGACAAGTCAAGACGACTGGAGATGAAGTCAGGTGCAGTGGATGACCAGGGCTTTCTACGTGCCTCGCCGTGCTCCTTACGCTCCACAGCGCGTTGCTGGTAATCGCCGTCATGCCCGTTGAACCAACAGGTGGTTTCTTCCGCGCAGTCTATCGAATCCAGTCTTCGCATGCATGGGTAGGCAGACCCTAACTCACCGAAGGTTTATAACCATTCGGCTACCCTCACCTAGTTTAGCCGGCCTGTCAAAGCCGTTGTCCGGGGGTGGCCGCTGTCGCATGCTGACAGCTACGAGGAGCCACAGGTGAGAGCTGGATGCCAGGTTTGGACCAAAGGTGGCTGAGCTGCCCTGAAAAGGGCATGACAGCTCCTTCACCAGAGGTACTACCAATACCTGACTTCCCAACACCCCCAACGTTGTTAGTAAAAGCCTACTGTATCACTACACGCTTTCTTCAATGAAACGTGTACTGCCTTTCTAAGGAAAACCTTGAGATACGCAAGCTGATCAATGACCTAGATTTAATATTTCATTCATTCCATTTTATACACGGCGTAACTAAAAGACAGATGAAAGTAGGAGAGAGAGAGGGACGACTGAAGGCAGGAAGCATGCAACACTACACGCGTCGCGCGATTAATAGTAACGCCAATCCCACGTGTAAGGCCAGCACTAACTTTTTTTCAAATAAACAGTGTCAGAAAAACACTACTACTACTACAAGAATCAGGTTTAAAAAACATGAAAAATGCTTATTAGGAAATATGAAATTCTACTGAATTACATCTAAGCTCCTGAAAGTACAGAAGACACCCTATGACAAAGAAGTGAACGCGTGGTAAAAAAACAAATATACGACTATCTTTGGAAAACACATATTTTGAACGCCACCATGTAGCTCGCTTTAACTTATATATTATTGTACGGCAGGACTTGCTAGCCAAGAATATGTTATGTGTTACGCCTTTAGTCTGTTAATAAAATAATTATGGCCAAAATACAATAGTGGGGGTGCCTGACAGCATGAAATCATTTCTGCTCATAAAATTTTTTTTTATAACGTGTTTGAAAAACATTACGTTACGAAAATAGCCTACCATGTTAACTCCTATTTGATTGGCGGGAATGAGATGTAAGACTAAACACGATTAGTTGGACTGCAAATACTAGTTTTTTGTTGTTATGGGAAACGAATAGAAGGGGTACTTTTTTGAAAAGATGTGTAGACATGGCATGATTGGTTAGATCTGCCAATATAGTCAGTTCAGAGCGTCTGTTCCTTGCCACATCTTGTAATAAACCTACTAAGAACAGTGCGTTGAGCACCAGTGCATATTTTTTTCTAAAACAAAAGCCTGGGACAAGAGGCAGATCGGAATTTGTGCCTATTCATTGCCAGTCAACGAAACTGTTTATTATTTCCATTGAATTGTGGTAAGCTGAAATATTTGATATCTTTTTAATGAAAATTGAATGTGAATTGATGATTTATGTCTATATATATGTGTGTAGTTCAGTGGCCAACTTGAGAAAAGCCTAAATATTGCTCCAACCTGAATAGGAGGTGTCGGAAAAAAGTAAAACTGCATGGGATTGCCAAACAGTACACTGACACCTATCTTATGGACTAGGAAGAAATAATGCTGGAATGGCAGAGGCGTAGTAACCATTAGGAAGGAGTATACTGGTGTAATTTGTTTCAGATGAAGCTAGCAGTGGCCTACAGCACTGAACACAAGTGTTTGTTATGTATTGTGCTCATTGTGGAAATGGATTATGACTTAGTTTTGAAATAGGAGGTACAACCTTCTTGTTTCAGGGACGGTGGTCAAAAGTCATTGAGGCAGCAGCATTTGGCCTGAGTTACTGAATCCTGAGGCTGACAGCATACTACTGGGTCCAGATAGCGACCAGTGAGGTGGCTCCAGAACTCATTGAAGTAATCGAGCAGAGGAGTCTTTTACTGCAGTCATCACGAAAGTTAAGAAAGTGTGGCCATGGAGCTCAACATTATGTGCCCCCCCCCCCCCCCCCCCCCTCTAAAATTGACAGTAAATAAAGAGGGAATATAAACTGTTTAAATTGACAGGAACTGTGAACTTTTCCCAATGATAAGACACTTGAAGTCATGATGACAAACAACACTCTAGCTTGAAAAACAAAACCAGTATTAACTCATATTACTACTTCACACTTACACACATAAGATAAGAATAATAAAATATGTCAATAACAAGATTAAATTGATAAACTGTGTACATACTACTTGTAAGAATATTGATTGTGATTCCTGGTTCACTGTGTAGTTGAATCAGGATATCTCTATGTAAAGAAATTAATACATATATATATATATATATTTGACTTTTCAAACTGACTCTTTTAAGATAGTCTTATAGAGTGTTACTTGTGTGTGAGTGTCACAGTGTTGTAAAGTACTGTGAAATAAATTAAATTGTTTATCTGTCTGTTGTTGTTGTGACTTACACTTCATCATTTTCATAACCCTAGACATTCAACGTAGTCATCACAATATTTCAGAATAGGTCTGACTGAGATATATATATATATATGTGGTAGCAAGTAAGGTTATCTGTAATACTCCACATTATTAGATACAGATACCTTCACAGCTGATCTCAGTCAAGACACTAGTCCCCTATAAATATTTATAACATCTCATTTTACCACATATATTGGGGTCCGGTCCGGGATATTGAACTTTCTCCTGTTATATATATTGGGAATTATAAGAATTAAAAGGTATCCTTGGGTGGAATTAAATAAGGTTGAGCTCTCAGTGCCTGTGTTGTAATTACATAATTAATTACAGAGTATATTGTTTAGTTAGAAATTGTTTGCATTTATCTGTTAGAAAATGGCGGACCTGGCCAAATTTCGATCTGCTGCTGTACAGACTGCGAAAGAGTTAGGAATGGACGGGCAAATTATGATTTCTTATGTCACTGCTGAATGTGACAAATATATTGAACGGGAAGAAAGAAGATTAGAAAAAGAGGCCGAAAGAAAGTTAGAGGCTGAAAAGGAAATTAAGAAGATACAATTTGAGGCTGAGACTAAGAGGTTGTAGATTGAGGCTGAGGCTAAGAGGTTGCAGATTGAGGCTGAGGCTAAGAGGTTGCAGATTGAGGCTGACAAAGAGGCTAAAGCATTGGAGGCAGAAAGAGAAGACAAAAGATTAGCTGCAGAAAGGGAAGCCGGGGAAAGAAGATTGACTGCAGAGAGGGAAGCAGAAAAGGAGAAGAGATTACAAAGGGAACATGAGTTACGACTAAGGGAGTTTGAGTTTCAAGGCCATGCTCCTGAAAATGGTGCCAGTCCCTTTACCTCTGATGTCACTGCTAGTCAGGGAGCCTCAACCTCAGCTATGAATTTTCATTTAGATCATTTTGTTGAGAAAGACGATGATATAGAGAGCTATCTAAATAGGTATGAACTATTAGCTACCACGTATGGGTTAGAGAGAGAAAGGTGGAGCTTAAAGTTATCTCAAGGACTTCGTGGGGCAGCTTATGAAGTTTTTGCCAAAATGAGCAGAGGTGATCAGGAAAATTATGACATGCTAAAGCAGGCTCTTTTGTTAAGATATGAAAAGAACGCAGAATTTTATAGGAAAAAATTTAGGAATGCTAAACTACTGTCAGGTGAAACCTATCACCAGTTCTCTGCACGATTAGAGACATACTTGGAGAAATGGACTTCTCTGGGGAAAACCCAAGATCTTAAGGAAATGGTCCTTATAGAACAATTAAGAGAGTCCATGGCTCCAGACCTGAGAAAGTTTCTCATGGAACAAGGTGCAGAGAGGCTGGGTGAGTTGCTAAATGTTGCTGAAAGGTATCAAGCAGCTCAGGCAGAGGTATCAGGTAATAAAAAGAAACAGATAGATAATTTTAAGGCACCACAGAACTTTAATAAATTTGATCCTAGAGATCAAAACAAAGGTAAGCACCAATTTGATAGGCCACGGTATGACAATAAAAATAAAACCCCACAATTCGATGAAAGGAAATATGATGAAAGAAAATCTTTCAACCAAGGAAAAAGGTGGTGTAAAAATTGTAGGATGAACAATCATGACACTGACCATTGTAGAAGGAAACCTCCTCATTGTGCTGCTATGACATCTGGGAAAAAGGAAAAAAAAGGTCAAACCTGCAGAACTACAGGAACCATACCATCCCCCAGTGTGTGAAGATGTCATCTGTAATGGTGTCACTATAAGGTGTTTATATGATACCGGTTTAGATTACGATTCCGTTGTGAGTTCTCACCTGGTGCAGGCCGATCAATACACCACAGAAACAGTGGAGATTCAAACTGCAACCAAGGATGTAGCTACCATGACACTTCCCGTCGCCCGGATAAAGGTGAAAACGCGATATGTGGAAGGAATCATAAAAGCAGCAGTGATAAATGAGCCAATCTACCCTCTGATATTGGGGTGTAGATATGTCTTCTTGGGGAATCCCAAGAGACCTGTGATATTGGCAACAGTGCAGACCAGATCACAGTCTAAAAAGGAGGAGGATAATCCAATAAATACTCATCCAGATGAGATGAGGAAGGCACAGGCTGAGGACAAAACACTCAAGCCGTGTTTCAAGAAGTTGCCCAAATCTCATACACCTCCAGGCAAGGGAGAATTTTATATGAAGAACAAGCTGATATATAGGAAGGCTGGATCTGAATCCAATGGTCACGGACAGCTGGTCCTTCCCACTTCATATAGGACTAAAGTGTTGGAACTAGGGCATGCGATTCCCTTCAGTGGTCATATGGGGATCAGCGCAACAGGACAGCGTATAGCTTGTCACTATTTCTGGCCAGGAATAACTGAAGATATCAAACGATATGTAAAATCCTGTCCAGAGTGCCAACGAGTAACACCTAAACATTGGACTGCACCAGCAACTCTGGGGGAAATGCCCATAGTGGGAACACCCTTTGAGAGAGTTGCCGTGGATCTTGTGGGACCTCTCACCCGAACCAAGAGAAGGAACAGCTACATTCTGACTCTGGTGGACACTTGTTCTATGTGGGGAGAGGCGGTAGCCCTGTCATCGATTGATTCTAAACATGTGGCAGAGGCATTACTCACAATTGTCACAAGGTTAGGCTTTCCCAATCAAATCTTGACTGATAATGGCTCTCAGTTCAAGGGGAAACTAACTGAAGAGGTTTTCAGGATCTTCCAGGCCAAACACTTCCATTGTAGTGTGTACCATCCCCAAGGGAACGGCCAAGTGGAAAGATTTAATGGCACGTTGATGTCGATCCTGAGAAAGTTGGCACACGAAAAACCAGATACATGGGACCAGTACCTGCCCGCCGCCCTCTTTGCTTATCGGGAGGTACCCCATAGTTCAACCGGTATGGCCCCGGCAACATTATTGTTTGGAAGGCCAATAAAAGGTCCACTGGAAGCTCTGTTAAGAACATGGACTGATGAAAAAGCAGAGGAAAATATCACATCCTCATACCAATATGTGAATGAGCTGACCACTCGTTTAAAAACTGGCTGGAAACTTGCCAATGAAAATTTGAAACAAGAAAGGAAGAAACATGCTGCCTATTATAACAGGAAGGCGAAAGACAGAGATTTGGCTGTGGGAGAGAAGGTACTGCTTCTTCTACCTGGTAGTCAGAATAAGTTACAAATTGGATGGCAGGGTCCATATACAGTTCTAGAGAAGGTGTCTAGAACCAATTATAAGATAGATAAGAAGGGGAAAGAAAAAATCTATCATGTGAATCTCCTGAAGAAATATTTGGAAAGAGAACATCAGGAAGAGACACACTTGTTGACCTTGTCCATCGCCATGGAGATGAAAAAAGGAACCACTTTCATCATTTGAATATCCATTACACCCCTGTGAGACAGCGGCACAGGTGAAAATCAGTACACATTTAACGAAAACTCAGAAAGAGAGAGTGCAACAGGTTCTAGATACTCATACAGAGGTGTTAACAGACCGACCTGGGCATACAAACTTATTGGAATATGATATGAAACTGATAGACCCCACACCTGTCTGTATGAAACCATATTCGATTCCTTTTGCTAAGGAGAAAGCTTTGAAGGAAGAGATAGACTATTTGTTGAAGGAAGGAATTATTTCACACAGTGAATCTTCGTATAGTTCCGGTGTTGTACTCTTAAGGAAGCCCTCTGGAGAACATAGACTCTGTATAGATTACAGGAGACTGAATGCTATTACAGAAGGACAGGTGGATCCATTGCCGGATATAAATCAGCTGTTTGCCAGACTAAATAAAGCTAAATATTTCTCAAAAGTGGATCTGAGTAAAGGATACTATCAGATTCCAGTAAAGCCTGAGGTTAGACCATACCTAGCTTTTAGTACCTCAGAAGGACACTACGAGTTTAATAGATTGCCATTTGGATTGAAGAATGCGCCTAGTGTCTTCTCTAGAATGATGAGAAAATTACTGGTCCCTCTGAATAATCCATGTATAACAAATTTCATGGATGATATCCTTATAGCAACAGAAACATTTGAGGAACACATTGACTCTCTGAATATGCTGTTTAATCGACTTAGGGAAGCGAATTTAACAGCCCGACCAACCAAATTAAGCGTTGGATGTAAAGAATTGGAATTTTTGGGACACACAGTCTATCAGGGAAACATGACCCCTGACCCAAAGAATTTGGAGAAACTAAAGAAAGCCCCGAGACCACAAACCAAGAAAGACGTGAGATCCTTTGTCTCATTATGTGGTTTCTACCAAAAGTATATCAAAAACTTTAATTCCATATGTGCACCGTTAACTGATTTGACACGTAAGGGAAATCCAGATCGAATTACATGGACACCACAATGTGAAATGGCTTACCAGGAATTGAAGGAAAAGCTCACAAGCAAACCTATTTTGAAATTACCTGACTTAAGTCAAGAATTCATTGTAAGGACGGATGCCAGTAATATTGGGTTAGGTGCAACTCTGCTACAGAGATCAGATACATTGGATGGGGAATTAAGCCCAGTGGCATATGCTAGCAGAAAGTTGAATAAAGCTGAAATCAACTACTCAACTAGCGAAAAAGAATGTCTTGCAGTAATATGGGCAATAAAGAAATTCAATATTTATCTGTATGGGAAGGCCTTTAAGTTGCAAACGGATCACAAACCTTTGTCGTTTCTAGCACAGGCTAGGCATGAGAACTCGAGATTACTCCGTTGGTCTTTACTGATGCAGCCATTTGAGTTTAGCATAGAGTATATAAGTGGAAAAACAAATCTGGGAGCGGATTTTTTAAGCCGCCATCCGTGTGATGAGAATCACCCTAAATCCCAGGAATAATAAGAAATTTCTCTATGTGTATATAGAATTATAGACTGACATATAACGTCTGTTTTAAGTGGGGAGGATTTGTCGTGAGAAATTCTAATCCACATATATAAATTAAAACGTAAATGCAAAGCCTAACAAATATATTTAATAAAAGGAAAGAAGAATGGTAAAGAACAGTGCTGTCACAATGACTGTACTCGAAATCCCCCTTGTTTTCTACTTCGTCTGCAAATTGTAACGCTTTCACGTTGTTAGTAAAAGCCTACTGTATCACTACACGCTTTCTTCAATGAAACGTGTACTGCCTTTCTAAGGAAAACCTTGAGATACGCAAGCTGATCAATGACCTAGATTTAATATTTCATTCATTCCATTTTATACACGGCGTAACTAAAAGACAGATGAAAGTAGGAGAGAGAGAGGGACGACTGAAGGCAGGAAGCATGCAACACTACACGCGTCGCGCGATTAATAGTAACGCCAATCCCACGTGTAAGGCCAGCACTAACTTTTTTTCAAATAAACAGTGTCAGAAAAACACTACTACTACTACAAGAATCAGGTTTAAAAACATGAAAAATGCTTATTAGGAAATATGAAATTCTACTGAATTACATCTAAGCTCCTGAAAGTACAGAAGACACCCTATGACAAAGAAGTGAACGCGTGGTAAAAAACAAATATACGACTATCTTTGGAAAACACATATTTTGAACGCCACCATGTAGCTCGCTTTAACTTATATATTATTGTACGGCAGGACTTGCTAGCCAAGAATATGTTATGTGTTACGCCTTTAGTCTGTTAATAAAATAATTATGGCCAAAATACAATAGTGGGGGTGCCTGACAGCATGAAATCATTTCTGCTCATAAAATTTTTTTTATAACGTGTTTGAAAAACATTACGTTACGGAAATAGCCTACCATGTTAACTCCTATTTGATTGGCGGGAATGAGATGTAAGACTAAACACGATTAGTTGGACTGCAAATACTAGTTTTTTGTTGTTATGGGAAACGAATAGAAGGGGTACTTTTTTGAAAAGATGTGTAGACATGGCATGATTGGTTAGATCTGCCAATATAGTCAGTTCAGAGCGTCTGTTCCTTGCCACATCTTGTAATAAACCTACTAAGAACAGTGCGTTGAGCACCAGTGCATATTTTTTTCTAAAACAAAAGCCTGGGACAAGAGGCAGACCGGAATTTGTGCCTATTCATTGCCAGTCAACGAAACTGTTTATTATTTCCATTGAATTGTGGTAAGCTGAAATATTTGATATCTTTTTAATGAAAATTGAATGTGAATTGATGATTTATGTCTATATATATATGTGTGTAGTTCAGTGGCCAACTTGAGAAAAGCCTAAATATTGCTCCAACCTGAATAGGAGGTGTCGGAAAAAAGTAAAACTGCATGGGATTGCCAAACAGTACACTGACACCTATCTTATGGACTAGGAAGAAATAATGCTGGAATGGCAGAGGCGTAGTAACCATTAGGAAGGAGTATACTGGTGTAATTTGTTTCAGATGAAGCTAGCAGTGGCCTACAGCACTGAACACAAGTGTTTGTTATGTATTGTGCTCACTGTGGAAATGGATTATGACAGTTTTGAAATAGGAGGTACAACCTTCTTGTTTCAGGGACGGTGGTCAAAAGTCATTGAGGCAGCATTTGGCCTGAGTTACTGAATCCTGAGGCTGACAGCATACTACTGGGTCCAGATAGCGACCAGTGAGGTGGCTCCAGAACTCATTGAAGTAATCGAGCAGAGGAGTCTTTTACTGCAGTCATCACGAAAGTTAAGAAAGTGTGGCCATGGAGCTCAACATTATGTGCCCCCCCCCCCTCTAAAATTGACAGTAAATAAAGAGGGAATATAAACTGTTTAAATTGACAGGAACTGTGAACTTTTCCCAATGATAAGACACTTGAAGTCATGATGACAAACAACACTCTAGCTTGAAAAAACAAAACCAGTATTAACTCATATTACTACTTCACACTTACACACATAAGATAAGAATAATAAAATATGTCAATAACAAGATTAAATTGATAAACTGTGTACATACTACTTGTAAGAATATTGATTGTGATTCCTGGTTCACTGTGTAGTTGAATCAGGATATCTCTATGTAAAGAAATTAATACATATATATATATATTTGACTTTTCAAACTGACTCTTTTAAGATAGTCTTATAGAGTGTTACTTGTGTGTGAGTGTCACAGTGTTGTAAAGTACTGTGAAATAAATTAAATTGTTTATCTGTCTGTTGTTGTTGTGACTTACACTTCATCATTTTCATAACCCTAGACATTTAACGTAGTCATCACAATATTTCAGAATAGGTCTGACTGAGATATATATATATATATATATATATATATATGTGGTAGCAAGTAAGGTTATCTGTAATACTCCACATTATTAGATACAGATACCTTCACAGCTGATCTCAGTCAGGACACTAGTCCCCTATAAATATTTATAACATCTCATTTTACCACAGTATCCCTGACTGAACGCGTCAGTGTTACCAACAGATTACTGGTGACAATGAATATAGAGATATATATATATAGGAAGATATTTATTTGTTTGTATACTTGTTATGTTTGGAAATATTTGGTAATAATATTTTGAGTCTGAGATTAGAACTCTAGTCAAAGGGCGAATACTCATTTTTTGCTCCAAGTGAAAGTAAATATATAGTCGCCCCACTTTAATATAGTTGAAAGGTTAACATTAGCGCATGCCCAATGAGACGATGAGTCGTCGTTGGCGCTTCCGTGATGATGGACGGATCTTGAAGGCTGTCGGACTAATGAGAGTCCGAAGTTTTTCGTTATTGTGATTGATTCTGGGGAAGAGAGGAGTTTTCTCTCAGTATACTATGATGGTCGATACTTCTCCCAGAATATATATGTTAGTGTGCTAGTTACTAGTATTTTTCTGAACTGAAGGTAAATAAGGAACATTTTCTAAAACTTTACCTAGGCCTAACGACGCCATAGATGTCATATATATGGATCGTATGTAGACGATTCCTGTACTAGCAGCACTGTGAGTGGACATATGTAACATTCCTTATGGGTATAGAAAGCCCAAAGACATTAGATGAGCAAATGAACGGAACTTTCATTTGTAGTGAGGATATCTTTTGGATGAACGTCGCTCACTTGGACCGGCGCCATTTTGAATCCCACTGTTGGTCTATTTGAATTGTCAATCGGAGAACGGAGATATCCTATTACCTGATGGCGATACCAAGACCTACCTTGTATTGAAGTCTACTCTTTGTTATTTGAGATTGTCAACCTTAAAAGATAGACCCTGTTGAAGTTAAAGCCTAAAAGACTTAGCCTGAAAGACATAGTCAGCAGAGGGTCTGTAAGGGAGCATTGTGATGACCATTATTATTGTTAACTCAAACTGATGCTACTAGTCAGTGGAGGTATGAGACGATAGACTATCATATATATATATATTTGCTCCTATCGTCCGATTATATTTACATGCTATGAGATTGCCAAATTGCTGTTGCCACCCATTTGTCAAGTATCCAATGATTTGTTGTGTCAACCTGTTCCAATGACTGTCAACCTTGCTGTCAGAGTGTGTGTCATTAAACTGTCTAAAACGTCCACAGTAGTTCCAGTTATCATTGACTTCCAGCCGTGAGGGTATGAGTGCATTATTACCAACTGGTCAACTCTACAGAACCATTTATGCATTCGCGTATTGACACTCATACTAACACTCATTGTCAACAATACATTCTTGTCGATGCCTCATTACGTTCCGGGACAAGGTGACCTATATGACCAACACTGTGCCGGGTTTGAGTTGACCACTTAATCTCATCAAGCCCTTATTAACGTGGTGACCTAAAAAAAGGAGCATTATCAGTCAGATACCTGAATAACTCCGTCATACAAAAGACGAGCCCTTAACTCATGTAATCCTATTACCAGGGCCGTCGTTCAACTTGGCATAACACGCCAGTTACATCTTTTCATGCGGTAGAATAGTGGCCATTACACAGACCTCGATATGACGTCAGCTGTGTATTCTTCATTAAGCAGGTTGCATAAACCCTGCTATAATGTTTGTATAAATATACCGCCAACCTGCGGTTTCCACTATATATAACTTCGTCACTGGACTTCTGATCATATGAAGACGAATAGTCTTAAATAGCTACCTTGAGCACAAAATATAAGTTCTGCATTACAGGAACGGTGAGCTGTTCTCACGGCTAGGTAATCCCTTAACACATTCTGCAACCGAATGCATAGTAATGATAAAGTCGGTGATACCTTGAAACGAATCCTCAGAACACAAGAAACAACACTGTCGTCATTCCTGACGTACAGTAAATCACTGGGGAAAACTGCCAACGCAGTCACTTCGAAGATTTTCCTTCCCCAGGAAATAATGGACATTCACGTCCTACAGAAGCCAGTTCGCAACTCTACCTGCCGGAAGTCTAATTTTGCGCTCTCCAACTGCGCATGGCACATAGCCCAGAACTGTTTACCTTTGACCCTAAAGGTCAAACACAATGAATGAACCAAAAAAAGGAGATAACCCCTAATCAACCTGACACAGCAAAGTTAAGACATAGTTCCCTAACCTTGACCAGGGTGAAAACATACAACCAATAAATCGACGTTTGAAACTCCGTCAAAAATGACAGCAACAGAGGGTCTAGTCAAATTTACCGCCAACATTTAACTAAGAGTATTTGAATATTTCTAAGAAAACAAGTTAAAAGTTACCACCCCCCCTCCCCCCCTCTCTCACACACCCATCCCAATATTTATCGAAGGACGTAGTAAAATTTAACAACCAATCAAATCGTTACCTCTTTTTTGTAAGGACAAGCAAAATGTTGGTTGAAGTGGAAATAATGCCTATTTTGGGTTTTTGACCAAATTTAGATAATTTATTTCTCGATAACTAAAGATAATTAAAATAAAAGGGATATCTCAAATTATAGCGCTGATATTGCTTAACATATACACATAGAGATTCCCTCATAGACAAATTATCTTAACTTAGAAAATTTAATTTAGTAATATTTTCACATCAGGTTAAGATTAAATTTAATTACAAAAAAATTAACTCCATTTGAATGCAAAGGAATAACCAAAGGAAAGCTATATAGAACGATAGAGAATAATTGGCCGTTTAATTATCACTTTTGATAATTAAAATCGGTTCACAAATAACTATGATATAAAATAAACGAATTCGGTCAGATTAGACAAACACGCTTAAAACTGCTCAAATTCTATAGCCTAGGAAATAGTTAATTTTTTTTGACTCGTCATCTGATTGGTTGGGTGTAGTGGGATAAAAATTAACAACTTCTTAAAAAGTCCGCCATTGACGACAAAGCTTCCATACCAAGCTGACATTATTGAAAGAGACAGAGGGACAAGCCTTTGCCGTCTGTACTGCAAGCTTAGTGTTATAGCCCTTTACTGTCGGGTCGCTTGTGTGTGTGAATATTCTTTACTTGAGGGTAAGACAGGTAATTTTGTTTGCATAATTTATTAGACCTGTAAGTAACAGGCTATGGTGTGCCATATTCGTTTTCGATACTGCCGCTGGGAAATGTGTGATGTCACGACGACCTAAGTAAGAATGTGCCTATAGCAGGCTTATTCGGAGTGATATTGTGTAAAATGTTTGCCAATTGGCTTTACAAATTTGCGACTGTAAGTGCAGTATTAATAAATTGATATTGTCTTTTGGAATGACACACTGTTCAAATAACATGTGAAAACATATAGGGAATGTTTGAATGAAGTAATCAACAGGTCACAAGCAATATTGTATCCACCATGACTATTGTATGGAAGACAAACAGGAAGGAGGAACATTAACATAGAATAAATAATGAAGAAGACTGATTACACCAAGCTGAGTGTAGACAACAGAATTTAAGGTCTGGTGCGACTTGTTAGCACAAATGGCTGACCTAGGTAGGTACTATTACAGTTTAGAGATGAAATTGATAGAGGCAGATGTTACATAGAAGGGATTGTCCTTCTTATTTCAGGTTGTATTACAAAGTACCTCGTTGCTGCAGTAGCCTGAAAGGAAGAACATGTTGGAGTGAGTGCTCATGCTACAATTTGAAGCTAGCTCCTTTTCTTCAGTCAGGAGTCACAACGTTGGTGTACAGGCCTAAGATCAACAAAACAGCTGCAATAATCCTTTTACAGATAAGTCCTTTATACAGGCACTGATACCTCATCCTAAAACAAAATTTCACCTATAAAAATATACCACCTGGGAGTGATGAAAATAACAGACCTTACAGTATAGAAGTAGCGATAATATCAAGAACTGTGGGTATATTCATTCCAGTGATTTTTTTGTTGTACACAAGTGGACATAGTTTCCAAAAATATTTATTTTAGCATGTAAATAACCTTTTCTTGATTTTTTGAGAATTCCTGTCCCAACAAGATTGAGGTACAGGAATAATAAATTGTAAATATATCTATTTTCAAACAGTCTTGCTTAAATTTCATTAAAGTTAAAGTTCTGTTTTGAAATTCATAAATGTGATAATACATTACCCTAGACGCTTTGCCAAATAACAACACACAGTTAACTTACTCTTGGTGAGATCTCAAGAGGTAGCAGATAGGGACCCAGAGAACTTCATCATCATCATTCCTTACTCTGGGAACTTACATAGCTGGACCTCACCTTGATTGTCTATACACCCTGGCTCTTTTCAGAGAAGGGGGTATTTCTTATAAGACCAGTCTCTTATCTGGCACTATCCTGGTATCTTCTGATACATCTATTTGTCCAGGATATCCTATAATTATTAACATCAAAACCTCTTATCACATACTGGCACATCCATTTCTCAATATATTCAATAAAGCATTAATTATATTTATGTACGGGTTTCTGATTTCTTTTTTTTTTTTTTGAAGTCATTCCTGCCAAAGTTACATGCTCCGTATCTAGCAGGCAAGCTTCATTGTACAGTCACATGCTCTTCTGTGGCAGTTCATTTCACATGATGAGGTTGGCAGCCTCCATGCGCAGCCTAATACTAGTCGCCTAGTACGACATGCTTGAGGTTGCACTATCCATATTTTTTTCTCTGTCTCTTCAGCGATCCCCGGGAACTAACATCATATTCTTGATTGATAACTTCACAAGTAACCATTTCCATCGTTCCTGAAAAGTAAAATTCTCAGGTTACTTCAGAGCAGAGGCAGAGGCCTTTAAACTACAGCAGTGGTTCTAATGACAGAGGAGAGCCCCGAGAGACAAGTTGTTTACTTCACAGACGCACTGTCAGTAGCTGCAACGATGAGGAGCCAGAATAATGCAGACCTGGATGACCTTAGATCTAGTGCTCCACAAACTATGTGAACGATTCAAAAGGGTTGTGATGCAATGGATCCCATGTAACTGTAGCATTCCCGGCATTGAAGAAGCTGACAGATTGGCAAAGGAAGGCGGAAAGTTACCTCAACGTGATACAAGCATAACTTTCGAAGAGGCAAAGAGTTTTATCACATCCAGATAAAGAAACAAATGGGATGCAGAGTATTCAGGCCACACACAAAATGATACATATTACTAGCTCAAAAGAAGTGAACAAGTGGTAATTTTCAGACGCCATATGGGTCACAACAAATTGGGATACTATCTATTTAGCAAGCTACAGATGGGAACTACTGATGAGTGTAATTGTGTCACTGATAAAGTGACTTCTGAACATCTGCTTCAAAGAAGACCAACATATGAACAACAGAGAAAGCACGTCTGGTCGATACCAGTATCATTTTAGGAAAAACTCTATGGAGATACAAACAGCCTGAAGCCGACAACTGATTTCTTTGAAAATATTCAAGTAGACGTCTGAGAGTGTACGAAGAAGAAGAATTTCCTGAAAAGCCAAGAAGCAGCACTGGATGAGACTCGACACGCACTACTGACACTTACCTGACGATATATCCATGTCATTGGAATCTATTCCGTAAGCTGTCAGGTCGAACATTAACCCATGGACACGCCTTTCAGCCAGGGGTACGCAGCTCAGTTCAGATCTCTCCATGGAGGCCACTGCCCCGAAGGCGTGGCAGGAACTGTGGACGAACTCGTCGCTGAGACCAAGGAGACGAGCTGATTGGCCGCTGGATCCATCTGATGCTATCACGATCTTCCTGCCTGGATAGTCCTCTATCTCGGCGACCTTGTCACGACTGAACTGGGGATGGGTGGTAGATAAGTAAATGATAGAAATCGTGATTTGTGAGAGCAAGGTAGTACATTGGATAGACATATGATTAGCACTAGAGCGCCAATCTGAAGGTTACCGCTCCTTTTCAGGGCTTCATAATTGAAACTAGCAGTCCTGTCCAGGGCTTATTATTTATTAACATTGTGTACTTGAGTTGAGGGAGCTCACTTATTTTTTTAATGGCGATAGCGCTTTGATGTAACCGACTTAAACTAAACAGCGTGACGATCTGGATTTTGTCCATGACCTTGCTCTTCTGTCCTATAACCGTAACCAGATATAAAACAAAATTAAAAAAAAAAAACGTGCTGAGAGGTCACTGCAAGCAGGTGTGAAAATAGATAGGGAACAGATAAAGATAATTAATGATAGCAAGATTGTATTTGAAGAAACACCCCAACAAGATGCATATATATAACCGCGCCCTGCTCTGATGGATAGTTATGTGTAAGTTATAATATTAAAATTAACATAAAATGGTGTAATAATGAGCAATACAACATCGATGCATGCTCCACCTGCAACATTACCTTTACATAATATATGGTTTAATATAATATAGCAAAAAGCTAACTTATAACGCACAATGAAAACGTACAACATTATTTCTCTCTTTTAATTTTTACAAAAGTAAAATGTAGTTCATATTAGCTGACATAGATGGCAGGGAGGATAGTGTGATTCGCTTGCATAGCTAGGCGGGGTTGTCGCACGGAAGGTCCAGTGTTCAAATCCTGGGTAAGCCACTCATGTCTGTTGTTTTTCTGTTGTCTAGTGTTCTACTTCTTTATTTCTTACGAGTGCCTGAAAACATACCTTTATGTTTGTTTCATATTAATTTTTCATATTAGCTGACCCTGAGGTCAACAGATGTAAATCTAGCTACAAGCGATAAACAAAACAAACGCATCGCGGTTTAGTAGAATCACGTGCAGTTCACTCGGTACCTTTGAGTGACAGTTATTTGAAGTCTTGTACAGTGGTTCTCACACTTCTGAGAGCACTCGAAAATAGTTCTAAAAGCAAAGACAAAATAATATAATTTTGAGAGACGTTTTATTAAATTTTTAAGAGAAGGAATGTAATTGTAATTATAAACAGTGGGCATATGTCCATGAGAACACTTGCAGTAGTACATTTAGGTTGCCTAACTAGGACGTAAGAAGAGACAAGATACGTGCTGAAATCAGCATTTGCTCTGTTGTCAGGAGTACGAGATCTTAAATTCCAGACTTTAGATCAGTGATCCTCAAGCAGGCGATATTTTGAGAGGAACATTAACGTCAGTGAAAACTAACTTCCATGTGAAAATTTTAGATCAGAGATTCCCAAACAGCTGATAGCAGTACTTGAAGTCTCGACTAACTAGACAGCTTAAGATTTGTTATAAAAGACCGACCATTTAGAATTTACTCCAGCCTCTAAGAAGACGACCAAGGACACGCCAAAGCATTGCTTAGATGAAATTATTGTTCAATGTCAAACAAAAGATGTGTTATTGAATCTTCACCATTAAAGATTAGAAAACGCTACATTAGTCGTTGATATAATTTTAAGAGTATTTACTGTGAGGTTGAAAAGTTGTGCTGTCTAATAACACTGTGTACACTTGTGGTGGTGGTAATGGCCAATTTTTTTTTCTTAACCAGCGGCACTTGAGCTTTCAGCCCTTCGGCCCAATGACATGTCATTGCGAGGCTGGGGAGCCTGTGGACTTTCCTTCCAACCCGGCCAGGAGCTTCACTCCTTCCCATCCACAGAGAGTTTATCTCAGGAGCCGTTCAGGTTATTCAGCCTAAATCCCGGTCGATGACACTTCTTCAAATGCGCACGCCCGGGCTTGAAACATGAACACCTGATCGCCAGCGCAATGTGGTAACCAATAGACCAGCGCGGCTCCCGGTAATGGCCTATACAATACTATAAACAATAGCTGGGTTAGTCAGAGAACCTGGTGATTGAGGTTTTCACTCGCCTCAACGGATTAGTGGGAATTTTCATCTGAGGCGTATAGCCTTTCCTTCCACTGTAACATAAACAATTGAACATTTGAATAGTTTAAAATTAATCAGGTGAACAAACAACATAACACAGCCACTGGACTGTCACATATATCTTGGCAGCAATATAGACAAAGTTGGAAGACCAGAGAACGATAACAAATGAAGTACACACAAGGCAAGAGGAACTTTCACTGCATCGGGAAATATATGGATGGGTATGAACAAAAACTAGAAAAAAGGTGATTCGTTTTACGGGGACAAAAGAGAAAGAAAATAGTCAACGTTGCGGCCACAAGGCTTTCGTCAGGGAAAGGAAAGAAAGAAAGTGAGGGCTAGATAGGACACAAAAGAATCTAATTAAATATAAAAATAAAACATGGGTACTTCCCTAAAGGCAGCTAAGACCTAGCACGTCTGCCGAAGAGAGACAGAGCGTCACCCGAAAAGGAAATATATGGAAATTTAACAAAAAAATCAAGCCCAACACAGAAATAAGAAGCGTCAACTCAAATATCATGTCAGTACTATTGTATGGCTGAGACATGGACAACAACCCAAAAACAACAGCCAAGAAGTTACTACCTTTCATTAATGAGTGCTTGCGCAGAATGAAAGAATTGACATTTTTCGACAAGGGAACTCATGGGGAACTGACGACAAGAACCAGATTAAGTGTCAGTGTGACAAGTGACCTGCAGACCCAAGCAGAACAGTCCCAATTAAGATGGTTTGGCCATATCTGCAGAATGGGAGAAGATCGGCTACCACGACAAGCATGGGAAACAAAGAACCAGGGATCCAGACCCCCAGGACGACCCAGAGTTCGCTGGGAGGACAACATTAGACAATCTTTGAAGGACCGAGGACTAGAATGGAACCAGGCCAGGAGGAAGACAGCCGATAGGATAGTCTGGCGCTCTCTCTTCCAAACCTCTACACCTCACGGTAGAAGGGGAACGACTAAGTAAGTAAGTGACAAGTGACGAGAAGAACACTACGGTGATGGATGGGACACACATTGAGGAAAACTGTGGATAATATTTCTAGGCAATTCTTTTTTCTGGAATTCTCAAGGTAGGAGAAGCAGTGGTAGATGGAAAAACACGAGTACAGAACTGGAGACCCAGACATGAAAATAACAAGGAAGACAAACAAGATCTTGAGCTGATAACACACGACAGGAAAACTTGGCATAAGTTTCTTGTGAAGGTCTATGCTCCTTGGGG